>JAPEUQ010000011.1:1200000-1530639 GCA_027946365.1 Kalmusia sp. IMI 367209
CGCTGGGCTCAAGCCTCGGCTGATCTAGCGCATGGACAATCTGCATCTTTCGACCCCTTTAACAACGGCTTCAGTGCTTCTCCTGCTAATACCTCTGACACCGCACTCACTACACCTTCAACTGATCGTAGTAGCTTGTCAAGCGATATCACCCGTTGTGTGTGCAACGGACCTGATGATAATCGTCCTATGATCCTTTGCGACAGTTGCAAGAACTGGTTACACATGCCTTGCGTTGGACTCAACGCAGACAATACTCCTCCCGTCTATGTTTGTGTATTCTGCACTGGACAGACGCCCATCGCTCGCGGCGGAAGGGTCAGGGGACCAATGCCTGCTCCCTTAGACTCGCCGCTCACACATAAGTCGATTTACCGACGATAACCCAAATCTACACTAGCCCGGTACGTGAACGAATACCTACGCACTTTCGCCCCAAGTGCTACTCTCCCATTTCCGCGACACCAGGATACCCGAGGCCCAATTGATCGTTTGATTTGTTCCAACACTTGCAACCTTTCTCTTTTTCTCTTTTCTTTTTATATGCCGCATTTTGAATCACGGAGCGTTCATTGAGCGAACTAGCATGGATACACTAGCATACACCCTCACCGGTATTCCTTCTCGACAGTCCTTACATACTTCCCGTAATGGAGCCCCCTCTTCATCCGACCCTCTCGACACTGTCTCAATTACGTCCACCTATCCAGTTCAACACACGCTGGCTCAGGAGTTGATGCTGGATCTGGTAATAATGTCTTGTCGTTTCGTTCATTAGTGGGGGAAAATACGCAATCTGGAAGTAATGCTGACGAGCTCACGTTTTCTTTCACGTGTCTTTCGTTACGCTCCTTATAATATACTTATCATGGATGTTCGATGGATAATAATGAGTTATTGAGAATGAACAGACTGGATACGAAACTGAAGGGAAGGCCAGCCGATAGGGATGGCGAGTGTGTAGATAGGCTTCCCAAGATTACCAAGAAACAGGCCACAGGCCGAGACGTTTGTTCTGCATACCTCTCTCCTATTCTGATGGTGATGCTTGCTAGGAATGAATATGGACTGACAGCTTGTTTTTGGAAACATTCGAGACGTGTAGTTCTTCAGGATCTAACGCACAGACCGTATCATTAACGCCGCTGCTATCTCCGACCCAAGCAGGCCCATCGCGAACCTCCGGTCGCGCCAGGTATACCGCGCGCTTCGGTCTCCCTCTACAATGTACCACCTCTTCAAGTCCATCTATCTGCATGCGACAAGCAAAGAAGGTATGTCCACGCTCAGATGCCCATGAACTATCGCAAACCCTGCTTCTGAACACCACGTCCATGCCATCAGGCGCAAGCTTACATTCAACACAAGAGTACTCTATCCTCCTTCTGGGGCTCGACAACGCAGGCAAAACCACGCTCCTCGAACAAATAAAAGGTACCTACACGTCGCTCAATCCCAACCTCAAGACGGTCCCCACGGTCGGCCAGAACGTCGCCACCGTATCCCTGCCTCCGCCCAATCCACCCATCTACCTCAAGATATGGGATGTCGGCGGCCAACATAGCCTGCGCGGGCTGTGGCAATCGTACTACAGCTCCTGCCACGCCATCGTCTTCGTGCTCGACAGCTCAGACGTGGGCAACGCGTCGCTCGCCGACATCGCGGCCGACGCTGCGCACACCGACCAGGGTCGTCTGGAAGAATGCCGCCTGGTGCTCGAGAGCATACTGGGGAACGAGGAGACGAGCGGTGTGCCGATATTAGTGCTGGCGAATAAGCAGGACCGGGAGGATTGTGTGGAGGTTGTGCGCATCAAGGAGGGGTTCGTGAGGAAGGTGTTTGAGGGGGAGAAGGGGGCGAGCGTGAGGGATAGCAGGGTATTGCCTTGCAGTGCGTTGACGGGGACGGGCGTGCGCGAGGCGGTCGAGTGGTTGTGTAGTAGAGTGCAGTGGAACAAGGAAGCTAGGCCGCCGATTATGCGGTAGGGGGTGGGCAGTGGAGATTTGCTCGCATGGCTTGAGGTGATATACCCTATTTGTTGGAGTATTGGGAAATCTTTGTTTTATATGAGCGATGGGAATGGCTATAGAAGGTCAGTGAAAATAAGTTGCATACGCGTACTTCACAGCAGATGCCCGTGGCAAGTTCAGCATGTTTAAATGTCAAGGATGGTAATTCTTGTTCCTTGTATACTCAGGAACAATTGTTCAGATGTCAATTGGCCAATCTGAAATTATTCTCGATGGGTCCCAACTGAACTCAAGGAAAAGGAAAGGGTTGGACACACGAGACAGGCCAAGCCTTCTCAGGATGCATGTCACATTCAATGAATGAACACAGATCAATGTCCTATGATTTCGTTCTTGACATCAATCTCAGACGTCCAAAGGGAACTAAACGCACGCAGCGGCGGGGCTGAACAGAGATTCTGTGGGGTAGCTAACGGAGCTCCACTCTTGCCGAGGCCAATACCAGAAAATTGTCGCGATCAGCACGCGTCCCAATGTCGCTCTATTACGAGGCCGCCGCCGTCCTCGCGAACTCAGACAACACTGGCGGGTCCCTGAAGTC
This sequence comes from Kalmusia sp. IMI 367209, assembly GCA_027946365.1. Classification (NCBI taxonomy): domain Eukaryota; kingdom Fungi; phylum Ascomycota; class Dothideomycetes; order Pleosporales; family Didymosphaeriaceae; genus Kalmusia; species Kalmusia sp. IMI 367209. The sequence goes on from JAPEUQ010000011.1 coordinate 1,202,572, forward strand.
TAGGCTATATAACAAAAAAGACCTAAAGAGCAAACCTGCCCAGCTTTTTGCTCTGATCAGCGAAGCGTCAAAATGGTCGCTGTTGCTGAAGGACGTCATCGAGAAATGCGGGCTGTTGACGGAGGAGAAGAAGGTGAGCCTCTGTGCATGCACAGTCCTCTGCACATGTCTCTAACTCAAGACAGCTTACACCGGTCCTCGTACTGCTCCTCACTCATGACCTACTCCTCTCGAAGAGCGGCGTCGCGGCACCCGCCAACCACGTCCTCAAGCTCGCCATACTCAGACACAAAGCTCGATTAGGCGCCGAATTTACGAAGGCACGAATACGTCGCGGCCACGCTACAATAGGCGCGCTAAGAGAGGCCGTAAACGATGGAGAGTTGGAGGAAGGAAGTGAGGCGTCGAAGAAGGCCTACAGACACCCACGATGGGTACGAGTGAATACTCTTCAGACGACCATAGCGGATCAGTTGTCTACGACCTTCGCAGGCTTCGAGAAGACCAGTAAGCTTAACCTTGTCCAGCGTGCATCTGCATCTGCAAAGATATACTTTGAAGACCGGAACATACCCAATTTGCTTGCACTTCCGCCTAAGATCGATCTGAGTAAGTCACCGGCATACACGAATGGCGCGATCATATTACAGGATAAAGCATCGTGCTTTCCCGCTTACTTGCTCGACATCACTCCAGGTGATGGAGATGCAATAGATGGCTGCGCTGCACCAGGTAACAAGACCACACACTTGGCCGCGATTGTCTCAGAGCGAAGTGCGGGGTATAATCAACAAAAGATGTTTGCATTCGAGAGGGATAAAGTTAGGGCCGTCACGCTGCAGAAGATGGTCAAGCGCGCATCAGCAGACTCGATTGTGTCGATCAAAGCTGGTGCAGATTTCCTGGCGGCGAATCCAGATTCCGACGAGTTTGCAGATGTTGGTGCGGTTCTGCTTGACCCGAGCTGTTCAGGGAGCGGCATCGTTGGGAGGGACGACGCGATCAAGATGCATCTACCGGGCCAAAGTGGAGGAAACGACGTGGGAACCAAGAACAAGAAGCGGAAGAGAGACCACGGTGCACACCAGAGTCCGGATGGCAGCACAACTTTGAGCCTAGGCTTAGACGACTCTACACCTGAAGAGACACCTATCGAAGGCCAACTTTCCGAACGGCTTACGGCTTTGTCGACTTTCCAACTTCGTATCCTCACACATGCGATGCGCTTTCCTAAGGCACGCAAGATCACATACTCTACTTGTTCGATTCATTTCGAAGAGAATGAAGGAGTTGTTGCTCAAGCTTTGGCTTCAGCAGTCGCTAAAGAACGTGGATGGAGAATTCTGTTAAGGGAGCAGCAAGTGCAAGGCTTGAGGGGAATGGGAGAGAAGAGGTATTTGGGAAGACGAGAAAGTGCGTAGTGAGGTCGACATGGATGATAGATATAAAGAGGAGGTTTGCAATGCTTGCATACGCTGCGAAAAAGGAACCGAGGAAGGAACCATGGGTTTTTTTGTGGCCGCCTTCATTCGAGACCTTGACGTAATAGACAACGGGGTTGTAGCGACTGATGCCGCCACTGAAAATCTCGAAGAGGAGTGGAATGGATTTAGCGATGAGGATAAGGCTAATGCGACAATCTCTGCGCAGCCTGTCGCAACTGATACCTCCAAGAAGCCAAGGAAAAAGAGGAGAAAGGGACGCACTCATTGAAGCAAGCAATGACACATGTAGCGGCATCTGATTGGTGAGGCCTCAGAGCAAGAACATTCAACGTCACTCTTCACGCGGAGTGCCTTCCCGCAGCACGATTTTAGCTTCCTTTCACTTCAGGTTATAGCAAGTACGGAGGCTCGAGGAAATAAGAGGTAGTGGGCCGAGAAACATTGTTTAAATCCCAGCGAGACATTGTTTGACACATCACATTGCCCGACATTCTCACTCCGTGCGACGCCACTTTGTACGCTTGCGGTTTGGTCCGCTCGCATTGCCCTCCATTGATGACGACGATGGCTTCTCCGACATTTGATCTCTCTCGTCCGAGACTGCGACAAATTTCTCACTGGATCCGTGATGTCCTTGATCCACTTGTTGCTCAGGGAAGGCCCTGAGCTGCTACGCGCTGATGATGTATTGACTTTGCACGACATCTTTCAGGCCCTCAGATTATCGTCCGGCATCACTGCTCTGGATTTGCGTGCCACAGGTATTCACAGAGCTGTGATGGAGATATCTGGAATAGCAACCCGATGGCCTGGTCGTTTAGCGGACGATTGTGACAGACTCATTAGCATGTGGAGTACCAAATTTGGACGGCTTGAAGATCTTCATCCTTTTCTATATGGTAGGGGCGGGCGCCTGGAGGGCATTGCCTCGGTTGACGAGACGTCAAAGGCTGTCAGTACTATACCCAACGGCTCCCTTTCCGCAAATCACTGACTGTGACTAGGCTTTGCTCCAACGTTGGCAAACTAACTGCCCTGAAAAGCTTCTACCAAAGAGATCACGCCGACGTGGCGATCTCGGGTTTCATCCTGGCTCGTATAATCTCCATTACTCTGTCATCGATACATTCAAGCTGATCGTCCGATTGCAGCTGGTGGATCAACTCTCTATTCGCTTGTTACGCTGGCATCATTGATGTCGATACAATCGATGGCGGCATATGTCATGATAAGTACGGGGCATACGCAGTAGTACTTATTGACGGAGGCGAGATCAATGCACCGACGGAATCGACTCTTACCTATCGCTGCAACAAGGACGACCGGGGCAAATTCCGCTTGACAGCCGCTACACCGGGGAGCAGAGAACCCATTCGTATCCTCCGGAGTCATAGTGTAAACAGTGTGTGGGGCCCCAAAGCGGGCGTGAGATATGAGGGACTGTCGGTGTGCCTGGCTCTTGAACTGCGTCTGCTGACCAACGCATAGGTATCGTGTAACCGGTTGGGCAGTCCACCAACCTAAAATAGTCCCCACCAGCGCTGGTCAGAGAATCCGCGTCGGGGATGTGATCTATGATGTGCATCTCGAACGATGTGAGTAGTACACGTAGTGCATGTGGGACACTTGCTCATTACACACACATCCTATAGGCGATCCTGTCTCAATGGAAGAAGTGACCAAATTTCCGAGCGCTGCTGAACTCGACGATTACTCTGAATACAAACGCTTGCGCAAGATTTATCGGGAGACGCGTAGTAAGGCGATTGCCGCTTCATCTAATGCACACAAGATGCCAGTTGTACCTACAAAATTCGCACCAGCGATTTTACCTCAGACCACTGCACCGTCGAGAACAAGATCTTTGTTTCAAGTGTCTCCCGCTCCATCTCATACAACAACATCTATCGCAGAACAAGAAACGTCGCCGAAGGCATCTCCCTCGAGGGATGTGGTAGTAAGTGAACCTACCCTAGCTCCTAGTGAAGACTTGTTCGTGACACAAAAGAGTCCGACTAATTTGGTGTTACCTACACAGCCCTTGACCCGGACAGGCACACCACGCAACGAGCTGCCAGGACACACGCCTGATTCCAAGGGTACAGGTTCGATCGCAAGCACAACACTTAGCCATCAATCCGATATCAGAGAAGTCACGCCCTGGATCGATTACGACCTGCCCCATCTTGCTCTTCCTACCACTGTGGGTTTCGCGCCCGCCAGACGCTCAACAACTCGCACGAGCGGAGAAGACCGTCCACCCACTGCGGGTTCCAGCCATGCTAATAGCCCAACCCCGATAAGTAGGAAAACAACTCGAAAGAGGAGCAATGATAGACACCACATAGGGTTTCACTCTTCATCCCACGGTCAAAGTTTGAATGCAGATCAAGCTTTGAACAAGGGAAGTCAGAAGTCAATCTTGGTACGAAGTCGCAACCCGATGGTCAAACTCTTCGATGGCACCGATAGCAGTGAAGATTACTTCTCATTCAAGAGGTCGAGAACTACGTCTACGAGTCCGAAACGCACTCCGCCCACATCCAGACGTCGTGCGCGCGCAAGCTCTTCAGGGTCCATACCACAGCCCATTTCGCCGATCCCACGTAAACCTCCGAGCACGACGAATCGTCTCCTCTTCGAGAGGCGAGATGCAGTAGCTTTCCCATACGGCTTCGTCATGTCTCCAACAGTTCCTACTGTAAAACAGGGCACAGAGCTCGAGGTCTATCGCTCGACACTCGAGGATCCGTTCACGGATGCCTCGCCAGCCCGACCCACTACATCTCTACCTATTTCGCTGAAGGATTTGATAGCAAAACCACGCGTCCCCAGTGTGGCTCACGCGACCATGTCTTCTAGTGCAGTACAGCCGGACATTTTATGCGGTAGGAGCTCGCATGATATGGCAGTTAAGAGGACGCGGGCTGCGAGCCAGCTGTCCAAGGTCGTGAAGGATCTAGAGGAATTAGATGTAAAGATTGCGTTTCGGGATCCGTTCGGGAGTTCGAGGAATAGGCCTGAGATTAGAAGGAATAGCAGCTCGAGTGTGCCGCCGGATATGACTATGTGAGGTTGAGAAGGTCGAGGATGATGACGAAAGTTAGGAATAAGACACAGCATAGTATGGAAAAGGGTAGGTGAGAGGAGGGATGGTGCTCCTTTTGATACAAAACAATGATGTCTAGAAATAGACTCTAGGGTAGACCCCTTTGCGTATATATTTATAGTCGACTTGGCCGATATGTACAAATCGAGAAGCAAAAGATGACAACTTGCACTACATGATCACCAATTGCGCCATGCGCCATCTCACCCTGCAACACTTCCCTTCGTCCGGTTTCCACATCAAAATAGCCCACAAGAGCCCTGTTCCCCGCATGCAAGCACCCTGGTCCCCCACGCATCCGATCTCGCATCGGCATTACAAGCCGCATAGATAACCGGTCAATATATGAAGTACATCATCACGCGTACCACACTTTTACCTTTGCCACACCGTTGAGCAGCGGAACGGAATCTTCGAAGAATGTTCTATCATGCGAAGAGAGCAATTTTTAGTATAAAAAGATAATAGATAGATTGTTATAGGGGTTGCATCCTTGTTCTTAGATTTGGTGTTATGGGGAAGCTAGTAGGGAAGTACGGGTAGGTGCAGAGGTGGGGGAGGGAGAGACCGGTGCACGGGTAAGGGACCTTGCTCTAGATACTCGCGGGTCTTAGATTCGCGTGTTATCTTTGTTGGCACTGTGCAAAGCATTGCGTACGAGATAGTACTGTACGCAGTGAATAGTCCGGATTGTAATTACGCGACGTGGAGATCGAATATTCCCCACGGACGTAGCTCTCGCTGAGTCTACCAATACGGCCGTGGTCGTGACATTCTGTTGTCTCCTTGTGTATATAGTCTCGTCGGTCGGATTCCTTTGTAGCATAGCATCTGTGTAGTGCGGAATCCTTTGCGGTTCATGCCTGTTTCAGCTTAGATAGTACTATCGTCGATCCAATTCGGGTTACCTCCAAGGTAAGTGTTATTGGTATCGTCTATGCGAGCTGGGATTGAGTCATTCACATCAGGAATACTAGCGGAAGCACGCGGAAAGAAGTGTTTGCCAGTTACCAGATTATTCGTTTTACATTGTTTCGCACTACGCTCTCCTAGCTAAGAAGACGATAGCGACAACTACACCTTATGCGACAAATTAACACACCCCACACCCAAAGTGACGCAACATACAAGCCCGCGTTAACGCTAATAGCAAAGAATTTACGGCCATTGCTCCCTATCCAAAGGCGTCGCATGTTTCACATACCCAATCCTGTTGTCCAGGGTAGTCTGCCTACCATCCGGCACGACAGGACCAAACTTAGGGTGCACGAGCAGACCCGGCTCAAACGGATCGACCTTGTTCTTTTCCATGCCCTCCAGCAATCGGTCCCAGTTCACGCACTCGTGCGCGATGGTGCGGTTACCGCCGGGCAGGATGGACTCGTTGAACCAGATCATGGTGAGGGGCGTTTCGTCGGCTTTGCACATTACGGCTTCGACGAGCATCTGGAGGCAGTGCACTGGGCGACGAGTTAGTTGAGCAGCCTGTGGCACAGGGCAAAGAATGATGTAGGGGGCTTACAGCTGTGCTCATGTTGTAGTTCCTTCTCTTCTTCGGTCATGTCGGGCCAGTAGTAGTCTGGGAAGTATGACTGATGAAGGCGTTTCTGACAAGAACGTTAGGAGTTGTTTCGATAGATGAGGCAAGATACGTACCAGGCAGTGTAATTGATGAATGAAAGCATAGTTGGCCAGGTAGTTTCCATTGGGTAGACGAATACCCTCTTTGGTCCGACCAAGCTTCTCCATATACTCTTTCGGTATTTCGGCGTAGAAGTATTGCATGAGGTTGCTCCAGTTCTTATCGAGCTGGTCGCTGGGCTTGCCGACAAGGTTGTAGTCTTTCGACGTTTCGGTGTGTTTGAAGAATGTAGGCTGGTACTCGACGTATTCCCTTATCGGAGCTGATGAACGAGCTGTTAGCATGGTTTGGAGGCTGTGGAATGGGATTAGACCTACTATCGATAACATTGGCCCCGTGGATTCTTTGCTTTTTCCACCATATCGACGTAGCTGTAGTAAGGAGGAGGGAGTACGCAACAAAGACGACGAGGCCGCCAATGGCGACGAGGGCTTGTCTCTTGCGTGAAGTTTTGTTTCGAGAGCGTCCTGAGGGATAGCCATTGTGAATAAGCTCGTCTGATTCTCTGGCAGAATCAGAGGACTGGTCATCCTCGATAGGCGAGTATGCCGGCGTAGTATCCTTCTCTAGAAAACCCATTGCTCAAAGATTGCCTTTGAAGAAGTAGCAAGAAGATGAAAAACCATAAACCAGAGTTATGCTACTGCAGGAAGAACATAAGAAGCTCGAGTGTAAGCAGGTGGCCTGATGCCTATGGTAGCCGAGGACGAGGAATAGCGGGATGCGCGAATGACGAAGAAACAAGCAACACAAGAGGCACTAAGTAAACGCTTGATACGCCCGTCGCCTCTTGATTATCCCGGGTCTGACACCAAGGCACAGATATTAGTCGATGAACCTTCCTAAAACAAAGTTTAGGCACCCAAGATCAGCGTCTTCAGCATCATCACAGCGTCTACGTGATTCTCGTCGAGTGGGGAAAAGCGGTGTCGGCACGGTAGCCATCGAGCACGGCGTTACAATGTGTAGCGTTGACCTTCCTACTGTAGTTTAAAGAGTGATGACGAAGGTTGATGCCGTGGTGGCATTCCTCCATTCGGTAATAGAGCTAACCTAGGGTACGCATTAGCTGGAGCTTATCAGTTTGTGCCCGTTAACCCGTTACACTCCGCAGCCATACGAGACTTCATCTTGAAAGCATAAGGTGACGAATCAGTTTCAATTGAGATGTCACTTACCTAAGTCCAAACTGTCGTCTCACGTTGGACTATGCTGACTGGGGTAGGTGAAGAAGGTGGGCGTGCACACATTGTTCCACTATTCGACGGAGGTTCACCGTACCTTCGTCATTGTAAAGCTGGGTTAGTAACCATCAATAAATCCTCCTTGGTCGATCGAGAGGCAAGGCAGAGTACTTGAAGGTCAGCGAGGGCGTCCAGAGACTAGCCCAGTGCTTGCCGTGCCGTGAAGCTCCTCTGTTCTCTTTCTTCGATACACTATCACCATCAACACCCAATATGCAGTTTAAACAACTCGCCGTAATTCTTCCTTTGCTCGCATTCGCTTGCGCTTCTCCCATTGCGGAGCCGAGTAAGTCAATCGAGCGAACACTCCAGTGGAAGCAATCTGACCAGGACAGAGCCTGAGGTTGCAGATGTTGCCGCACGGGGTCAACTCGAAAAGGATTCAGACGATGTCTGGCTGTGGAAGCGAGAGGAGGATTCTGATGACATTTGGCTTTGGAAGCGAGCAGAGGACTCTGACGACGTTTGGCTCTGGAAGAAGGGCGAAGAAGCCGTCAAGCAGCGCGTCAAGCTTGTGAAGGATTCTGATGACGTCTGGCTGTGGAAGAAGCGCGACGTTGCTGGCAAGCGCGACGAGGACTCCGATGACATCTGGCTTTGGAAGCGGGGCGAGGAAACCAAGAAGCGTGCTAAGCTTGTGAAGGATGCAGATGACATCTGGCTGTGGTAGATAGCCTAAGCACATAGTGACTTATCTGGTCATGATTCTGATGCGTTGCTTGTTGACGCTAGCCGATCATGGTCCCATACTTCCTTGGAAGGCTCGGGGATAGTGTAGAAGACGCTTAGTAACGACATTCGTTTTGTGTAAGCCTAGTTTGATTCCACCTTAAGTGCGTAACTAGCCAGATGTGTTCTTTAATTGGGCCTGGCGCTTTGGGTTCATTTGCCCACCAGTCACACGGACTGTAGTTGTTACTGTGATGTCACGGGCGCCCCTGGCAAACCTCTCCTGGCTGTTGTACATATCGTCATCCCAAGCTATCTCCGCGTGAAGATCGTCCGAACGGTGCAAAGGATTTCTAACATTCTTCATACTAACCTTGTTTTCGTTTCCTGTTGGATTTACATAGCCCTGGGAATTGTACGATGGCTTGCTAGCATTTCTACGGTTGCGAATAAGGGCGGCAAAAGCGGGAGCGCAAGCGACAATAACGGCTGGCGAGAATGTCAGTTGATTTGTAAGGAAGCATGTAGCCGCAATAATACAAGATAAGCATACCCATTGACGTCTCCAAAGTAGTCCACACTTGCATCCATATTGGGTCAGGATTGATAACCCGGCCGCCATTGAAACCCGCCTGGCCAAGACGCAATGTCGCGAAGAGGATGCAGACGAAGCCGCTACAAAAGAGAGCATAGATGCCAATCTTTTGACTTCGAGGAATGGAAAGGTTCCAACAGAGGCGTATAGGAAGGAACATGACTTAGAACAATCAAGAATTAGTAAAACCTTTCATTAGAAGGCGGACTTACATACCCATTAAATCAGAAACGACGTCAACGACGTACACATAAATCACACTGGCATTAGTGTTTTTGACCTTGTTCGATCCTCCACAAGTGCCGTTCGTGAAGAAATCACGCAAGCTTGAGCAAGATAGAGCACTACTTATGATGCATCCTACCCACGACTGTGTTGTGTCAACATGTATCCATACCGCGCGAGAAGTCAACGTACCAGCACAATAAAAACGCCGATAGCCCACCAGATATTGTTATATATACTCTTGAGTCCAACAAGTAATTTTCGGTAGAGTGCAAGAAGCGATAGTTTTACAGTTGTGATCACACTGTAATAGCATATTTGAGCCGACCATACGAGGCGCGCACTTACTCCGCCGTCTTCCAATATGGTTGGATAAGGCTCAGACTTTCCAGACTGGACATCGAAGAGCCTGTATAGTATGGGTACGGAGAGCACGTAGCATATCCACATAGCCACAAAAATAGCGTAGGCGAGGTAGACGAAGCTATCCTGGAGCTCCAGCGATCTTCTTTTCGCTACATGGATCGCTATGCGGGTAAGGACGACAATTGTTGTCAAGATGAAAAACGCATAATGGGTGCGCAACAATGCTGGTCTCAGAACTCTTGTCAGCAAGGATTTTCAGAAAGGCATTTGACTAGCAACAAAGGTACGAGCGTAGAATATCACGTTTGGTAGAGCTTTGTTGTATGCCATTCGCAACCAAAATTTGGGGATTATTTACCTGTCTGTTCGATCTGCTTACTTCCGCCGCTCGACATGACAGTGAGACTCTGCCTACTGCGACGGAAGACAGTGCGAGGTTGTGGTGTAATTGAAGTAGAATTACGAGCTCGGGGGGCCGACTGCTTGATCTACGGCTCAAGGGGAAGATCGACAACATACGGAAGATAGCGACACGCGGCGCAGGGTATGTAGCTGCGTTGGATTTCCGAGAGCCAGTGCCAGAGTACTGGGAAAATTGAAATGATCGAAATCTCGGAGGGAGTAGCTCTCCAACCAGAACGAGGATGAGACACACGCATACGAAACCTGCCACGAGGATTACCTTGCTGAAAGCGCAAAAGCAGGATAAAGCTTAGACGCAAGATGGAAGATCATCATCATCATCATGCACGAGAGGCACGGTCGTCAGCATGCAGCACGGACAATCAGAGTCACTCGCGACGGGACGCAGCGACGGGACGCAAGCGTTCCCGAGTTAGCACACATTCCGCCATGTTACTATTGTATGTAGAAGAGGTCGCCCTCATGGCTGGCGCGAAATAGGCAATGATCTCGAGATTTGATAGGTAGAGTCGCCGAGGGCGGAGCGGTCCTAATAAACAGAGTGGAGTCCCGCAGACGGAGAGTGGGGCCCTCTTGTCGATCGTCAATTCTCTCTAGCCCGATAGGTACTCCACCGCTGAGAAGCACAAGGAAACTCACGCACCATCAATCTTGCCTACATTTGCATACACGACCGTCTAGTGTTTGCTGTGCTAGAATGCAAGTGGCATGAAGATCGCTTGTATGAGATCGCGACCTAGCAAAGTCGGCTGAAATCTACCACGACCGTTGGCAGCTCGTGCGTTATTTTCGTGTGATGGGAACGGGGCGTTTACTATTGAGCAAGCAACCTCCATTAGCGGCCCAGGGGCATGTTAGAATGTGCAATTTTCACGCACATCAGAAGCGGAGATGCTTGAACTGAACTGTAGTCTGCGACAGTTCTTACCCATCTCAGTTTGGAGAGTAAGCTTTCTTCGTATTGACCATTGTTGTGTACGGTCATGGTGGCTATGACAATGATGATGTTGTCTCCTTCGGATCCGAGTACACAGGATTGGTTTAACAAGCGACGTACAGCGGAGCAATTTACCTCTCGGAACAGCCAGTTCCCGTCTGTAAGGCCTGCAGGCCCGGTCTCTTCATTAATTAGGGAGCCAAATTTCTTTTCTCCCACTCTCTCGTTTGCCATTTGTGAGCTGGAATTGTGAAAGATCATGGGGTTCGCGCGCATCGTTTCATTATGCGCCCTGGTAGCGAGAGTCCTTGCATTAGCCACTGAGAGCAGCTTTGAACCCACCAACTTTAACGTCACAGCAGCCCTCCTTGCCAACGGTGTTAGTTCCGATGATATCCCTAGTATCCAGGCATTGAATGAGCGCTCTTCTCTTGGCTCATGCCCGGTCGCTGTGTGTTTCCCGGTAACTCCCGTTCCTTGCGCGGCGCTAACACTGGCACAATAACAGTGCCGGGCCTTGGAAACCATATTCGGCAGCACGAAATTGCTCTCGGAAGGCTCATCGGATTACACCAATTTCACTGGTGCATATTGGTCTGCACAGCAGAATGCAGTCAAGCCTCGCTGTGTCTTTACACCGTCCAAGCCATTGGACGTGTCCACCGCCCTGCTAATCTCGCGTCTGACGCAATGCCCTTTTGGTGTGAAGGGTGGTGGCCATGCTGCATTTGCAGGGTCATCTAGCATCGAGGGCGGCATCACTATTGCACTGCAGAATTTCAAGCAAATTGTACCCTCAGCCGATAGGAAAACAGTCGACGTAGGTCCTGGTAATCGCTGGGTGAATGTCTACCAGACACTAGAACCACAGGGCCTTAATGTGGTCGGAGGTCGCGTAAGTTGTCGCGTTATTTGCTTATCCATGTTTACATTTAGCTGTTGATGAATGCATACAAGTACGCTCGACTTCCTCTAGTATTGCGGACTGATCCTTGATAGATTTTTAGTGTCGGTGTTCCAGGCCTCATTCTAGGAGGCGGGATAAGTTTCTTTTCCAATAAGTACGGTTGGGCCTGCGACAATGTAGCCAGTTACGAAGTCGTTACCGCCTCTGGAAAGACCATCAATGTCACTCCCGTATCATATCCCGACCTATACTGGGCACTACGGGGCGGAGGTAACAATTTCGGTGTTGTTACAAACTTCAAGCTTAACGCTTTCCCGCTTGGCAAGATGTGAGTAATGTCTCGTTACAAAATAATTTAGTTGGATTGCACGTGGTCGTGAAAGGAACAAAGTTTCAGCTTTCTTGACACAGGTAACCAGCTGAGACCGAGGGATCTGTTCTTACTTCTACATACTTCTATGAGCTATACTGACTCTATCTCTCTGCGCACTTAGGTGGGGCGGTGGCCGCCTGTACAGCAACGAAAGCTTTCCCGCAGCTCTCGACGCCATATACAAATTTGCCACAATAGGCTCCTCAACGGATTTGGACGCTGCCCAAATCATTTCATTCGGATATTCAGAAGGCTTTGGCCCATTAGCAGCAGCGCAGCTTGAACACGCAAAGCCTATCGAGAATGCATCGGTATTCGACGACTTTAACGCGATTCCCTTCGTCCAATCGACCACTGCAATCCAATATCAATCTGAGATCACAATCACCATGGGCGAAGGTGTTCCAGACGGAGCCCGCGAGACATATTGGGATGTGTCTTTCAAAGTCGACCGAGGCCTCTTCACCTTCCTCGTCAACACATTCTACGAACTCCTCCCAGACATCGTCGACGCCGCGAATCTTCTACCAACTATCTCCATCCAAGCCATCACCGAGGGCCAACTTGCCGGTATGCAGAAGAACGGCGGTAATGCGTTGGGCCTCGACCCTGCCAATGGGCCCTATTTCATCATGAACATGGGCACCATGTGGACTGACATCGCAGACGACGTACGAATCTTAAAATTTCATTCGGAGGTCATCAAACGTGTGAAAGCGGAAGCGCAGGCCAAGGGTCTCGACAATGATTTTATATACCAGAACTATGCATCACAGTTCGAGGATGTGTTTGGAAGCTATGGCAAGGCGAATCAGAAAAGGTTGGTGGAGGTGTCGAAGAAGTATGATCCTACTGGGGTATTCCAGAAATTGCAGCCAGGATACTTCAAACTAGAAGGAGGAGCGCCAAATCCGAATATGCCATGAGGATGGGTAGATAGTTTGAATGATGAATTGTGTTCGAAAACGGTTGAATTTTGCCCTTAGAGGCGATCATCCGAGTCACATTGAATTTTGACTTGCATTCATTTAGTCCGAGTTAGAGGTCGATGACTCAAGCTGTGCTCTCCGCTTAGCCGCCCTTTCCTTTTCCTTCGCCTTTTCTTTCTTTTTCCTGCTCTTGGGCTTTTCATCCTCTGATGAGTCTGTATCATCACTATCGGAGCCTTGGTCCTTCGCCTTCGATTTCTTGATCGCCTCAAGCCTACGACGTAGTTCCTTCTCTTCGTCTTCCTTCTCCTTCTTTTTCTCTCTTACGTGTGTCTTCTTCTTTCGCACCTTTTCGTTCTCAAGACGGGTCGCGTGGCTAACGCCCATGGTTTCTTCACTATACGGATGTCAGAATTGCTCTCCCCAGGATTTCAGGACAGTACATACAGATAATCATCGAACAAGGCCACGGTGTTAGCAACTGCTTCGAACTGCGAGCGCCCAAGTTTTACTGTCACCTCACAGTCTTTACCATACGCGTTAGGATCAGTGGGATCGAGACCGGCAATCTTTGTGCGTGCATCATATTCGGCCATCGCGAGTGCTGTGTGGAACGCGTTACGGATCTGACGACCGTTCCATCGCGCATCTTCAGAAACTCTGTTGTAATGTTCTCGTGCAAAAGCTTTAATTGCTTTGGTATCAATGTCAAATAGGTGTCTGCGACCAGCGTAAGTCTTCTTAGTACGCTGAATGAAGACTTTGAAGACTGCTACGGTATCGTCCTCGTCGAAATTTGGATCTTATTTGACAGTCAGTCATAGATCAATACGGAAGAATTTTTGGACTTACAAAAGAGCGAGAGATGAATGCGAGACTTGAACGCCTCATCAAATGTGCCGATTCGATTGGTAGTGAGAATGAGAACACCCTTGTAGTATTCTAACCTGTTAGTGGAAGTATATTAGCAAATGTCTCCACTAGTATCCATGCATTTGACTTTCTTACATGCGAAGAAACACCGAGACCGTGGCGTTACGGGCATAGTCTTCCTTTGTGCGTTTGGCCATGAAGACATCCGCTTCGTCAAGTAACAGGATGCAATCCCAACGCGTCGCAGCGTACAGATGGTAAGAGAGATTGCTCTCAATCTCTTTCGCATTGCTTCCCATATCACCACAAGTCAGAGGGTATAGTGGTTTTTCAACGAGATCGGCGACACATTCTGCTGTTGCGGTCTTGCCCACTCCTGGAGCGCCTAGTTCGCAGTAAGCCACCATGCGGTTTGTATGAAAGCAAGATAGAAATGAGAGGAATGACTTCGTAGCTGTCGCTCCGAGAGATACTCTTGCTGTTCGTTACGCCTGCCGTGCAATCCATATTCACGTACCATGGATGAGAATAGTGAGTCCTAGTCCTTTGCCACCCACTAGGTCAAGCCCTTGTCCACCACTTTTTGTTTGAGATCTTTTCCTTCTGAAATGCTCTTGTACTTGCGATTGAATCATCTCTTTCGTTTCAGGTGGGAGCACTAGCTGGTTGAACGAAAGGTCTGAACGAGGCCTATGTACCTTCGCGACGCTATCAATATGTACGGTACCTGCGAATATTAAGTCTTTGTTCTTGTAGACTTGCAGCATTCCACATACCCCACTTGCGAGAGCGTAAGAGCCAGCCATAAAGCCTGTGTGTGCATATTGCGAAATCGTTGTCGTTCATTTCTAATTTCTCTTTTAATCTTCTTTCGTTGTAATCGCTAAATAGAAATCGATCCTTGATGTCCTCATCCATGAAATCTTGATCAATGTAGTGATCAACGACAAAGGGTATCTGTGACGATGTCTCACAGGGCTCAAATGCATAGCAAAAGTGTGACGTTTCCCTGGCGTCTAGTGGCTCGGGCGCGGAGTATGCAGGTCGTCCAGTATTTCTCGGGTCTCCCCAGTAGTCTTCCATATCCACTATCATTTGTTCATCGAGTCTTTCAGTCTTGTTCTGCAGATCTGAACCCCTGCAGTCCAAATGATAACCCGTTTTCTTGGAGCTAACGTATTCCACAAACTTCCGACCGCGCTCAATCAAAGTATCTTTCGAAGCGTGTCGGTCAGACGCATATTCGAGGGGGAAAACTTCTAGCTCTGTTATCTTACGTTCGCCGGTAAATGGCATAATGAAAAATCTCCGACGGACGGGAACGATTGTAAAGCCATCGTGGTCAAGATGGTATGTGTCGATCGTAAACGGTATCATTCCGTTGACCTTATGAGGAGGTGCAGGTGGTTGTCGCGCTTGCGAATGAAGAGGAGGCGGACCCACTGGCGGGCGGGCTTCTTTGCACAGTTCTCGTCTACCACCTTGCACACGCAAGACCCTCCAAAGAGATGCGTACCAATTAGATGAATCGTAGTCGGAATCCGGATCTCTCTTCATCACTAGATGATCGCCAGGCTGAAAAATGTGCCATAGGTGGCTGAACGATACTTGCGCAGGCGTCCGCTTGCGATAGTTGTCGTGAACTGGGATCAAGAAACCTTCCACAAGATCCGAGAGACACTTGATAATCGCTTTAGCATCGTTTGTTGATCTAAAATCCTCTTGCAGCATTTTGTTGCACTCAGCACAGCAAAATAGCTCCAGCCTCGCCAGCATATCGTCGATGGCGTCTACTGTTATGTCGACGGAAAATGGCTTGTCGCTGAGCTCATGCGGTCCTTGCTGGCTGCTAACGCCATCCTCGGCATCGCCATCTTGGGGTTCTCCATTTACCTCTTTGTCAGTCTTGTTATTCCCATCGTTGGGATTCTCGAGCTCTGTATCAGTTGCCTCCGCTTTCTTCCGGCGCTCCATAGCTTCAGTCTTCTTCTCATTTTCATAATCTTCAATCAATCTGGTAAGAGCGCTTAGTTTCTCCTTGAGAAGGGTTTCATTCTTTAAGATGTTCTTGTATGGCCGCAAGATAACAATTCCCTTCCTACTGTGCTCATGAGGTATATTCGCCTGTTCTCCGAATATGACACGCAGCAGATACTGGATGGAGAAAACATTGATCCGGGCTTGATCTGGCATGTATTTGCCTTTTATTCTCTCCAGCTCTTTGAGGGCTTCTTCGTCTTCATTGGGCCCGGAATGCTTTCGCGAAGACCTTGCGTTGTCAACGGTGCCTGAACGTATACGTTTTACAGAATCTTTCCCGGACGACGAAAGTTCTGGATCGCCAATCAAAAGATCGATAGCACAGACATGTTTCGGCTCCGGCTCCGGCTCCTGATACTTTCCCCAGAACTGAGGGTTGAGGCGAGGTTGGATGATGGGCTTCTCCCCGAGGAAGGACGCTTCTGGAGGTGGGGGTGTACCCGGAGAAGCAGACCTCACTCGAGACCTTCTTCTCCGCCCTCCTTGCAGAGAGTCGAATTTTTCAAGAAGCTTGTTGTGATCCAACTGCAATTTTAGAATTAGGCTTTCGAGATCTGCCAAACGTAGTTGACTTCCTGTTTCATTTGCACTGCCCTGTGGACCGGTGTTGGCTGAGCTGGTGGAGTCATTGGCTTCCGGGGCGTGTTTACTTTTTGCATCTTCTGCGACTATAGGTTGCGTTGCTTTCCCTGGCGATGCAACATCATTTCTCTCTAAGGGATCAACAGCGGAGGTGCCAGGGGTGGGTAAATCTTGTTCCTTTGCTTCAGTGGCAGACATAGCGACTCGGAGATGGTGGTCTGAAGAGCGAATCCAAGGCTTATCTGTTGTGGGACATGCAAGGCTATTAAGTCATTTCCGCCTCAAGATCCGACATGGACCGTGCGAAACATTGGTTGGAATCTTTGGCCACTTTCTCGCTTGGACAAGCCAGTTGTGGTGCCAGTTGCGGGAGCGAAAAAAGGCGACCCTTCCTTCACGAGTCTCCTTGCATGCATGATAAGCATGGGCTTGCCTTAGCTGAGATCATAGCGTTAGAGGCGGGCTCGTGTCGATGGTTGTCAGGGTTGGGGGCGAGCGCGAAGGGCTGTGGTTGGGTTCTCTTGCAGAGCGGGGTCGCACCCTTGTTGAGACGACATCTGCCTGCATAGCACTTGCCCTCAGCCTCGCCAGGATGCTCTTCACAGCCCCGCAGCTTGCTCGACATCATGGACTTCAAAAGGTCTTTGATTGCCGTACCATATTTGTGCTTCTCTCCAAAAGTGACGCATGGAAAGCATGCTAGCCGTCAGATCGAAGACGTTCCCACTCCCTTCATCGCAAGGCCTTGAAGTTGACTTTCTAGAGAATCGTCCCTCGGATTTTCAGAAGCCGGGAAGCGCATGCGTTTTCGATGCCAATCGACAGCAGTTCACCCCTAAAGACAATGTGGAGAGATTCAAGGACACAATCTTCCAGAACGATACCAGTAGGGGCAATCAGATTCAGCTGAAGCATACCCAGGATTCGCTCCAGGCCGCAATCCAGACACTAAAGGACAAGAAAGGCAAGAAGAATGACGAGATTGCAGCCTTCAACTTATCGGAAGCGCGAACATGGGGAGATGTTGTCACTGCGGTACAAGCAGCCGAAGAGACGTATCTCAAGGATGATAGTCCAACTGGAAAGATCAGGAAAGCTTTCCGCAAGGTCGAGGATAATGCCAAATCTATGCAACCCTTCCTCGGCATGCTTCCGGAGGGAGAATACAAGACTCTTTGTGGGGGGTTAACATTGATTCTTAAGGTATGCTTTTGCCATTGCGGCATCCGTACTCGAGACCCTAATCCATATAGGGTATGATGAAGAAAGCCGAAAGGCGACAAAAGATGGCCGAGCTACTCGAGCGACTTCCTATGGCAGTCCAAAATGCCGAGGATTACGCACACATTTATCCCGGCAGGAATACGCTACGTTCTTGTATCGGGGAATTGTACATCCAAATAGTCGGAGCAATCGAGGATATGATCCGTTGGTATTTGCAAAAGTCACCAAGTGAGTTTTTTTTCAATTCGGTCCGTTATATATTAACCTTGCAGAGCGCGGTCTGAAAGCGGTCTTTACAAACGATGCCTACGGAGACAAGCTCACGAAACGGATTAGCGATATCGACGCCGCCCAAGCAGTATTCAAAGCAGAGGCTGAGATATATCTACATTGGCGTGCACGACTGATAGAGCATCATGTGGTAGAAACAAACCTGACTACCCAAGAAATAAGCTTAGACTTGAAGCGCTTGGGTAACACACTTTGGGTCGAAATACAGAAGGCACAAGTGGAGATCCAGAAGTCACAACGAGAGATTGCTGTAGTTGGATCGCAGGTTATGAACAACGTCTCCGGCGTACTACAAGACCTTCAAAAGAATGCTAAATGTAAATACATGACGACCATTACACGCGAAGCTGACATTAATAGGGCTACAAGAAAGGGATAAGTGCAAACAAAAGCTTGTGGACCAAGGTGAGTCGCCTCTGGTGGATGTGAAACTTCAACTAACCAATATATAGCGACTCGAATTGAAGACCTCGAAAGGCAGCTCCAGAAGAAATCTTTCCGTGCCAGCACGCTGGCTCATCGATTACATATTTCGCTTTCATCACAGGGCCACATCACAGATCTAGAAATCTCATTAGCCGCTGGCATCACCCAAAGCACACGCTTCCAAGCTAAATCAAAGTATATTACCGAAACGGAAGAGTTCAGAGAGTGGTTCACAGCCGAGGAAGGTGGAATGTTATGCGTCAACGGGAACTCAGAGCAAGATTCGCTGTCGCCCACCGCCTTTCTTACATCGCTTATTGTACAAAACATGAAGCCGAAGTCGGAAGAAATTCTCGTCCTTTCATTCTTTTGTGGATTACATACCACTGTATTTGAGCAAGGCGAGCACAGAATTGGCGGCCCTACGCTTCTCCTCCGTACCATAATTACCCAGATTCTGAGTCTGGACGATATCGACGCGAAGCAGTATCTATCGTTCCTCGGCGAGGATGAGGTTCAAGCTATGGAGTCCATGCAGACGAAGCCGTATCTTGAAACGCTTGGGGAGCTTCTGGCTAATTTGTTACAAGATTATAAGGGCATCTTCATCATCATCGATGGAATCGAGTTCTACGATAAAGAGGAGTACAAGGGGCGATTGAAGCGTATGATCAAGTTCTTAGCAAAATTGACCACCGAAACCTCCTCGACAAATGGCACTTTGAAAGTACTTATCATGGCCTCCTCCCATTCTTCACTTTTTCGCCGGTCTTCGGGCTTCGATGCGCTTGAGATACCGGAGGAGATTGAGTGCGACGGAGAAGGATACGAAAGCTTGTGAGAAGACTAGGATATCAGGGGAGATATATTAAGTTGGCTATAGATGAAATAAACCCAATAGATCCGTAATAGTTGGCAAAGGCTCTCACTCTTTCATTCGTGACGATTTTGACAAATGTGTAGCCCTATCCTAAAATGGCTAGCGTACTCTGAGAACTTAGCGGGTGACTTCCTCCCTGCACCTTCTCATCACATCATACATCGACACGCGAAACTCTCCTGCAACAATTCACCACGGATTAAAGCCACTTATATAAGGCGCCGTGAAGGGCATCTCATCGAGCTGCCTGGTCGCATGTCTATGTCGCATTGCTCAAAGCAACAACAAACATTAACCGTCTTGTTTACAGTTGCTTCCCCAAACAGGACAACATACGGAAACAGTAACACCAAAATCTATTCTACGAACAACACCGTAAATGTTTCATCTATATCTGCTTGAATAGAAGATCGTTAAACTTTGGCAACGAGTATCTCGAATTCACGCGCCCTTCGTGGCCGCGTTTAGGGCGCCTGTGCAACGTCTAGAGCGACATCTGCACACTTTCGAACACACCACTCAATCAAGGCAAACATAATCGCCATGCCACCATCACTCCGCCGCCGAGCTCAAGCACACGCCCCCTCACCAACCCAAGAAGTCCTCTCCGAATCCTCCGACGATGCATTTGCTGAAGCCGACCTATCAGCTGACGAGGAGGAAGAAGAAGAGCTCCAATCCGATGAAGAAGAAGCCGTTGCTCACTTATCACCCGGCTCCGGAGCAGACGACGTAGACGAAGACGATGACGAGGATGCCCCACTCTCACCCTCCCACGCATCTGCGTCCCTGCCCCCAAACCTCCGCGAAATCTCCACTCTCGCCTCCTGGACCGTCTCAAGCTCCAAGCCAGGGTGCTCGATTCCACAATTACGGCATCCTTCCCCTAATCTCTTCTGGCAGTCGGATGGCCCGCAGCCACATTATTTGAACATTCACTTTTTTAAGCTGGTGAGGATCGTGGGGCTGAGGCTATATCTGGACTTCGAGCAAGACGAGAGTTATACGCCGACCAGAATCGTGTTGCTAGCAGGAAGCGGTATGAATGATCTAGTCGAGTGGGGCGAGATGAGGCTAGAGAGCCCAAGGGGATGGGTATGGGCCGATTTCAGTGGCGTGGGGGACCCAGACGATGAGGACGAGGAATCAGATGTAGAAGGAGGTAATGGTAGGCCGAGCCTCAATGCTGCAGGAGCGGGAGCTGGACCAAGCCTACGAGGGACCACCCAGGACCCGATGCGCGACGACGCCTCGGATTTTGAGAACACAGCGCCGCGCATGCCTCCTCCTACAGCACCTACGGCAACACCTTCCCCTCCAATGAACCCGCGTTGCCAGACCCCCAGCTCCCGCCCCAGCAGCAGCAGCAGCAGCAGCAGCAGCAGCAGACTCCCATCGGCCTCGGGCCGCAAACGACTCCCAGCCTTCCGCGTCCTCAGCCCCGCCATCCCTTCACCCCTCTCTCCCCTAACGCACCGGCCCTGCACCCTCCACCTTCCCCGGAAGGCGAAGACGCCCGTCCTGCGCTGCCACCTCGTGCAGATCAAGATTCTGGAGAACCATCAAAACGGGAAGGACACGCACTTGCGGGGCTTGCAAATCTTCGCGCGGGATAACGAGAAGGACGAGACGTCGAGGACGGTGCACACGGTGCGGGAGCCTGGAGCGGGAAAGAAGGGGAGCGATAGGGAAGCTAGAAGGGAGGTCAAGGGGTTTGCGAAGAGTGAGTGGATGGCTGAGCCGGTCATACGGTAGTATTGAGGAGAGGGGTTAAGTGAGTAGCATGAGAGCGAGCGAGCGAGTAGACCATGTTTCAAAAAGCATTACAAAGTGTCTAATTTTGTTACTAGTATTACAAAGTTAACCTTAATTTTTGTTGTCCTCGAATGCGGCCAGAGTCTTCGTGTCCGCGGCTAGAGTAGGAGGAACGAGGACGTGCCCGTCTTCTGCAGGCGGCGCTGGGTCCAAGTCTATCTCTGATGTAGCGCCATCATTATGCCTCTTCGCACCCAAAACCCCTAAAGTCTGAGAAATCCGTCCTAAGTCGCGTCTACGTCCGAGTGCACCTGGTGCTAGGCTTTTTGACAAGCTGCTAGATACCTTTTTCATATGATCATCATGTCCCACTTGTAGACAAGACGTATAATCAGAACAATCCGCCCTGCAAGATGAACCACCTACGCCTTCCCATTCCCATTGCCGTCGACCTCCGGGCTCAAACTCCTACCCTTCTTCGGGGTCCCCTTCACGGCCTCCTTCGCCAACTTCCTCGCCCTCTCCCTGCTCCCCTCATCCCCCTCACCGATCCGCTCCAGCTCCTGGCTGACCTTCATATTAAGTGAGTCGACAAACTTTTTATTCGCAGGGCTCAAATTACCATTCCGAGACTCTCCGTTGGCGAGCTTCTTCTCCACGCCGTTTGCTGCTTTGCCAGCGCGGCCGCGCAGCGAGGATGCGCCGTTCATGAAGGCGCTGCTGACGCCGTCTTCGGCAGACTTGCCGAGCGACTCGACTTCGCGGTCGACGCCGTGAATGGCGTCGCGGGCTGACTTGGCGATGTGGTTTTTCGTCGTCGGGTGCTTGGCGTTGGGCGAGGAGCGTCGCATGTAGGATTTGACGAAGAAGCGCATGAAGAGGCCGGTTAGAGGCGCGAGGTAGATGAGGTTGAGGTAGATAGCGAAAGCCTGGCCTGAAGTGTCAATACAAGGAACGTGCTCATATTGTGTGCGGTAGACGGTGCGGGTCAGGGTGTCGTGATGGATGGGGTGTTGAGCGCGTTGTGCAGCCCCTGCGAAAGCAGCGGGGGTGGGGACAGCATTGGATGCATAGACGTTCTCAGCAAGACCTTCGTCGCCAGCTGCGCGGTATATCCACTTCTTCAAGAAGGCGAGACTCGCTCCAGTCGCGGCAGGGACAGCGGCGGAGCTAACTGAAGATGCCACTGATACAATTGACGAGGCGTTGACCTTAGGCAACACCTTGTCGGCGACTTGGTAGGCGACTGAGACGGGTACGGTGTACGAGACGAAGAGATGGAGTGCTGCGAAGGTGACGCCCACGATGAATTGAGTGATTTGCATGGTGGTGAGCGTGCGTTTGATACCCTGCGGGACGCGAACTCCGAGAGCAGAGACTGTGTAATACGTGTACTATGCAACTGTTAGGAATTTGGAGCAAGACGATTAACGAGTACTTACCATCATGGCGTGAATGCCAGAGTTGACAAGGGCGAACATCCAGATGGGAGGAGACATGTAACGAATGCCGGACCACATGCTCAGCATGGCACCAGCATGGTGGTACGTCTGTAGAGTTGTGCTGCGCTTGCCCTTCAGGATGATAATGACCGTGTCGAGAACCTCGTAGAACTTGGAAAGGTAGAAGATCCAGCCCCAGAATCCAAGGCCCTCGTTCCAAACACGCCCAAGATCATCTGACTGAGGGAGGCCGTACGGATCCAATTTAATGTTGGGGTTCTTACTCTGCCACTGGTGAGCGTCCGGGTTGTAGTAGACAGCATCTCCCAGTCCACGAGGCCCGTGGATCTTGCACAGCGCGTCGATGGTGCCAACAACCGCATTGGGGTCTGAATAGTGTGGAATGGCATGCTTGAGCGAGCGAATCATAGCCCAGCAGGTGACGGCCGAGTACACAGCCAGGAAGACGTTGTGGAAGATGACGAAGGCGCGGAACGCTCGCGTCTTGCTGATCCGCCACGGCTTGTTGCCATGCTTGCGGTTGTAGGCATTGAGGAGGGAGATGGATGTGGCGTAGACGGTAGCGATTGTCAATGGGACATAGGGCGACAGTACAGCGTTGTAGATGTGCGCAGGGATCGGGAACGGGTTCCTGAAGCTGGTGAACGGGGCGTCGGCCACGGGCGGTGGTATCGCAGGCGGAGCAGCGTCGGGAGGGAATCTGAATACAGCCCACTTGGGGAACTCGCCCGGATAGAGGCTCGGTCCTGCGCCAGACATGATTGCAGTGCGAGTGCGAGGGAGTCGAAATGTCGAGGCGGCGCGGATGCGGAGGCGGATGCGGATTGCGCTGGTACGAAGGCGGGGATGGCGTGTCAGACGTCAATTGCGGACGTGTTTGGGCAGACAGCACTAAATAGCGAGACAAAGAGTCAGTCACAGAGCGCAACGCGATCTTATTTGTGTGCGGTGGTAGTGGCCGTTAAGGGTGACGACATACCTCTTGCGAAGCTCAACAAGGCACGCGAGACGTTCCAATCCGCGGCGAGGGCTGTGTTGATTGCGCCAACGATAACGATGGAGCGCACACGGAAGTGAATGCGTATGGCTATGCAGTCAACGAGACGAATTGCTCTCCCGCACAGTTGCACACGCTCCCGGGACAATTGGGCACAGAGGACGTCTTAAAAAATTCACGAAAGGCACAGGCCCTAGCAGCATCGGCACGGTTAGCGCCTCAATGGCACTAAGCCGAGGCCACGTCCAGACACGCGAGTGGTCCGCATCTCGGCTGCATGTCTGTATACAGCGCGCCCGTTGACTTGCGCCCGCCGGAATGTCTTTAGGGGGCGCGGCTCGCAAGTCTAGCTCTGGCTCCATGTCTACATGACGACGAGGCGGTCAGCTCGTCGCAGCAAACAATGGTTATGTGTCGTAAGACCGTACAGGGATGCTGAGACCCTGGAATTGCCCCTCGTGTCCGAGCTTCCGTGGGCGTGTGGGCGAGACAGAGAGGCTTGGTATCGAAACGAATCGGGGTATACATTCTACCAGTCTACAATGATAATGCCAACACTCTTCATGCAAACGAAAACACAAGTCCCTCTCAAATCAAAACTTCGGTTTGCTGCTCATTGGTACCGGCGGAGGCTCCCCTGATCCTCCCAGCTCTTTCTTCTTTGGCGGCGGTGGAGGCGGCTTCTTCCCCAATGCACCCTTGGTCGGCGATCCTGGTGGACTCGCCGTCGATCCCGACGCCAGACTGTTCACCCTCCCAGTGATCCCATACTTCTGATTCAGGTTGCCCGCTGCTTTCCAGCCTGCCGCTACCTGATCTCCGTGTCGTTCGCGGAAGTTGTTCGCCGTCGAAGCGGCACTCCGTGCATCGGATAGGGTGACTTTGGAGGGGTCATTGTGGAAGTTATTGGCGGTTTTGAGAGCGGCTTGCTTCTCGGCCCACGTTGTTCCGGTCGAGGGAGGGACGGCAGACGGCGATGATGACGAGGGACTTGATCTGTTCGCAAAGCGGGACTGGAGCTCGCTCAGCTGTGGCATGCGGCCTGCTACTGCCGACGGAGAAGCGGGCGTTGGTGACGCTGTCTGGCGTGGAGGCACAGGCGGCGAGGCAGTGCGATTGATGTCCAGCCCAGGGACAGATACGCCTGCTTGGCCCAACCGATTCAACGCGCCCTGATTCAATTGTCCGCCTGGAACACCGTTGTTCTGTGTCGACTCGCTATACGGCGGCGGAGGCGCCGGCGCATATGCATCGGGATGCGAATTTTGTCTCGGCGGTAGCCTTGGGGGTAAGGTAGGCTTCGGTTTCGGCTTGGTAGATTGCTCGACGGCTGGAGGTGGTGTTTGGCCGGGCCTGAAGGCCGGTGGTTTGGGTAGATGCGCAGTGCTCAATCCCGTAGTATCAGCAGCGTACGGTCCTGGCGGCGGCCTGTTTGCTTCCTCCTCCTCTCTTTGCCTTTCCTGCTGAGTCGGCCGTGGTCTCGGTGGACCCGCCGCATCCCCATAGTATGCGCGATGTTTAGGCGGCGGACCGAAACTTGAAGGGTCTTTCAGCGTTGAAAGCGGCGCCGAGACGTGCTCATGAGGATCTTCGCCCGGTTGCTTGCTCTTGCCCATTGCCTTATCCTTCCAACCCGACTTGTCTCTCGTCAGTAACGTGAATGCGTTGTGTTGGGCCCGAAAGAAGTGTGACGTACCACTGTATTGATGCCCTTGAAGTCGCTTCTCCAGCTCTCCCTACCGCCTTCTCCTTTACCCTTAGGGTGCCATCCTCCTTTTGCGATATCTTTGAGGCCGCTCATGTTGGCGGTCCGAGTGTGAGAAAGTCCATATGGATGCGTGATTGCTGCGCGGACTTAGGGACCGATGACGCTAGCCAAGGACCAAAGCTGATTCAGCGCATGCTTCACAAGCAAGCCGGAGGTTCAAATGCCAATATTTACAGATACATTTCCGCTAAGTTGGAAAAGTAGTGTTCGTGAGAACAATTTCGGCTTGCCTCGAAATTGACGAATTCTGCATCTGTTGTACAATCATACGGTTTCGCGCGCGGTTGTGCCCGGATGCGCCCGGAAGCTGAAAGCGTTGTTGCAGACATAAGACTGATACAGATATACCCATCATTTTGCTCTTAGCACCTTCTATATCACGGAGAGAATTTGAGTGATCGTCAGCGTTTTTAATTCCCAATCTCAGAAAACTCTATGTGTTATTCGCAGCAGCTCATGTAGATGATTATCTACCTAACAAGTCATGGAAGTGACTGAAATACCACACCAATCAGGCTCATGAGCTTTATGCAAGGACGCCTGTCGATGAGTTAAAGACCGCTCTATTCTCCATCCGAGTTTCTATCCACGGCAGTCTCTCTGTCTTTCTGACAGGGAACTCGGCCAGAATGACATGACCGAAATACACCTAGCTGAGATCATCGGTTGGTTGCCGTATTTCGTTACTGAATCGTGTGATTGGAGCTTAGGATCACAAAGAAAGCAAGATCCACACATTCAAGAATAGGATATATCGATCGCTGCTCCCCCTTGTATCTTGTTCACTGTACTCTCCCATTCTTGGGCCAAGGACAAAAATTACTCCCGACTTCATCAGGGCTTAAGTTGGAAAATGAAAAGAATCTCGAGGAAATGATACTTATCGACTTTTTCCTTTACGTCTTTTATAACGATCAGACTTAAAGAGATTAGAATCATAAGAAGCCTGCTTTCCAGCTTGGACCTCAAGCATGCGACATCTCGTGCAGGAATTCTAACCCTATATTGATCCATGATTGATATTGGTGTCGAACTTGTTGCCAATGTTCGTGTTTTCTTTGGTGTGCGCTTTAAATGCCTCAAGGAAGTTATTGTAGATTGTGTCTTGGAATGCGATTCGAGCCGATCACTTCCAAGGTTCCCAGTGCCCCCCAAAACTGCCAGTTGGAGACCAGCGCGACGCGTCCCAACGATACCCAGACGCAAGCCCTCGCATCTATGCTCCGCCAGGTCTACCAACTCGTGACCACAATCGGTACCTGAATGAGTACGCTAAAATGTCTATCAAACTGCCGCATTGGGAACCGGCTGCCCGAGACAATGGACTGTCTTACCGTCCGTCCGGAGATGGACCATACGTTTCTGGAGCCCCGCCCGAAACCATGATGCCTATCTACTTACTGCCTCGGTCTATGCCACAACGACTATTTCATTTGGCACGCACTGCAGTGAGTAGTAACTTCGGCAATAAGGTAGTCATGTATGGGCCATTCTAGCTAATGGGACGACATGCAGGATTGATACTGCTCCTTCACCCTTCCGTTTCGTTCCCTGTGATGCGTGTATTCACCTTCATACGCCTTACACGCCTTGATATCGATCTTTCAGGTTGTATATCAGCCTTCTCGAGCAGTCTCTCAACCTGTACTTCGCGTCCTCCTTCACATCCATCATGTCGACCACCACGCCCGAAAAAAAGGACTCCAACGAAAGTGCCATGGGCCACGTACTAATGCAAGGCGAAGGAGTCGTCCAGCATGTGCACCTTGGGTATTCAATTCAGCTCAAGAAGAGCCGTTCCGTCTGGAGTGTTCTTGGGATGGTGCTCGCCATCGCAGCAGTCCCATATGGTCTCGGAGCCCCCCTAATCAGCGCCGTATATGGCGGCGGTCAGCTCTCCATGTTCGTCGGCCTCTTCGTTGTCCTTTTGCTTAATGGCTGCGTAGCCGTATCGCTCGCTGAGCTCGCATCACGATACCCCACGTCTTCTGGCGTCTACTACTGGTCCTATCGATTGTGCGGCGAACACAAAGGCGCGCGAAAGACTCTCTCGTTCCTCACGGGATGGTTCTGGCTCATTGGAAACTGGACAATCACGCTATCAGTCAACTTCGGGTTCGCATCGCTGATTGCGGCGACTGTTGCGATTTACAAGCCTGAGTGGACAGCATCAAGCTGGGTGTTACTCCTTATCTTCTACGCCGTTTGCATTCTGACATTCGTCATATGCATATTCGGAGAAAAGATGCTGCCCTACGTCGATACCGCGGCCGCAATCTGGAACATTGTCACCATCATCGCCATTCTCGTAGCCCTCGCCATTCGAGCGAATTCAGGCAGACACACTGTCGCATATGCACTTGGGCACTACGACACCAAATTCTCTGGCTGGGGTCACAGGTTCACCTTCTTCATTGGGCTGCTTCCTCCCGCATACACCTTCTCCGCCATCGGCATGGTCACGTCGATGACAGAAGAGTGTGCAGAACCTGAAATTGAAGTATCGCGCTCGCTCGTCCTATGCATACCCATCGGTGGTATCGCTTCGATCTTACTCATCTTACCGCTCTGCTTCCTGCTCCCGCCCCTCGAAGATATACTAGCAGCGCCCTATGGCCAGGCTCTACCGTACATCATCGTGACAGTAATGGGTTCCAAAGCAGGCGCTCTGGTGCTGTTGATAATGGTTTTTTTCGTCACGTTGTTTTGCTCCATCAGCATTACTACAGCGGCCTCGCGCTGCACATGGGCTTTTTCTCGCGATAGGGCGATTCCTCTGGCACATATTTGGACACGAACCATCGCCGGTTCACCTGTCTTTGCTCTCAGTCTCGTCACCGCTATACAAATGCTGCTTAGTCTCATCAATCTCGGAAGCAGCAGTGCCTTCACAGCATTTGTGTCAGTTGGCGTCATTGCACTCGCAGTAGGCTATCTCGTTCCTATCGCGATCAGTCTATTCACAGGCCGCAAGGAGGTGGCACATGCACGGTGGAATGTAGGCAATGTTGCAGGGACGATTGCTAATGCTGGCGCGGTAGCGTGGATACTCTTCGAGCTGGTACTATTCAGTATGCCGACCGTTCTCCCAGTCACAAATGTTTCGATGAACTATGCTTCACCCGTGTTGGTTGGCCTGATCTCGCTGAGTGGCATCTGGTATGTGGTCTCGGGCAGAAAACGTAAGTTATAATTATCATTGAGGCATAGCACGGTCCGCTGACTATAATCAGATTTTACGGGACCACCAAATGAAATTGATGAGGTATATTAAGCGTGGATCACATATGGTGTGGATCAATTGTAGCTTGGTTGTATTTCTAGTGTTCTCGTTATCTGTTTAGGGTTGAATAGCATCTTGATAGTTACAAATTCATTATATAGTGTAAATCATCATATAATCCTTCACTTAATGAAAATTTAGAAACAAGCAGTCATCACGTCTGATGAGTTATCACTCGCATAGTATGTCAATGTTCCATCAATGAAGCAATGACACTCATCAAAACGGGATTTCACCCTGCTACCAGCGACACCGAGAGGGACAGCACATGCTGCAAGACCAACTAGAGTATTTATCAGTGCTGTTGATTGAAGGTCCAGTTTAAATCGATCAAACTGATGGTCCTGCAGTCGCAGCCGTGAACTTGTCCTATCAAA
The DNA here is from genome assembly GCA_027946365.1 of Kalmusia sp. IMI 367209. Taxonomy (NCBI): domain Eukaryota; kingdom Fungi; phylum Ascomycota; class Dothideomycetes; order Pleosporales; family Didymosphaeriaceae; genus Kalmusia; species Kalmusia sp. IMI 367209. The sequence goes on from JAPEUQ010000011.1 coordinate 1,231,395, forward strand.
GTACAAGCCGTAGTCAAAGGCGGAGACCCCATATGTGGAGCATAGAGATCGGGTCTCGACTGGATGTAATGGGCGCAATGAGATGGTGACGAGGCAGCGCATGTTATTAAGCAGCGGTATGATCCAATTGGTAGAAGAAGCGTGGAGATTAGCTTGTGTGCTGGTGGTATAGAGTTCGAGGCGATCAGTGAAAAGTAAATTTAGGATTGATGCGAATAGACGGGGCATGAAGAGGGAATCTCCCGCCTAGATCGAAAAATGACCTCGGTCTCAATATGGCACGCTAATAGGTGCTTAACTAGGGTGACGATAATTAAAATAAATAGTCGCGCCAGGTAGCAGCATCACGATAAGCTACTGCTGGAGAACGCAGCTTGAAATGGTTCACACGAAGTATTCAGGGTACCAAAAATCGTTCTAGGGATTACCGATGGCAATCCTTGAGGGAACTCATACGGACTGGCATTTCATCATTTCCAATCCGTGATGATGGTACTCCGCATGGTGCGCCGCCCTCACTCTAACGACCCCAGGTTCAACCCACTCCAGTCTAGGACATGCGCTATTACCACGTATTTCCGTACTGGGTCGGTCATGTTCTTCTCAGAGTCCTCCACTCTCAGCCAACATCCGCGTCGAACTCTAGTGCTTAGCTGACACCAAGCTCTTCAACTCAGCCGAAATGGAGCTTCAGGAAGCGTTTCGAGCATCACTGTGACGACCGCTGCCTCGGACACTGTACTCGATGTGTGATGTGTCCTGAGGTCCATGATGGGCTTATGGATTATGCTGCTAATGTTTCGCAAACCCTATTCTTCTGCCTTCTCGCGCACGTTATCATTTCCGATGGATATGCAGTCTTGTTTGAACTGTTTAGCAGTATAGCAATGTGCCGAAGTAACATAAGGAAAGGCACCATTTGCAATAATCCACAACCAAACATCTTGAATAATCCGAAAGACCAGCAGTGAGCAAGCCATTATATTGAGTGGAGAAAGCAGTGGCATTGACATTACCATCTCACATCTCGACTATAATACAAACAAGTGTCCATCTGACCACAATTACCCCCACACATCCATCGTGATGGTTCTGATACCCTTCCTTCAGGTCCCCGCGCCCTTGGCCGTTCAAGGTATATATCCCTCTCATACAAAGACATGCTACAAGCATATCAAAAGATCGAGTAAAAGCTAGTAGGGAGTAGTAAAACAGGATGCTGTTAAGAAAAAAGAGAAGAGAAAGCGAACCGAGGTATAGATACAGGGAATACAAGGGAAATGTACACACGTCTAAAGACCCAATCCTGCCCAAACCGAAATGCAAGACGCCTGCTTTTTTTGCCGCGAAAATGACCAAAACGTAAATGACGAAACAAGGCTACGAGCTAAAGCATTTACTGCTTCTTCTCGCCCTCACCCTCGGGCTGCTGCTGCTGCTCGTTGGACTGGTTCTGGCTCTCGTTGCGAGCCTTGTGCATCTGGTCGAAAAGGCTCAAGCTGGCGTTCTGAAGTTCGTCGGTCTTCTCCTTAATCTCCTCGGCGGTGGCAGTGCCCTCGCCAGCCTGGCTCTGGGCAATGAACTCACGGAGAGCGGCGATCTTCTCCTTGATCTTCTCCGCCTCGGTCTTGTCAAGACGGTCCTCAAACTCCTTGAGAGCCTTCTCAGTGTCGTTGACAACGCTATCAGCGCGGTTAGCAGACTCAATGGCAGACTTGCGCTGCTTGTCCTGGTCGCCGTAGCGCTCGGCATCGTCGACCATAGACTGAATCTCGGAATCGGAGAGACCGGAACCAGAGGCAATGGTAATGGACTGGTCCTTGTTGGTGGACTTGTCCTTGGCGTGAACGTGAACGATGGAGTCGGCATCGATATCGAAAGTGACCTCAATCTGGGGAACACCACGATGGGCAGGAGGGATGCCAACAAGCTGGAAGTTGCCCAACAACTTGTTGTCACGGACAAGCTCACGCTCACCCTGGTAAACCTTGATCTCAACGGCGCTTTGGAAGTCGGCAGCAGTGGAGAAGACCTGAGACTTCTTCGTAGGGATGGTAGTGTTGCGGTTGATCAAGCGAGTGAACACGCCGCCGAGAGTCTCGATACCGAGGGAAAGAGGAGTAACGTCAAGGAGCAAGATGTCAGTAACCTCACCAGAGAGGACGGCTCCCTGGATGGCAGCACCGATGGCGACAGCCTCGTCGGGGTTGACCGACTTGGCGGGGTCGCGGCCGAAGATGCTCTTGACCGACTCTGTGACCTTTGGCATACGCGTCATACCACCAACAAGAATGACCTCCTTGATGTCCTTGGCTTGAAGGTTGGCATCCTTGAGCGCCTTGCGCACAGGCTCAACGGTCCTGGAGATCAATGGGTCAACCAACTTTTCAAGCTGGGCACGAGTCATCTTGGAGTTGATGTGCTTGGGGCCGGAGGCGTCGGCAGTGATGAAGGGCAGGTTGATGTCGGTCTGGGAGGAAGAAGAGAGCTCGATCTTAGCCTTCTCAGCGGCCTCACGGATACGCTGGATAGCCATGCGGTCGTTGCTCAGGTCAATGCCCTGCTCCTTCTTGAAATCCTGGACGAAGTGGCGGACAAGGGTGATATCGAAGTCCTCACCACCAAGATGGGTATCACCGTTGGTGGACTTCACTTCAAAGACACCGTTCTGGATCTCAAGGATGGAGATATCGAAAGTTCCACCTCCAAGATCGTAGACGGCGATGACGCTGTCAGTCGACTTATCAAGACCATAGGCAAGGGCAGCAGCGGTGGGCTCGTTGACGACACGCAGGACGTTAAGACCGGCGATCTGACCAGCGTCCTTGGTGGCCTGACGCTGGGAGTCGTTGAAATAGGCGGGAACAGTAACGACGGCATTCTTGACGTTCTTGCTCATGTAGGCTTCGGCAGTCTCTTTCATCTTGCCGAGCACGAAACCACCGATCTGCGAAGGCGAGTACTTCTGGCCCTGGGCCTCCAGCCAAGCATCACCGTTAGTGTGCTGGACGATCTTGTATGGCACCTGCTGGATGTCACGCTGAACCTCAGGGTCGGTGAACTTCCGACCGATGAGACGCTTGGTGGCGAAGAGAGTGTTCTCGGGGTTGACGACTGCCTGGCGCTTCGCAGCGACACCAACGAGACGCTCGCCATCCTTGGTGAAACCGACGACGGACGGCGTTGTTCGCGTACCTGGGAGATGGTTAGTCAATGGCGAGGCGATGAGATGAATGCTGTAATGTACCTTCCGAGTTCTCGATGATGCGCGGCTGCTTGCCCTCCATAACGGCGACGGCCGAGTTGGTGGTACCCAAATCGATACCGATGACGGCACCCTTCACTTTGTCATCCGCACCCTCTGCATATCCTCGCACAAACGATGAACCGAAGGGCGATCTGATGGCGGACGGCTGGGCACGTCGGACAGCTGAAGTTGCCCGCGGCAAAAACTGGACATGAGGTCAGACGGGGACTCTAGGGAGGGAGCATGCGCGCGCAGACTTACGGTTCGTGATAACCTTGAGGAGAACATGGTTGTGGATGTGCGGATGTGTTGCGAAAGGAAGGCGCAAACAACAAGAAGGGGAGGATGAAGAAGAATTGATGGAAAGGAGGATGTTTATATGATGGCAAGATGGAGAGGAGCTTTGACAGGAGAAAAAGTTAGTCGTCGAATTAGAAATTTCGAGAAGGGCAAAGGGGCTTGGCGAAAGCAAGCCGATGCCGCCGAGGTTGCGGCCTGTGCGCGTCCAGGGAGGCGGCAGCACACCCGAGTGAGGCTGTCGACGGATAGTGTTGGAATTGAGCAGCAGCCGTGGCAGTGAGCGCTGTGAGGCTTATTGCACCGCGTTGCAGTCGGAGCCGGACGGGCGCAGTACTCAAGTGAATGCTCTTGGCGCGAACCATGAGAGCTCACGTGTTCTTGTGGGGAAGCTCCAGCTGTGCCGCGACTGAACATTAAACGGCACAGCTTGGTGAGGAGCTGCACATCAGTCTCTCTATTACACCTGTATATCACCGCGCACCCTACAAATACGCCATCCTTTCATTTGTCCTGTTGTTTCTTCAGAAACTCTGCCTTTGTGTCGCGAGTCGCCCACTGGAACTGCGGCTTGCCCGCGTGGCTGACATCACCGCCCGCGCGGTTCGCATCACCGCCTTGTCCGTCAGTCAACCGTCAGGACATGCTGTAGTCACCCACCCGCGCCTGAAGCATGGCCGTGGATGACTTTCTGTACGTTCTCCACCGCTAGATCGAGTCGCAACATGCTGACCTGCGCAGAAGTCGAGATACCGACACCTTTGTGCTACCGCCCAGGTCCTTCTACCCCCTCAAGATCCCAATAGCGTGAGCCTCATCATAACACTTGCTCTACCACAAGACTGATGCGCGCAGGCACTACCAACTACGCCACTTCATTAGCTCCCCTGAGCCAGGCCTAATATACTACGCCAGTAACCGCGACGACCCAGCCGGCCGCGATGTTGGATCCGACGTCTATTGTTTGAATGCAATCACGCACACGCAAACGCGCATAGCGGAACTCCCATGGGAAGCCCGCTGCATGACCGCAGGACATGGATATGTATGTGTGGGTGGCGCTGATGATGGCCACTTTGCTGCGATCAAGGTGAAGGGCTTTCCTCCATCCAACTCTACCCATGTAGATGCTCTGTTGCCACTGGACTTCGCCAGCCGTGCTACCCTGCCTCGTCCAACGGCCCTGAACGCACTCGAGCAGCCGGAACTTGATAAGATCGGCGACGACATCGTGAACTCGATTTCGATACATAAGCTTCCGGCTGAGGGGGGAAAGGAGGAGGATGTCGTGGCAGTGCTCACAAACAATGACAAGACGGTGCGCATCTACTCGTTAACGCGAAAACAAGAGGTGACCGTCTTGGACTTCCCCTTTCCCATGAATCATGCGACCATATCGCCGGACGGCCAATTCTTGGTAGCTGTGGGAGATATGCACAATGGCTTTTTCTTTGAGCGCAGCAAGACCAAAAAAACGAACATTGCAAAAAATCTAGACGGACGAGTGGAGTCAACGCCGCCCGACTGGGCACTGCTACAAGAGGTCTGTCTGCACGTCCCCGCAGGTTCGCACATAGAGGGCTACTTCACGACAGCCTGGTCGCCCTCGGGCTCGCTATGCGCTGTCGGCTCAGAATGTGGCTACATAACCATCTTCGATATGGAACTTCTCAAACGGTGTGAATATGGGGAAGACGCCATTTTCAGACTCATTAGCTCTACTCGACCCGATATTACCTACGGCGCTGGTGCCGTGAGGACTATGATGTTTTCTCCGGCACCTTGGGATTTCCTGATCTGGAGTGAAGACCAAGCGAGGGTCTGCATAGCAGACTTGCGTTGTCGCGTCAAGATCAAACAGGTTCTCACTCTGGATCCGAAAGACGAAGACACCGAGAGAGTTGAAATTGCGAATTTCGAGTATGCTGAGCTGAGTCCAGCTGAGACCGAACTGCGGCGTGAAGCAGACTTCATCCGAAACTATCGACATACACTCACTGCAGACGGAACAGGGGCTGCTGCCAGCCTTGCGAACGAGTACATCGACTCGGCAGAGCGTAGAAGACTTCATCGGCAGCTCGGTGTAGTTGATTCGGATGATGACCCGCATGGCCTCACTGCTCACGAGAGATCAGTCCTCGAGACATTACGCACAACCAGACAACGAGATCAAGCGCGCGAGCAAGGGATTACGCCTCGAAGCATTAACTACAATATCGGTTCTGAGGGTTCACGGTACGCATGTCAACAAGCGATGCTATCGCTAGATGCTAACTATAATTTAGAGAAGCCGATGCTTTCATTCGAGCTACCGCTGACACTGTCGCGGAAATCTTTTCGGATCGCGCTCGCCGGTTGAGCCAGGCACAAGAACGCATAGCACCACGCCGTCGGGCGTCTCTCGTTCTACTCGATTTGACTACCAGCGGTGCGGGCGAAGCACACTCACAAGCAACGCATGAAGACACCTCAGACGGGCCGATGCGTCCGAGGGGAAATATTATAAGTGCAGCTACCACGAGGTCGCCCAATCCTATCATGACTCAAACCCGACGTGACAACAGCGAGATGATCGCATCCACAGATGATGCATGGCGAACCATTGAAGAGGCTTTGGCGCGCAATGCACGAGCTGCGGACAATGCGCGCCCCACTGCTGCGCCAGAACTACGTAACGAGCTTCGGCGTTTACGACAGCTCACACAGGCGCGGGAGCGTCTCCGTGTTGTTCGCGAAGCGCAGCTTGCACCCGGGCCGTACACCTTGGGTATGGAGGGTTTTCGGCGTGCCAGTCGCAACATGTACGACCCCGCCTTGGGATTGCGGACTGCTGGCCTTGCAATGAGCCCAGATGGACGCAAGCTCTACTGTGGGACGGAGGAGGGCATATTTGAGTTTTCGATGAACTTGCACCTAAGGAAAGGGTTCCCCGCCACGAGACCTCGATGAGGTATTACTCCGAGGTGGGCCAGACCGCCGAGGGCGTTCTTGATTTTGGATGTGGCGAGTGTTCGGCTGGTAACTTTTGTATTTGTCCCACTGGGCTTTTTCGGACTTTTGGTAAATTACGGAGACCACGGCAGTTGCGGATGGGTTCTCGGGCATGGATTGCGAGCATCGGCGTTGGTGACGGCACTGACATTCTTCCTGTACTCTTTCGATGATGATGACGACGATGGTGTTGGCACAACACGCAGTATGAATACCCGCTACATATTAGGCAGACAAAAGCACCTCTTCTTTCTTGGATCAAGGTGCGGGACCCGGTGTCGACGCGATGGGGTCTTTTGTTTGATCTGGGGTAGGGGCGAGCGGGCCGATGGTCGGAGATATGACAGCCGAGCGAACCACGGCCTTTGTCGATGGCGCAATTCCAGCGGTGACTCCACGAGTCTCCCCACGTCAGACTAAAAGTACCTTGCAGTTGCGTTCTCTTGAGCAGCACACTTCTCTCCTCCTCCAGCCAACACGCTCACCACCCTTTCTGTCTTTGTATCCTCTGTACAGAGCCCCTTGTTCCCTTCAACAGCGAATCCCTCTGCGTTTTGCCCCTCGCACGTCTGCCCCTCCCCATTGACCCCACCTCGGCTCTTACATACAAACCGAAGGCACACCACCGCCGCCATGTCTGGAGGCTCTTTCCCAGAGAGCGGGAAGGACAAGCTCAATGGCGCGGGCAAGGCCTTCACTGCACACGACCTTGACGGCCACGACCTGCCGCCCTCGCCCGCACCGAGCACGCCGCGCAACGGCAGGAAGTACGCGCTGATGACGGAGCTGGTCTACACCGAGAGCAGCGACCAATACAATGCCGCTTCGGTTCCCATATATCAGGTACGCAATCTCAATGCATTTTGAGAAGGAGGGAAATGCTAATCGACTTAGTCTGCAACCTTCAAGCAGACGTCAGCGTCGGGTGGCGGCGGCGAGTACGACTACACACGCTCTGGAAATCCCACACGCACGCACCTCGAGCGACACCTCGCAAAGATTATGAATGCTGAACGCGCACTCGTCGTCTCTTCGGGTATGGGCGCCCTCGACGTAATCACACGACTGCTACGACCGGGCGACGAAGTGGTGACCGGAGACGATCTTTACGGCGGAACAAACAGGCTGTTGAAGTATCTCTCCACCCACGGAGGCATCATTGTGCACCATGTGGACACCACAAACCCAGAGAGCGTTCGCGCAGTCGTAAACAACAAGACTGCTATGGTCTTGCTGGAGACGCCCACGAACCCGCTTATCAAAATCGTCGACATACCCTCGATTGCGTCCATTACGCACGGCGCGAACCCTGCTGCTGTCGTTGCCGTCGATAACACTATGCTTTCACCACTCCTCCAGAACCCGCTCGACCTCGGCGCCGACGTCGTCTATGAGTCCGGCACCAAGTATCTGTCTGGTCACCATGACCTCATGGCTGGTGTCATCGCCATTAACAATCCCGCACTAGGCGAAAAATTATACTTCACCATCAACGCGTCAGGCTGCGGTCTCTCTCCCTTTGATTCCTGGTTGCTCCTCCGTGGTATCAAGACGCTTGGTGTACGCATGGAGAAGCAACAGGCCAATGCGATGCGCATCGCTACTTTCCTCGAATCGCACGGCTTCAAGGTCCGGTATCCTGGCTTGAAGTCCCACCCTCAGTATGACCTTCACTGGAGCATGGCACGTGGTGCCGGTGCAGTACTCTCGTTTGAGACGGGCGATGTCAACGTGTCCGAAAGGATCGTGGAGAGCGCCAGGCTATGGGCTATCAGCGTGAGCTTCGGCTGTGTGAACAGCTTGATCAGCATGCCGTGCCGCATGAGCCATGCTAGTATCGACGAAAAGACCAGGAGAGAAAGAGCGTTGCCTGAAGATATCATCCGCCTGTGTGTTGGCATTGAAGATCCTGAGGATCTGATAGATGACCTCAGCCGTGCTGTAAGTCACCATCTAATCACGTCATCTTACACTGGCTAATTGCGTTGCAGCTTGTACAAGCAGGCGCCGTAAACATCACTCCCGAGGGCTTCTCCGCTCTAACTGTCGCCGACTCTTCCGAGGAATCTGTCTAGCAGGGTCCTCGAACATCTCCGATGTCTTCACAACAACGCATCGGTTAAAGCAGTCACCTCTGCCATGCCAGGCCACGGGCATGTTAACGTGATACACTCTTGTTTCTTCTCAGGGAAAGTTTTCGCTTCGCAACTCTCTCTGATCATTAGTCACCTCTGTCACGGTCGCCGGGAATGGCTGCCGCGTTAACGTGATAACATTGTCGTGGAAATCTTTGTATCTAGTAGCTTGGAGTAATGGGGCTTGAAAACGCATCTCCTTGCCGTTGAATGAAAATATATTGCATATGGTAATACGTTTGCCTTGTGATGTGAAACCGTACAGCTTCGATCCAGGTGTCTTCGGGCACGATGCTTCCAGTCCTCTCGCTCTCTGCCCCTATCGTTTCCATCCCAGTCGTCGTCGGCCCCACCATCTCACCACACGAGCGAGACATGACTGCCTTCGAACTGGCGAATATCGCGTTCGAAGTCGGGCTGGGCAAGGCTCACGCTGTATATATATTTACACAAGCTGTGCGGCGGCAACGCATGGAGATGTCGTGGGGCGGAGAGTGCGCTTTTTTTTTTTTTGGCTCTTCTGCAGCGGTGCGCGGCGCGGTGTGCTGGGTGCGGGCGCGTATGCAGCGGGAGGGATATGGGACTGGGGCGGAAACGGGAAGAGAGGGAGGGAGGCAGGGGTGTAGAAAGCAGAGGCGGGAATTGAATGGGGTCATGATGTTTGGGGCTGCGGATCGTAGTCGGGAGTTTGAGATTAGGGTAGATGGGGATGGTCGATGCTGTGGTGCGAGTGATGGGTTGGGAATGTGGTAGCAATGGCAGGATGGACGACGAAAGCTATGGACATTGCGCTCTTGTGGAAGATCGCGTGGATTCATGAGGTGATCAAGGGAGTAAAGATTACTATTTTGTATGACTGCGATTCGCTCAAATGCTCTTGTCTAAGTTATATTGTGTTCCCAAACTCCGTGAAAGGAATACCAGACGATATGAAAGTCCCTCCCAAGCGTGCGAGATCCTGCACGGGTATATCTTCTGCCATCGTCTCTCTCTCTCTCTCTGTCTATTTTACTCGGCTGCATTGCGTGCGCGCGTGATCTACACAAAGGGTCTCACACAAAGGGTCTCGCGTTCATCTCGAGCTCGCTTTCGCTCACGCTGCTGCCCTTGTCTCCCTTCTTCTTCTTTCCTCCTCCGATCGTGCCTGCTAGCGCGGGGAAGAAGATGCCAGGGTGGAAGACGGTCTGCGCAATGACGGTAATGAGAATCATGATACCCTCGAGGACAATGAAGTCAACCTCGTTCCGCATGAGGTCGTTTGCCCAGCCGCCGAAGAGCTCGGGAATACGGTAGATGCAACGGATGAGAATACCAAAGTAGGCAACAATGACGGCGCCGCAGAAGAGGCGGAACTTGGTCGATGCCCAGAGTTGCAAGGAGGATTCAGAGAGTTGGTCGCGACGGCGGTAAGTTCGCAGCGAGTACTCCAGAACGAAGCCGGCGAAGATGATGAGGACTGCGGACATGTTAGGCTCGGTAAGTTTGAAGAGGAGAAGGAGAAGACGTACCAACGACCTGGAAGATGATACCAACGATCATGATGTCCGTGCCGGCATCCAGAGTCTTCTGGTCACCATCGTCTGCTGTAGCGGCAAGCGCACCACCAGCACTCTGCAGCACCAAACTCGTGATGTCGCATGCAATGAAGATGTACGTGTACCAAGCGGGCCTCAGACGACTCCACTCTTGACCAAATGAGATGACCGCATACTTCAGCGTCAGGTAGATACCGGCAGCCAAAAAGGCAGGGCTGAAGATGAGCATGACGATCTGGAGGGTGAAGCCACCGTTGCTATAGGGGTTGTCGTTCAACTGGATGCGACCGATATAGCCTAGGGTTTCGCCCAGGCAGCCCAAGGATACACCGATCATGTACGTCCATGTTTTGTAACGGATACCGAAACCGAGTTGAAGGACAAAAGCCAGACCGAAGGCAGCTGCGAAGAAGGCATTCCAGCCCATTGAAGGGTAGTATCCGTACACGGTTCCCTCAACAGGGCACTGAGGGCCGACACTCTCGCACCATTCCGGCACATCGACTTTGGGGCCGGTCATGTTGACAAACAAAGAAAAGGGAAAGTGTGGAGATGGGAAAACAAGAGGGCTGACTGAATAAGTGCGGAGGAGGGGCGAGATGAAATAGATGACCAAAGGGGGAAGGATGGATTAAAACAAGTGGGTTATACCCAAGCTTACGATCGAGGCGTAAGATGGTGAGATGTGTTGTTGGTGTGTGCAGCTTACCAGCCCTCGACAACGAGGTGCCTTATATCCTTCCTAAGGAATATGAGTCGACTGAAGGACGGCGCAGGCATACGAGGCCATGTCATAGCCCAAGCTGCAGGATGCAGTGATTCGCAACACTCCCCCCAACACCGCCTACTTGGGCGGCTGAAACTTACCTCCTGTGTAGATAAGCGCGGTAACGAGTTCGCGGATGCGATTTGCCAGGTCGTGTATTCAGCAATGGGACGGGTGGGTCAGTGCCCTGGAGCCTCAGCCTTCACCAATGGGTCGCAAGACTAGCCAGAGAAGGCAACGTATTAGCCGTATAAGGGAGCGAGTGTAAGCAGCCTTCGCGGGCTAAGCCTCTTGTTTATCTTCCGGGGCCATTCGGAATGACGCGGACACCGTGTGCCTGACGGTTTTGTTGTGTAACTGTGTGGACTTTTATTGTCCTGGTACGGAGGTCTGGTGAAGAAATTGTCCCGGCCCCCGTTGGGGGAATGCCGTTTGGGGGGCGCTCTTCTGGCTAAAGCTGGCGCCACACATATAACGGTTCAAATCCGCCTGCGCGCCTACGCGGCGCAACTCGACGTCCCGCGCAGAATGAGCCCGTTGCGGTGCGTGACGCGAAGGGACATCGGATCGGATTGTCAGCGCGGGCACCTAATGCGAGGAGGGCGGAGGAGCGGAGGAACAACAGACGCCGGTAGCGGGCACAAAGGAGTGGAGTGGAGGCCTCCGCCTGGTCGAATATTTCCTACACGGACGAAAACTTCCCAAGAAATTAGGCGAAGGAGGTCTAGGGTACCGTCCAACAACCAAGGCCCTGGAATTCTTACGCGCCTTATGGTCGATCTTCACCCCCTAACGTCTTTGCCAGAAAAGATGTGCGAACGGACTGTCGCTATTTTCATCTATAAAGGCTTCGGACCCCAAATCTCGACTGGCGCAGCACTGCGAGATCTACACGTGCAGCCACCACGGCCATGACAGCTGTCGACGTCACTTGGTGCAACTTGAAGCAGCTTCGCACACTATGAGTCTGACAATGGACCGCATGTACTCGTGTAATTAGCTACGCACTGCTTACCCGATTAGGACATAGTCTTGTGCAAACGCGCGAAAGAAAGTGCACGACCAACTTCAAATGCGCCTCCCTTGGCGTCCACAGTACCGTCTCGACTGACCGGTCGTCTGGACCGACCGTTTCGACCGACCGTTTCGGGTCCGACTGCTATTTCCGACTCGACTTCAATTGAGCCCGCGGACCGTGCGTGGGGTTGGAAAACACGTGCTGTACACATCGACTGCTGCAGTTATCACTGCAATCATTGAATGCAGCACCTGCATCATGGTGGGGCATGTCTGGACTGTAGAGGTCATTGTCTGTTTTCGTGCATGGTTCAGGAGCACTTCCTGCCTGCGTGGGTTCCATCATGGTGCGAGCCAAGAGCGCGACTGGGCTGCTGAGAGTAGGCGCGTGCGGCGAGTTAGGAAAATGCGACATCACAACCACCGTAGGACATCAGTCCAAAGCATGCCTTGCAGACCAGATTGGAGAGGTTCGCTTGTTCGTTATCATCTACGTGCCATGTCCCCATATATCGTGAATACGTTTTGTTCACCCGTTTTGAATTCCCTTCCGACAGCCCGGCCCTGCCAGAGACTCCATTTTTGACCTGGCACGAAGCTCAAGGATATATCTCATCCTCAGTGTTCACAGCGCCGAATTCCAATACCATGTCGATCCAACCGCCTCCGCCATACTGGCAAGCACTCGGCCCTACCTTCTTGAAGCCAGCACTTTCGTAGAACTTGACGAAGCGCTCTCGACATATCAGGGCAATCCTCTTGCCAAGCCCTGCGTCTCTCATCCGCTGCGTCCACGCTCTTAGGAGGACACCACCCAGGCCTTTTCCATTGAGGTCCGGATGGACACACAGCGAGTGCAGACATATCGTGTCACCTTCTTCGTGGTGGCCGGTCGATGGGCCCAATTGATAGTTGGTGCGCCAGTCAGTGGGAAAGGCCATGGCATCGTCCGTGACGACGTTGCTGCCGGTGTATTTGGTGGCAATGATGTGGCCCATTAGTATCTTTTTGCGATCCGAGTCTGCGGAGTCAACCGAGGGGAACTTGCGGGCTTTGACTAGCTTGCCCAGGGGACCGGAGACGGTGGGGTAGGCTGAGGAGAAGAGACCGGTGCATAATTCACCGCAGGTTGTGAGGCGATATTCGAGCTGGTGCCATGTTAGCCCTGACAGGGTGAGTTGTTTGGTGCAAGTGCAGTGGTCGGAGAGAATCGGAAAGCACGCGATTGTGACAGCAAGGCATTGGCGAAGCAGGAGCGAAGGAATCGTGGCCGCCGTGGAACTGCGCTCGTGCAACGGAGGCTAGATGGCAGAGAGGGAGGGGGATGTACATTGCGCATAGATGAAGAGGCGGGCTGCAGTACGCATTGAAGCCAATGCAGCCCGTTTGATGCCTGAACAAAGCCCGAAAGAGCGGTTGCAGGACAATCAAGCGGAGCGTCAATTCAGCCATGACATGGCGAAGCAGACCAGGGTGGCAGGCGGAGAAACATGTATCGAGCATGGCAACCCACCTTTTCCCGCGACGCAGCCTCGTTTGCATCGAATGCGGCGTGCTCCAGCCAGTCGCAGTCGTCGAGGTCGTCCTGGCTGAGCAGCAAGGCAAAAGGGTGGAGGTCCGTCATGCGCTTGAAGCGATCCTCGACGAAGCTGGTGGGCATCTGGTAGAGCGACGGCATCTGGTCGTCGGCGTCGGGGCTGCTGCTGCTGGCGGCGGGCTCTTTGGAGAGCGGCGGCATATCCTCCAGCGTCTTCTTATCCGCTACAAGATCCCGTGGCATGGCTGCTTGGCGCTGGGGTTGGTTTGCTAAGAGGATGAGGAGATGCGTGGGCGGGGAGCCCGTGATCAAACTTCGAGGCCACTAGGGCGGCTGGCGAGACCCTGGCCCGCCGTTTGTAGATCGATGCGTGGCTAGCCTACCGTGCTCGTGCCACCGACGAACAGGGCCGCTCGACGATATCCTCGGGGGAGGGGAGTTTTCGTTGTTTGGGTCTGGATGCTTGAGGCTGGGTTGGACAGCAGCAGTCCACACGGCCTTTGCCCTTAGAGAGAGCTGGTGGCCACGGCATGCGCCCACGGCAGGCCCACGGGGTGCGCGGCGGGCCTATCGAAGCAGCGCAGGCAGGCGCGGGCGCTGCAGCTTCCTGCTGCGGTGCACGCAAACAAACCCCGCCAGTGGCCGCCCGTGGCCCGGCGGGCAGCAGCGATCGCTGGCGGTGATGCTCGAGGGCAGTCGCGCGCTCGCAACGGGTGCCCTATATAGGCCGTCTGTGGCCTCGCTGCGACGACTGGGATCAGCCGTTCCCCGTATCGTCGTCGACGCAGCCTCTCCCGCCCCGTTTCCCACAATCTGCCCGCCATGCACTCCCGCTGCACGAGGAATCTCTGCCCCGCCGTGGCCCCTGCGAGCTGCAGACACACACTCACACGCACGCGCGCACGCTCTCTCACCGCCCGCTCGCGACAGCCGTTTCAAGACTCTAGGCAGTGTCCGCCGTCCTGCGTGCTCCCTCCTGCGTGCTGCCTACAGCAGCCCAACCAATTCCAAACCACCCCCTCTCTCCAGGTGCTCCAGCGGCCTCACGCCCAGCTCCATAATAACGCTGCCGTAGCCCGCGACTGCGCTCTCCGCGTAACCGCCCACCATGCCTTCACCTCCACCGTGCGCCCCCCGCTGATTATTAACAAGCGCATGACGGCCGACTGCCTTCCACCACCTTCCAGCTACCATCGCGAGCGACGGCGACACGCGCGGGATAGGCCCGTTGCCTTAAAAAGCCACCGACCGACGCGCTGAAACCCTTGCACACGTCCAGCGTCCGGGAGCCCCGCCGTCAACCACCCAGATTTCCCCAAACACCTCGCCCTCCGCACACGGTACCACCTCATCTTGCCCACTTTCAGATTTGCCTGCATACCACAAAGGGAGCCCGCCCGGCAGCTGACCGCGACCATGTAAGTCGCCCCGAAACCGTCCTGTGCTACGTGCCGAACCCGATGGCTAACCCTCCCTCAAATAGGCCACGCGTAACAATTTCCATCAACTCGCCCAGCGAGACGGACCAGCCGCTCATCACCCTCGACCTCCCTGCCGACCTGACCCTCAGAGACCTCAAGGGCTTCATCGAGGCCGAGAATGCAAATTGCCCCGCCTCCGCGCAACAACTGTTCCTGAACGGGATGCCTCTGAACGACGACACTCAGACATTGGAGCAGGCTGGCGTCAGGGATAACGAGATGATGGCTGTGCTCATCCGGCAGCGTGGAAACGTACCGCCACCATCTCGTCCCCGTCAGACGCGCCAGCCGGGCGCAGTGCCGCCCCCGGACCCAGAAGATGTGCGACAGCAGCTCTTGCGCGACAGGAACGCTCAGGAGCAGCTTAGACGGCAGAGGCCTGAGCTTGTCGCTGCCATCAACGACCCTGCCCAGTGGAGAGCGACCTTCAGCGCCATGCAGCGTGACGAAGAGCAAGCCCGCCGTGAGCAGGAAAGGCAGATTCAGTTGCTGAACGAGGATCCCTTCAACGTCGAGGCCCAGAAGAAGATCGAAGAGATCATCCGCCAGGACCGAGTCATTGAGAATCTTCACCACGCATACGAGCAGAATCCAGAAGGTGAGCACATGCCCTCCATGACACGCTCCTCTCAGCTAACCATCCAAGTCTTCGTCCACGTCCACATGCTCTACATCAACACAGAGGTAAACGGTGTGCCAGTGAAGGCCTTTGTCGACTCTGGTGCTCAATCCACCATCATGTCGCCCGCCTGTGCCGAAAGGTGTGGCATAATGCGCTTGATAGACAAACGCTATAACGGTGTGGCTCGCGGCGTTGGTACTGCCCGTATCCTTGGCCGTGTGCACCATGCCATCATCAAAATCGGCGGCGCCGAATTGCCGTGCGCGTTTACCGTCATGGAAGGCAAAGACGTGGATCTACTTTTTGGTCTCGACATGCTGAAGAAATACAAAGCCAAGATCGATCTTGAGAAGAATGCGCTGTGTTTTGAAGGAATCGAAGTGCCGTTCCTGCCTGAAAATGAAATACCGAGAGGCTTCGCCGACGACGAGCCTACTGTACCTGGTCCTGGCAATACCGAGATTGGTACCAAAACTGGTTCTATCAAGCCAGCCGGGGCCTCAGCGGGAGCTTCGTCGGTAGCGGTCGGTCCAGCTGGGGATCAGCCTGTGTCCCAGCCAGCAACGCAAGCACCGTCTCAACCTCCGCCTGCACAGCCGTCACCTGGACAATTCCCTGAGCATCACATTCAACAGCTCATGGAGATTGCTTCGGTCCCACGCGAAATAGCAATCAATGCGCTGCGAGCAGCAGACGGCAACATGAACGTTGCAGCTGGAATGCTCTTTGGAAATTAAGCCTGTGGGATGCATTCAACCGCACGGTTATCCGCACAATATCGATGCCCGACTTCGACTTCGATGATGCCTTCAGGATGTGAGAAAATTGAGATTGCGTTTGGTTACACAACCTTCTAGGGGTTCAGGTTCCTGTTCTGTTCCAGGTACACAAAGATGGCGGCTATGAGGTATAGGCATGAACTCACGACTTCCTACGATCATAATCTTAACACCTGCATGGTATCACTTGTATTATCTAGCCAGCACATTACCTTTATGTTTTCCCTCACTACGATATGGTGAGAGTAGCTAGACTGATAGATATTTGATCGTGGTCTACAATGAGCATTCTCGAATCCAAATTTCAAACAGTCAATTAGTCTTCCACTGAATTTTGACGAATCACGGATTAGGCCAGTGCCATCCTTAACAATGCAACGTCAGGACGTAATTGCAGTCAGATGTCACATACAGTGTCTTATTTCACCATGGCCTGGTACAATATTGTCTGAATCGGAGTTCCATTGCGCAACTAAGGTAGGACCGCATTCCGCTGAATTCCGCAAATCCCTCTTTTCCCATTGTGACGCCAAGTGGCTTGCTGCATGTTCCTCCACAAATCGAACCTTGTGTCTCAAAGGGCCGAGGCCGCCCTCTCCCGGCTCCGCGCCCGCCACTTGGCCGTGCTTGTGCACGGCTCGAGCGCTTTTTCGCCTTCGCCTAGTCCCCGGATTAGGAGGAGATAGGCGCGCTGATGCATCGCGTGAAGACATGGCTCGAAACCTACGCTACTACTACTGCTGCTGCTGCTACTACCTGATCTTGTACAAGCATGGCTTGAGCACCTTGGCGTTCACTTCGTCGTCCACATCATCGTCTGCTATCGCCGTGAACCTCTTGCCCTTTGTGCCCATCTTCGTTTGATGCGATGAGGTCTGTGCGTTTTTCCCCTTGGTCGGCTGCGCGCCCTTGACAAAGTGCATCTTGACGAACATCTTGTTGTCGAGATCGATGGCGGCCGAGGGCCGCTCGGGCGGCGCGTCGAGCACGAAGCCGTGCGCGCGCAGCGCGGCAACGAAGGCACTTACATCCGTGCCTTCCTTTGCGGCGACGCCGTCGATGCGCGTCGCGAGCTCGGCTTCGTCGTCGCTATCTAGCTCTTTGTCGTCGTCGTTGCGGTCGCCCTGCTTCTTCGCTGGCTTGCCCTTTCGCAGGCTGCCGATGGAGTTGATGGGCGGTTTGCCGGGCTTCGATCTCCCGTTGGACACGCGGCCGAAGCGGCTCTTGATCTCGGCGACCCAGAGCTCGCCGCGCCAGCGCAGGATGCGATAGGCTTCGTCGATGAAGTCGAGCCAGTTGGTGCCCATGAGGGCGAGGCAGAAGACTGCAACGTCGACGGATGCGTCTGCGCAGGGCAGCGCGGAGATGTCGGCGATGGTGACGAGCGGGCCCGAGGGTCCCGAGGGCTTGGATAGATCGTAGGAGTGTAAGGACAGGTGGAGGGGATTTGAGGTGTGGTTGTAGCCGGTAGGAGAGGGATGCGGTGCCGCAGCCTAGGTCGGCGATTGTGCAGTGGCCCTTGAAGTTTCTCGGGAGAGGTTTCACGCCTCCTGCAGCGGGTGCGTCTGACTCTGTAGCAGACTTCCCTTTATCTTTCCGCTTTTTGTCCCTGAACGAACTGGGCGGTCGTACTTTCCCGCGCGTGATTATGGCAGAGACGTAGCCGTCGACCGGGTTCTCAGGCCAACCTTCGGTCTGCATTGCGAATCCGCGGTGGTAGTCTTCGAACATGGAGGGGTCTTCTTTGAAGAGAGCAAGGGAGTCCGCGGAGGGTTTGGTGTATAGAGTTTCGTTAAGGTGGCGGAAGCGGGCACCCGCGAGCTTTTGTCGCATGGACTTCTGCAGCGGTGTGAGACCCTTAGGCTCTGGTGGGAGGAGCGATTCTACATCAGTTGTCGTAGATAAAGCTTCCTTTGCTTCTGCGGTCTTCTTGGACAATTGATCTTGTTTCTGCTCCTTCTTCTGTTTCTTCTTGTCCCGCTTCGATTCGCCATCCTTGACTTTTACAGCATCAGTCACTGGAACCTCAGCGCCTATCTCTGTATCCTTTGCTTCAACTGCATCTTGCTTGCTGTCATTGTTGCCTTCCTTTTTGTCCTTCCTCTTCCTCTTCTTCCCTCTCGTCTCCTTCGCACCTTCTTCTGAGGGCGAAGCTTTCTCCTTTACTTCCTCTTGCTGCTCCGGCACTTTCGAAGTCTTTCCATTTACAACCTTGTCCCAATATTCTCCCACATTGCCTTCGTTGACCTGATTCTCCTGCCTCTGCTTCCTCTTCTTCGCTTTCTTGCCTTCCTTCGTTGGATCTTGAGGCTTCGGTTTCTCGACTTGGGTCGCGAGGGCTGCGGAAACGTTCCACCCTGGAACCGAAAACATGATCGCAGGTTCGAGGTCTCGTAACCCGCAGGGCAGAATGGGCGTATTGCTGGGACCAGTCCTGCGATGATCGTCTGGAAATTTCAGCGGGGCGGAGATACGTTTTGCCGGAAGTGGGGCTACCCGCCGCCATAAGCCCTAAAGTTGGACTCGTTGCATTGCTACTCCGGTGGCGGTGCGAACACCGTACTCAGCACCGCCATCTAGCACAGCGCACTCTGCCTGGGTAGCCCCTGACGTTCTAGAGCACTTCTCGGAGAACTATTATTAACTAGAGAAGCTGACTATCCTGGGTATCCACTTTCGTGGTGACATTCCAGTGTGCCTATTATGCCGGGTTTTGTCGACGAAATCTCATTTTCGAGCTAGGAACACAAGAAGATCCGGTCGATACGAGTCTATGCTACGTAACTCATGTTCTGCTACAACTTTGACCGGACGCCTGAGCACAGCAATCCTGCAGCTTTGTTCTAACGGGCAAGCGTAAGGGGCCAGACTTCTGACACACGCAAGTTCAGCTTTTCTCTCCTTTGGAGCCTCGTACGTTCTATGACATCCCTTCACCGTACTATTCGCCAGGTCCAGTTAGGAAATTTACTCCTGACGTGCATTACTCCGCGAGAGGCATGACCAATAACATAGCTGAAATCGTCCCTCGCTAATCGGAGTTACACATATACCCCAGGAGGCCTGATAGATCTACCGAAACCAATGATATTTTTGTAGGCTAGAAATTCCCCCTAGGCCGCCGTCTACACAGAGTGAAGGTCTAACCTTCTGTAGTACAAGACTGCTAGCGGACTGGGGCTCATTGTCTACACCTCATGTAGTATAGTGTACGCATCGTAATCACCTACGATATCAAAATTAGATCCGAGTAGAGGTAAACCCAGAAACTTCAGTGCACATCATTTTGGTTATTTGAGACTCAATGGTTAAAAAAAGGTAGACTAGCTTGGGTCGAATGGGCCAGTCTTCAACAAGCTACTTTTGAGAACTCCACGAGTCCTGATTTGTGTATGGTATTGAAACGATATGAAACTTCTTCTCGGCACCTTTTGGCTGCTCGTTTACAAGGAAATGATGAGTGGCTCATTTATCTGCAGTGTTCTATGCTAGAAGATTTGCAAAATGGAACACTGACTATACGGACGTAATCTGTAATATTTATACTCAAAATTTCCTATTCAATTTGAGAATGACCTAAGTGCCCTTCGTTTTTAGTGTCGTGGACGCTCAACATTCAGCTATGTAAATCTTGTTAACCTCTCCGCTTGTCTGAGGAGGTACCCTCTACGGTATGTGGTCAATGTGAAGACCATTTTGAGATAGTCTGCATATTCTGCATGAAAGACCTGCCTCGTATACTCTGTGTTGGTTGCCTTGGGCATCCGACTATCCTATGTCTCCATCTAGAAAGCCAATGATAGCCCTAGAGTATCGCCGGCTTGACAATGCAGCTACGGAAGTTACCATTAGGCATGCCACTTTTCACAAGAGCAATATAAAGATTAGGCGTCCTGTCATCGTATCTGTCTGGCCAGCGCTGTATATAAATCCAGCTGTATTCCCCCAAAGACAAACCATCCACTTGATCACAACCAAGCAACTCCTCAACATTAGCTCTCAATAACTACTTCTCAAATTCTTTCGTCCCCAAACCGCAATCATGCAGCTCACCTTCTTCTACGCAATTGCCGCACTTCTATCTTCTGTAGCCATCGCCAACCCCGTCGAAGGCGATAACGTTCTCATGAAGCGTGGCATCGACATCTGCCCTCCACAATACCGCGTCGCCGGGGACCCTTGCAGCTTTGGTGGAGGCAACAACACCCCACACGCCTGCGGTAAAAACAATCCGGCTGCTATTGTAAGTGCTCAATCTCATTCACCGTGTCTCTTTTCCTTTTGGAAGGAACTATGTGTATTGTATCGGTATGATATAGCATTTGCTGATATTCTAACGCAGCTTCACTGTGTCAACGGCAAGTGGGCGGTCGAAAGGAAGTGCCCAGATAGTAAACGGTGCAAGTGCACTTCTGAAAGTGACATTGTGTGCAAGCTTTGAAGAGGAGATCAGGGCAACGCAAGGAAGATGGCCTTTAAAGGCCAATGGGAAGCAGTAGCAGGGCTGCAATGAGGATTGTGTCGAGCTGGGTGAGATATTGTTGATGGAGCAGGCGAAGCAAAGTGTTCCGACCGAGTCACTCGTTACTATGTATCTTTTCGCTACTTACTCACTTATACATTCGTTCTTTACAAAATCCGTTCTAGGAACTTAGTGATACATGAAGTGATATCTGGAGGGACCTTAGGACACCTCCATCATTCTACACCGGAATTTCTCTAAGCCTAAGCCATGTTGTGTCGATCATCAGTGATTACCGGCTTTGATGACAGACCACTCTTCTAAGCGTGAAGATTACACGCCTTGCATGTTCGAAAATATGTTTTGCGTAACAAATGGCGAGAAAGTCGAGAGGAGTGGTGGGGTTTTGATCATCAACATTGTTTTAGCGTCACGTGATTGAGGCAACCTTTTTCTGCATAGGCGTAGCTTATATGAATGGGCATTTTATCCTAGCCACGACGCGACGCGTTTGGATGGCATGGTTTTTTAGTTCAAAATCATCAGCGCATGAACACGTCCGTATCAGTTGGTCATTCTAGGTCCTGCCAAATCAACAGAGCGATTTAAAATAGCAGTCACCTCGCTCTGTATGCACAACATTTTTTTTATCCTTGTCCTTGCTCTACTCGCTTTCTACTATGGCTTCATGGCCACCTCATGCTCGTGCCAGATTTGCACCTGGGTGAGGAGATCTCCCCTACGTCGTACCGAATTGCCTCACGAGTGCTTCGAGCAGCAGCCTAACTCGGACTTCCGCGCCGAAAGCCGCCCATTTTCTGCATCTTGCCTTGACAAGGCTCACTAACGGTGATAGAGCCAACATAGTCTCGTTAGTATATTAATGTGTGTAATAGGAAAGCCTGGAGGGCCAGGTTGTCGTAAGCGAGTACGAGCGCCGTCATATCGTGTTCTCTGAACCGGGTTGTTTCGAATGCACGTTTCAAGGAGACGAAGAATGCGTAACGTCGATAGTCCGACAAGAGCTTCCTGAACTTTCAACAAATTCACTGTATGTCGGAGAGGAGCTTGCACCTGCTGACTAGTCGAGCTTTGGAGAGTGGTGCTGATGAAAATTTGGTGTTCGTCGAACGTCGGACACTGCCCACGATACCGCCTTCCATGACCATTTTACTAATGACCACGAAACCTCGGCATTGTAGAACAGTATCCATACCCGGTTGGTTCACCAGATTTTCTCATGGACCGCGGTTTCATGGACTGCCTTATCCGGTTAAATACTTAACAGAATCTGGTTTACTTAGCTTATCGCTCGTAATACGTCCCGATTCTCTGATAGTGCGCTTCTGCGGCTGACTTCGCAATATACTTCTCGCAGGATACGCGGCTATATATTCGATGATGACAATCTCCCATGTGCTAGCCAGGAACGACTTTCCCATGGACTAAGAATAAACGCTGCCTGATGGACCATCCTGCAGATTCGCTTGGATATATTACGCGCACGTGCGCGGATGTCCACCTCTGCGGAGTCTACTCCGGTGGTCAACAGACGAAATCCGATACTATGTTCGAGCAATTCGCAAGCGGCTTCTCCAGCGCCTCTTCTTCAGCCGTACACAGCTTCAGTTAGCATGGTCCTACTTCTTAGAAGAAACGACCTCGCAACGCAGTGGCCGTTCTGGTCATCATTTATTGCCCCCTTCGTGCCGCCATCCAGAACAGAAGATATGCTGCAAGAGCAATATACGGCATGTACCTAGAACTTCAACAGCGCCATACATGCAGCTCGTATTTTAGGTACTCACACATGCGCGCGACCATCTGGACCAATCGTTGGCCTGCTATATGATTTCTTGGCTGTCAGCTCTTATTATCTTGCGGTTCCTAACAGAGAAGGACGGCTTCCAATGCACAAACACCTGCAAAAGTTTATCGAGAACAGGCACAGAGGCGTTCCTCTGAGTTCTTTGATGATCATACGCATCTGGACCTCTTCGTATTCATCTATTTCCTTGTATGCAAAAAACCGGATAGACTACAAGCAGTCCTCTGCCTCGATTGTGCCGGATATGCTTTTCATCGATCCGTGGTATAATAGTTTCTTATTTCCTCGATGAAGTATAAGTAGGTCAATGATCCTCATCTACATTGCTGGATCTGTACAAAGTCCATCTTATTCCTCGATTCCCGGGTCCAGTCGTCTTTGCGGACCCCAACATGAAGTTATCAACATATCTTCAAAATGTTCTTATATGTTTACCATCAGTTCTTGCTTATCCAGGGATGGGCGAGACCTTGAAAGATCTTCGACGATCAGCGAAAGTCAGCCGCGAGGAAGCGAAGCAACTCATTGGAGACCTAAAAACTCTCAAAGACACTCAGTTGACTACGATTGGCAAAGACATCAAGGCTATACTTCTTGATCAGAAAGATGCCCGTTCAAACGAAATAGACGCTTCTGCACCTCTAGGGACACCCGATAGCGCAGCATGCAAAGCCGACTTATGCTGCGTGTGGAAATGGATCTCATATGAGATGACTGCGAAATTCAACGGTACATCGGGTCGCTGCACAAAATATGCACGAGGTGCTGTTCGATTAGGATTCCACGATGCTGGGGTCTGGTCAAATACAACTTCGTATGGCGGAGCTGATGGAAGCATCCTCCTCACAGACGAACTCAGCCGCTCGGACAACAACGGACTAACAGCAATAGCAGACCAAATGAAGGCTTGGTACACCAAATACAAGGGATTTGGGGTGTACGTTCGCATTTCCCTTTATGCGGAATGATAACCTGGTCGCTAATGTTCGTAGAACTATGGCAGACTTGATTCAAATGGGCGCCACTGTTGCCACGGTAGTATGTCCTCTCGGTCCACGCATTCGTTCTTTCGTCGGTCGCAAGGACAACGCAAAAGCTGGACCGACGGGTCTCCTACCAGACGTAAACGACTCTGCAGATAAGCTCATTAAGCTCTTTCAAGCAAAGACAATCGACCCGCACGACTTAGCAGCTTTGGTCGGCGCGCATACAACGTCTCAACAGCATTTCGTCAATACCGCAAGAGACGGTGACCCACAAGACAGCACACCAGGTGTTTGGGATGTAAAGTTCTATGGGGAAACTGTCTCAACTACACCACCAAGAGTGTTCAAATTTGCCAGTGACCTTGTCCTGAGCAAGGACCCTCGGGTGAAGGATGAATGGCAAGAGTTCATTAATGGCCAGGACCATTGGAATGAGGTAAGGCACCCGAATTTTTTTAAAAAAAAAACCCCCGTTGACAATTTTAGGACTTTGCGAAAGCATATACACGCCTTTCACTTCTTGGCGTCAACAACATTAACGACCTGAAAGAGTGTACGAAGGTTTTGCCTCCCGCGAGAAACTCATTCGTGAGCCAAGACCAAAAGCTACTCGATCTATGGTTACAGGGGCAATACGACCAGCTGAACAATTTGGTAGATGAGGCAATCATGCTGACTGGTGTCAGCAAGAAGTGAAGGAAAATGTTTTGACAAGACCGAAGAGACAATTCATGCTTGCTTCTATCTTCTAAATTCTATGTCTTTCTGTGGCGTTGTGAAGTGGCGCTGGCGCAGTCATGGCGGCGCGTCATGATTGGCTTTCGTATTCGGTTTGCACGCAGCATCTCAGCCTATTTAGCAAGCTCAGCCCTCAGGCGCTAACGTGCATATTGTCAATTTCTCAAGACCTTGCAACGTCCTCGAACTACGTGCCCTAATTATCACCAATGACTACAGGCATCAGAGCTTCGTTTGGGCCCCGAGAATGGGCATTACAACCCGAGTTGTTGGAGCCCAACAAGGGGCACATCTACACGACCATCACAAAGATGAATGTACGTCAGCAAACTAAAGACTATACTGTACTTTCTGACCAGCGTAGGTCATTAGCGCCTCGCGATTGGACGTGGATGACGAGCATCTCCTCCCTTTGCTGACCTCGAGCGTCTCGAATGGCGCAGATTGGACGCTAAAACTGTCAGTAGAAGCGGAATTGAAGGAATGCCCGCAGCTAACCAATGGCTAGACTTATCACCACGCGAGAAACATTGGCCAATCCAGACATCCGAAGATTGCCATACCCACCAGGCATTCTAGAAGCTCTCATAGAGTACTGGAAAATGACCGATATCTGCCTTAGTGTGCAATCAAGAGCAGGATCATGCTCCATGTTATTCAATCCAGTACCAGGCGATTCTACATACAGTGGTATGCTCCAACGTTCTTTTGCTGAACGTATATCAAATGGGGACCTAAACATTGCTCTAGGTCTTGTCATGCGTTTGCTCTACGGTCTTCCATTCAGAGGCACACTAGCCATGGCTCACGACCGGAACACCCACACTACTCACGTCATTTGCTTCGGCATCACTTCAGAACATGCGCAAGCTTTACTAGCCTGCCTAAATAAAACCAAGGACCACGCGTCTTTTCCTCTACATGTCCCATGCATCCTTTCTGACATGGTTCTCAAAGGTCTCGAGCAATTTTCTTCAAATACATACCGAGATTTCAACCCTGTCAGAGAAGCAATGGGAACAAACCTATACTTTAAACCCATGGACATGCGAGGGGCTCCTGATTTAACGGAAATGCCGAGAAGACTTACAGCACTAGCAAATGCAACTGCGAGTAACTGTTCGTCTTTACGAGGGGTGGCCAACACCATTGACTGCATGGATTCGTTTCTCAAGCGCATGAGTAGCAAAGATGGACAGGAGGCTGCCATTTTTTGCGTGTTTGAGGACCGTTTGAGACTGTTGCGACAGATTGTCCAAAGTACATTGAGGAGGAACGACTATCTGAGTGAGTCAGTACAAGCGCAAGTACAGATGGTGAGTGTCGTGCCACTTTTGTGTTGTATAGAGCAGCCAATTTACTATGATAGGTCTACGCTCTACTTGCCCAGAAAGATAATGAGCTGAATCACCAATATGGAGCAGATATGCGGGTCATTGCTATCGTCACTCTCATATTCTTGCCTGGCACTTTCGTTGCCACGCTGTTCAGTGCTAGTTTTTGGGACTTCAACCCCACAAATGATGGGCAACTGGTATCGAAGTGGGTATGGTTGTATTGGGTCGTCACAGCTGTATTGACCCTTGGTGTTATCGGTATCTGGATGTGGTGGCCTTCACTCGCAAAATTCAGGGAGGGACGACGGCAGGCGAGAATTGGGAAGACTGAAGTGGATGTGGAAATGCAGGAAGTCACCATTCCGCTGAAATACGCGGTTCCGATTAGTGCGTATGACTGTCGATAAGATCTGAGAGCTTAATCTTGGTTGTTGTCGGTGTCGCCCTTAAAGTAGATGGAACTTCAAATTTAATCAAGGATGGGATGGTCATTTCCGTTTCAGGCTAAGCGACATCGATATCATATCATGAGCTTATTGAAGAAGTTTGATTGGTCACGTGAAACCCCGCTAAGCACGTGGTCACGATGACGGATTTCTCGTGCGGTGCAGTTCAGACTTTTCTGATTGCTCATCGATGTTCTTATTTCAAATATCCTTTCAGACCTTTACGATTGCATCGTGCGAAAAGATCACGATACCAGCTCACTGCTGTTAGTGATATGGATATTTCCAACGCCACTCATCCGCAATGGTGGAAAGACCCAGGTATGCGGAAGCTCACCTTGTTGTTATCGGCGTGCTACCTGGGGGCGATCGCAAACGGCTACGTTAGTTCACTCATATCTACTCTAATCGCAAACCCCAAATGGTTTGATGACCTTAGTGGACTTTCAAATGCAAAGCTACTGGGTCTGGTAGTTGCGGCTCAACCACTGGGCTGCATCGCTTCATTTTTTCCAGCACCTTGGCTTTCAGATAAATTCGGTCGTCGATCTGGAATTGTCTTTGGCAACATCTGCATGACTGGTGCATTCATTGGACAAGTGTTCTGCAAGACCTCCGCCCAGTTCCTTGCGACCCGCTTCATTTCAGGCTTTGGTGCAATTTTCAATATTATATCTTCATCAGCTTTGCTCTTGGAACTAGCTCATCCTCGTCAGAGAGCAATTGCCGGGGCCCTATTCAACACTTTCTTTTTTGTGGGCTCGATGACTGCTGCTTGGACCTCATATGGAGCTCTAAGGCTCTCAAATTCGTGGTCTTGGCGGTTGCCGGTGGCTATACAACTGTTTTGGACCATGGCTCAGCTTCCTTTGGTTCTCGTTTGCCCGGAGTCACCTCGCTGGCTTGTAGCTCATGGGAAAGTTGAGCAAGCAAGAATAATTCTAGCTACCTATCACGCAAATGGACGTACCGATGACGAACTGGTTCTCACTGAACTATCTAACATGAGCTTGGAGAGTCCCTCGGAGGCTGGAGGTCGTGATGTTGGTTGGCTAGCTCTTTGTTCTACACCTGGAAATCGCAAGCGTCTAGCGTTATCCGTAGCAATCGGCATATCTACCCAATGGGTCGGCAACGGCATCGTCACCTTCTATTTAGCACCTGTCTTGCGAACCATCGGCGTCACTAGTTCTTTCCGACAGCAAGGCATAAACGGCGGTCTTCAGATCTACAACTGGTTCCTTGCATGCGGTGCTGCACTCCTTGCTGAAAAAGTTGGCCGCCGGCGCCTGTTCTTAACATCTGCGGGCACAATGCTTGTTTTTATGAGCATGGTGACTGTTTGCTCCGCAGTCTACTCAACCTTTCAATCCATTGCAGCAGGCTACGCAGTAATCGTCTTTCTCTTTTTATTCCTCGGTGGCTATGTGATTGGCTTAACACCGATTCCAATCCTATACGTCAACGAAATTTGGCCTAGCCATCTCCGGGCCAAGGGAACTAGTGTCTTCTGGGTCTCCCAAGCTGTTGCCACCTGCTTTAATCAATATGTAAATCCCATTGCTCTGCAGAGGATCATGTGGAAGTATTACCTTGTTTATGTGGGGGTGCTGGTCGCTGTCATCATATTCATGTTCTTCTACGTGCCGGAAACAAAGGGATTATCCCTGGAGGAGATAAGTAGTATTTTCGACGGACAGCATACTGACGGTATCATATTGGACGCGATTGGTCCTCGTGGAAACAACCCATTAGATCTCGACGATCCTTGACAACAAAAAAGGAAACAAATCTTGGAATTGAGGCGCTCGAAGAAATGCGGCTTTTATCATGCGTTCACTGTGGGACCAATCATGTTACAGACCCCGAAGAAATCTAATAGCTTACAACCGTTATATAAAGATATTTACTCGCTACTTCTTCAGGAGACGATATCATGGTCAGCTGCTCTAAGTGATCGTGAAAGTGTCTATATCAAGATGGTGAAGTCCTCCGTCTTGATCGGATTGCTATGCTCTGTGGGAGCTCGTAGACTTTCTGTCCCAAAGAGGTACTCACCCGATGGAGTTTTACTCTGAAGTCGAGGTCACCATACCGAAAGAGATTATCTGAGTAAATTTGTAGAAGTGCGATATTGACACAAAAAAGTACATTTGGGCTGTGTTTCAAAGTGGTTCACAAACAAGATTCTTGTAGATACATCCCTCGTATGAGCAAGCTACATTGAAGCACTTGATAACGAATAAAATACTCGGTGTAAAACTTGAGCACGTATTACTAGCTATTAGACTTGTTCTCCTTCAATCAAGATAGATTAGACATGCAATTGCATTCCACGAGCTTTACATATGCCCCATCATTTCTAGACTCTTGAGATAGTCGCTGGTGCCGCCATTTGGATCCCGGTCCTTGGGCTTACAGTTCTGATTAAACGGAATTTTTCCTTTCCCATGCGCCCCGTCGATAGCCATAAAAGATTGTCCCTTCGCTTTGAGCATATTCTGCGCAGCATCCTCGTACCATCCATTGATGAAGTCACCATGGAAACAATATCCGTCACCAATCTTTGCCACCTGTCAGCATATACTTCTACAGGATTGATCTCAGAGCAAGACTACTCACCTCGCCACAAGCAAGCTTGAAAGGCGGCACACCGCTCCAACCACCCGGAATAGCAGCCCTAGTATTATACCTTACCGAGAACCTCAAACTTGGCATTCTCTTCATACCACTCGGACATTTTCCTCCAGGACTAGCTGCCGCATATGCGTACTCGGTGACCTTGTTCGGATTGACGCAATCTGGGAATCTCAGAATGGCTTGCATATGCGCGCCGCAGGTCCCTCGCGGGAATGCAGCTCGCGGCCGGCTGTTGCGATCATCCGCCCCCGTGTCGCACCACCATGTTATTGCAGTGACCTTCTCGTTGATGTCCGCCTGCGACTTGGCCGATGCATTGCCCGCGACCATGTGCAGGTCGCGTGGAAAGGGAATCTCCGCGCGATCAATATTCTCGTAGTATGTTTTGAAGGTGGCTGGATAGATTTCGGTGTAGGTATTGCCGTTAACGTAGTATAGCGTTGGCGCCCCTTCAATTTACTTAGTTCTTCTTTTGTATGAAGGGGAAGTAGATCGAGACGTACAGTACACCGATAGATCATTCGGATTCTCGCCAGATGGACAGCCCTTCTGCAGCTCCTCTGTGGTCGGTAGATCCTTAGTGACGATGTCCGAACCGTAAAATGAGTGCACTAGATTTAAAAGAAAAAAGTCAGTGTAGTTCATGAAAAGAGGGATAGATACTTATGGGCCTTCGTCAGCTGCGATGTCAAATGCCTGAAATGTTCAGGTATGAATATAATCACGATGAAGAGCTGGTCAAAAATACCCACTTTGCACCCGGGCATTACTTACTGTGGGAAGCATATTTGCCTGGGAGAACAATAGGATCGATGTTCTTCCTCATGAAAGGCTTATGTTCGATATCAGTCAATGCGGAGATGGTGCCCGCGAGGGCGAGAATGGTAAAGCGCATCGTGAAAACGACTTTGTAGCAACTCGTACACATCATGAGCTTCCAGATGGTACTCTTGAATATATAGTCTCGCTTGTAATGCCGGCATATCGGCCAGTGTGGGGTAGAATTGCCGGTGAATCATCTTAATCTAGAACATTTAATTTAAAGCCTAGTGCCGTCATGAGATGGCTTTGTGGTGTTCTATGTAATCCAATCATGGCAATACATCCGGCGCTGTGGAACACAACCTATGAAATTTCCAGAGGAAGGAGATGCAATTCGTGGACGATGCCCCATCTTGTGCAACCGCCTATACATATCAATATGTAATACTTTGGAATTTCGCAGCGAGGAACGGAGATGGCTCGGGAGAGTAGACCTCTGACAAACCGCTGGTGAGGAAAATAATGACAGTGAGGCATAGTTGGATGAGTTTGTGGCTACTCCAAGGATGTGGAGGTCATTGAATCTCATTCCTTGATTGTGTGCAGGAAGCCGAAGGCCCAGCCACATCCCTGACTGTGTGGATTATAAAATTAATTACATATTCATTGCAAACCCTTTCAGCCCTTTCTGCCCAGGACCGAAGACTTAATTACAAATTGTCGTATTGGGTATCAAATTGTATGAACATAAAGAAATCTCTCTTTTTCAAAGAGAGTCGACGCAGCGGACCTAGTGCAGCTGTGTTGACAAACTAAGCCAACACCTTGCTCTAAGTGTTGAAGGGGTTCATGATCGTAAAGGAGACATCATACGATGAGACTCTTTCTGGTGCTGGTATCTCATCTACATCGGCTTGGTGCTAGAGCAATGGCGGTCTAGTTCAAGACCGGCTTGTGTAACCGCCTCTTTCCTGCGAATAATTCAGGTTCTCGCGATTATGGCGTCTTCCTTACTTGGAGTCGTTGTCCCAATTTCTCTGGCAATGTTGGTGTCGCCTGGCTTTGCAGAATGGTGCATCTCTGCTGGCAACATAGTCCCTTCTAGCTCCGCTCGAGCAGTTCCGGCTGACTCGTAAGTCACGTACGGTGGTGGATCTGCTTTAGAGTCTGACAGTAGGATCGCATTATTATGGTATGCCCTCGCTTTCCGTCGGCGCACGAAGAAGACAGCAGCCACGATCCCAAGTATCGCAAGAACGCCCAGTGTGACTCCTACTCCTAGCCCCGCTTTTGCTCCGGAGGACATCCCGGATGAAGGTTCTGATGATGGGGTTACAATGGCCGTCGAGGAAGCAGCAGCGGTCGTGGAAGCACTAGATGATGAGCTTTGTGATACGGCCTCGGATGTGCTCGAACTGCTAGCGGCGGAGGAGATATGAGGGAGTTGTGCGCGTGCGGTCGTTGCTATCACAGGCGCATCGGCCGTAAAAGTTAGATCATCGTCATTGCAGCAGCTCGTATTACGGCCAGTTACACCGGCTTCTAGTGTGCCTTGGGGCGCACAGCAGAATTCATTGCTAGGGTCGTAGCAATAGAAGATGAAAGCGTTATAATGGTTGGGTTCCTCTATTTCAGATGGTCAGTTCATCCGTCACTTCGTGGACATTCCCCGAAATCGCACACCTTTTCCTTTACAGACGTTCGGGCAAGCTGGATCCTTGAATGTTTTGTCGGTACAGCCGTTACGCCAATAGTGATTCGCACCCTTCTCTGCGTTCGCAGGTTCCATACACAACCCATTGGTCATGCACAAGTCTCCAGCCGCACAACAAGCCGAGTGCCCGCCATTCTCGACTGCAGTTATGTTGCAAGGAACGTAGGTAGCTGCGGTGTTTTCGTATAGCGATCCATTGTTGGCATAGCATGCGGTGGACATTTTTGCGATAATGCAAACTGCACAAAATTTGGCGAAAGCGTTTATAGAGACAAGAGGGCATCGAGCTGCAGCCGGAGTGCATATAGCCTCCTAGACTGTCCGAGGAAATGCAGATCCAATGTCAATTCCGCCGCAGATCCGCAATGGCGTGTCTCAGCGCCAAGTGGATGGCACGCTCGTGGCGCCGGCATCAATTGGTGAGCAAAGCTCGTGCCATTCTAGTCCAAGAGTTTCAAGTTACCGTTCGCGTTACAAAATATGGGTCCGGGATCAATGCAATTGGCTTGGGAGAGGCCTCAGGCACGCGGAAGCGAGGCACATTTCTGAGTCGGCTCCGTTCGAGGAGCTATTAACCTTATAAGGGAAGGGTAGCGGGTACCTTGATCGAGACAAGATCATCCTGGATCACACGTTTTCACCCGGAAAAATCCTCTTGATATGTTGGTTAAAATCGATACTTTTACGATCGTTAGAGAGTCTCTCCGTCCAACTGGTGATTGCCACTTTCGCAAGTAACGTCATTTTGAGATCTCGCGCGAAGAGTTGAGACAGCCGATTTACGCCCGTCAGACCGCATGGATGTCCATGTCACATCTCGCGCGAGAGGCTGTGTATACTATGCGGCCCGTGCAACGAAGACGCTACCTTTAGTAGTTAGTCCATGATATGTACCGGTCTCCGTCCGCAAAGTACGCCAGAAATTTCACTGCAATCAGTTAACTGTACAGTTTCTGCAGGAATCTGGTGATTACCTATGTCGATTTGTAAAATGCTGTCAGACCAAAGGATGCAGAATATTGCTCATGCTGTAATGCTGAAATACAGCCACCTCCCCATCTGTGGCCCCCACGCCCCACTCTCTCGTAAGCTTAGATTTGTGGGTGCTGCCGTCTACCGGTCTCACCACATCACCTAAAATATAGGGCGAGGGTCCCACTCGGTCCAGTCTGAATCCTATCCTACTCTTGTGTGGATCTAGTAAACTTTTCGCGCTGGGATGTTGAATTGAGATTTCTATGTAGAACATCAAAATGGGTATCGGGCGCTGTTGCTGCATCGTACAAAATCTCTAAATCCTTGTTGCTCATCATCGTCATGGTATTTTGTAAGGTTTACATGAGTGCACTAGTTCCGCCTGGACAAACGTGCACTGCTAGCGGAGTAGCCAAGGTTATCAGCCCAACCCAACACTGTCAGCATACGCCCGGAACAAGGTCGCTCAGCTTAGTTTCTGCCCTATAAGACATTTTTATGCTAATATAGTCTTCGTTTGTCGTTGGCAGATTAGCTTGTTGCGTTCGATACCTGGGCACTAGTAATTCAATCGCCACAACGCGCTGTATATGGTTATCTTGAAGAATGTGTACTGTTGTGATTCGCAGGATTATGACCATACTTGTATGCATTATGGTTACGTGGATATCGATTTGCGCTCTAGGAGAAAATCGCGCTCAGTTTTTTCAACGATTCGCTGGAGACAACATTCCAAATAATAACTTCGACTCACATGCTAGAACGGTCCTAGCAAGACTATAACGATCGATATAACAGCTGTAGCAGATGTTTAGTCAGCAGGATAGTGATGATAATGCGGCTTTACCAATTTTTCCCCATCCTGAAACCCGAATTCTCTGTGCACATAGAATCATGTACACCCAAAGTCGCTCATACGGAACTCCGTGTGAATGATCGCTCATCAGACTTAGTATAGATATGAGTGTTGAATTATACATCAGCATTGGCACGGCGCGGCGCTCATCACCTTCATCCTCTATGACCAATTTGCAAGTGTAGATTTCAATCACGAAGAGAAGCGCACGTATCCCTACCGTGAGGAAATGACAAGTTGACGCATCAAGGCCGGAAGAATATTGTAGATCAGGAGGAGATGATAACAATGGGGGTCTATGTGGGCAGTGTGCTGGAGAATGAAAAGGGGATCTTCGAGAAGGAAGGATTAAACAAAATGATCAGTCCAGAACAGACACGAACGTAGAAGGAGATCTAAAGAGGTGACCGGATTATAGGGTAACGGAACCGTATCTCGTAGAATCAATGATGCAATATTTTCAATGGTAAAAGATATGAGAGAAGAGCTAGTTGCATACGAAGACATGCGAGTCCATATACTAATTGACATAAAACGACTCAGGACGAATATGCAGCTTCGTGTACCAGAGAGCCTTAAATACCACACAGGCAATCTGTTATGCATCTTGAACATTGCCTCCAGAACGCCATTTTGCACGGTTGATTTCCTACATTTGCATGTTTCGTGTCTGGAGAAACAGAAAGAAGTCGGCCCTTGTTCATGTTTCACCCACAAACTTTGATGTAGGCACTGTTTCTAACTCGAATGATCTCAACCAGCTAACATTTCCTAGTGTCTGAGGCTACAATATTTTATTAGGTACAATTGATACAATTCTACAATCATACTGAAAATCAAAAATGATGATCAGGTATGGATGTCCGATCAAAGCCTTGCGACGAAGTGTGGCCATCGCAGGTCAGAGTGAATGGACTGACGCAATTCAACCTAGCGTTTGCCGCGATCAACCCGGATACGTTCAAGATCCATTTGCAGTCTGTCAAGCTCAAGGAGCATGGCCTTAAGATATGGCTAGGTGTCGGCGGCTGGGAATTTAGTGGCGAAGGCGAGACACACTACACGGACAGATATGGCCAACAGTCAGGGGAACCGGGAAGCATTTGTTCCATCGACTCTCCAGTCACTCAAATACTACATATGTGAGGGATTGGATATCTATTGGGAATCATCCGCCACTGTTACCCGTGGTGGTCATCCCGAGGACATGCAGAATCAGGCAATTATGAGCTTACGAAGATTCATCTAGTATTGATAGGTCACGTTGATGAAGGAGCTTCGCGATACGCTTGGTAAAGCTTTTGGCCTCAGTTATGTTGTTCTACACGACAATAGTTATCTCAAAGGCATTGATGTCAAGTCCTTATCTGAGTATGTTGACTAGTTCAACGTTCTCATGTATGGCCTGCACAGATCGTGGGATGAGAAGAACCTAGAACCTGGCGCAATGGTTCATTCACACACTGACATTCAAGAGATTGAAAGCCTTTTCGGAGCTCTTTGTGCTACCGGTGTTGATCAAAGCAAGTCCACTCTTAGTCTTGATCACTACGGTCTTAATCATACAGCTACTGACACAAACTGCTTGCACCACGGTTGTGTAATCACTCGACGAAGCAAGTAGGGCGTATGCTCCAATCAAGGCGTGGTTATGAATGGCCGTCAGATGAAGTACTTAATCTATGAAAAGCGCGTAACACCTGATTTGATTACTGATGGTGTGGATGCGATGCAGATTTTCTGGATCGATCAATGGATTGGGTACGATAATTACGATACACTCGACTTTCAAAAACCTTACCGATGAGTGATGCACGAGCGGCACTGCGATTTGGGCAAGACACTATGACTCTTGGAACGAAACAGGCGAGCTTCTACCTCTGACTCCAGATCAGTCATCGACACCAACTGCTGGTCTCAAGCTCGCCTATAAGTTAGTCCAGCGTATCAGCCCCATTTAGATGGTCCAATGTAACTGCAACTTCAATAGAAACTCCTTTTGTCCCAGTTTCTTTTCTATTGTTTTTGTTTCTCATGTCGAAGTGAAAAACTGAGCACGGCGGTATCAAGTGTTTCCTCATTCCCAGCCTCTCTGAGTCTCCCAGGAGCCAGTAGGCCAAGGATCCCAAGTACCTCTTTGAGTTTCCCGGGATATTCTGTGGTCATCTTCTGTTACTGCCAGATCGAATGACCTCTCTCAGTCATCAAGGTCGTCTAAAGCTAGTGAGATCCATGTTTCAATGTCATCGGTGGACAATTCTTCAGCAACACTTTCTTTTGAGACTTCCCGAACTTCTAGAGATCCGATTCAAGTCTCAACACTGAATTCAATGATGCTGCTACTGTTACGTCCTCAGATTTATCATCGATTGATTCATCGCCAGTATCACGTACGACAAAGGGTTTCTGTGCAAATTTTGGAACTAGGAAACTGGCTCAAGCCGCTGTCTAGTCTTTGGGACAACTCTACCAGCGTGACGCTGCATTGTGCTCCACCATGCACTGACAGTCATCACACATTCAATTATCCTCGTCAAAAATTTGCTACTTCGACTCGAATGGAGCTAGCAATGACCGTTTAGAAAGCTTGGTGCAAGTGGTTGGGATAGCAGTATTGATGTCGCTGATCCTTCTCTCTAGGGGTAGGTAGTTAAAGCTTGTACTTTCGCTAGCATGATTGGTCTTCTCGCTGCGCTCTGTTCTGATTAAAATGACCGCAATGACTTGGGAAGATATGAGCATGTCAATATCAAAGAGAAGCTGTCCCTGAGGATTTACCACCTTCGCGTAACGGATTGCATTCCGGTTAATGCATATATGTCACAATTGTTGGTTGCAATTTAGGGTAGCAAAAGCAGATCGAAGAGAAGGCCAAAAGGACACACAGGTTTCTTTGAATATTGCATGAATTATCACAGAAAGCAAATTAGAACTCGACCCAAAAAAGGATGTTGCAGCGTCCTCGAGACATTCCGATCTCCGATCTCCGAATCCGCGAGGACACCTCGTTCTAGACCACGCTAACCCATGATCACTCGTACGTGCCCATGCTCCAAATTACCTACCCTTCCACGCTTCCCTGACCCTCCTCTACCAACCAATTCACCTTAACACTACATGGGACGTCACATATCACCATGTACGCGCCCGCCTGTTTCCAGCCAGCCTCTATATTCAGGCGCGCCGCGCGTTGTCCACGCATCCAAGCCCCACTCATACCCGCTGCCTCTCATGCATGAAACCCGCACGTGCCGTTTCAGTGCCCGTTCCGCCGGCACTACTACCGCACCGGCGCATTGTTTATATGAGGTGCACGGTAGCCAGTGGACTGGCGGAGGCTCTGCGCAAGCTTCGTGGCCAAGGCTCCGTGTTTAAAATGCCGCCTTGCTGCCTCAGAATGTTTCTTGGGGATCCGGACTTTTGGACGGTGATTTGCGAGGTGTTTTGAGGCTGCGTGGGGGTCGTGTTTCGCTGTGGGATAGGAGGATGGAGGAAGCGAGATAGAGATGAAGGTGGACATGAAGGTGCCGTATGAAGTTATGACGAAGACTGAGACGGTGGTGATGGCTACTGGTGATAGCATTCAAGATGAGTTCCATCTCATCATACATAACGGTGATTGTACTGTGCACGAGGTCGATGCGAATTGACTGTAATAGGTGCATACCTCATATCGCGAAGAGCTTCCAGAACACGCCCCATCGGACCAGGCCTTGTGTTTCACCAGGCATGACACCTTACCAAGGCTTCAGCCTCAGCCCCACAATTGCTATCATTTGCAGGCATCATACAGCGGGCCGATAACGTAGCACCCGTACGTCAACAGTGCACATAGGGCCCATAGCTACGTACGGCACACAATCAGCTAGACCACCCGTAATAGTAGCATAAGATGACTTGGCCCATAAACATGTACTGCCACTAGACCTTAGCTCCTCTGTCTCGTTTCTATTCTTTCCTTGCGTGACGTTTTTGCGTTTTCGTTTCTTTTGTTTGGTTTTGTGCTTTGCTTATGCTTTGCATGCCTGTCTCTACTGGATAGACTAGATTTCATTGCGATTCTTGTACCATCCATTACCGCTGGTCGTTTTCCACTTGTCCGAGGCTGGCCATTCCATTCTATCCCCATTCCATTGCATAGACTTCCATTCGCCGTCTCCTTCCAAATCGTCTTTTAGATATCCCAACAACTTTACTAGACCGCCATGGCGTCCCACAACACTGGACGGTACTCCCGCTTCCAACCCCGTAGAACGAATCGCCAGACGATATGGCCGACCTTCGACCAAACGACATCAGACATACATCTCAGCGCTCCGTGGCCAGGCCGTTATAGTTCCTTGGCTCCGCCAGATAAGCGATGGGCCGGTGCCTTCGATACTGAAGCTCGTGCTTCACGTATGAGCTTCCTCGTCGACAACACGCTTCTTCCACGGGCTCCAAAAAGCGACCAATCAGCACGGACAGTGGGCAGGTGCAAAGAGGCAGACTTGGTTAGGGCCCGTGGCCCAGGCGGAGGTACCAGGGAAGGTATGGAGCGGCGAGTTTGATGTTGAGAGGCGGCCGAGCTGGGCGGGAAGGCAGTCAGGGACGTTGAGGCCTGAGGATGACGATTATATGGGGTTTGAGAAAGGAAAGGAAGACTTTCTGGTGCAATGGGAAGAAGGTGATGTTGAGAACCCGTTGAATTTTGCGAAAGGGCGGAAGTGGGCGAATGCTATGATCTTAGCGTTTGCTTGCTTTATGGTTTCGATTGCTTCGTCGGGGTTTTCTCAGGGTATGTACCCGTAATATGGCCTTGAATAAGGTTATATAGCTAACGTCTAGACAGGTACTAGGGACTTGAAGACAGAGTTCGGTGTAAGCCAAGTGGTTGCACTGTTAACGACTTCTGCTTTCGTACTTGGTTTCGCGCTTGGTGCACTCATCCTGTCGCCTCTGAGCGAAGTATACGGCCGCCGCGAGCTGTACATTTCAACATTCGGTGCATTCGTCTTGCTGACTGGAGGGCTGTACTTCTCGGCCTCGATGAGCACGGTCATTGCCCTGCGCTTCCTGGGCGGCCTCGCTGGTTCTTTCACACAGGCAGTCGCCCCTGCCGTTGTCGCTGATATGTTTGATGCGCAAGACCGTGGTCTAGTGCTGAGTATCTTCACACTGGCTGGCCTCTTAGGCCAGAATCTGGGTCCCATTATTTGTGGCTTCCTCGACGCCTACCATGGCTGGCGTAGCATTGTCATCTTCGTTACCGCAGCCTCGCTCCCGACCTGGCTCGTACTAACCTTCACTTTTCCAGAGACATATGCGCCGGTGCTCCTCCAGCGCCGTGCCAACAAGCTCACCCCAAGAGACGGGCAAGACACACGTAGTCGCCGGCGCAACACCCAAGCCCATCACCCAACAACTTCGCGTTGGCGCTCTACGCCCATGGATTATGCTCATCTATGAGCCTATTGTCACGCTCCTCTCGCTCTTCCTATCCGTCGTTCACGGCACGCTCTTCTTACTCTTCGCCGCATACCCCATCGTCTTCCAGCAAGTCCGTGGCTGGCCCCAAGGCGTCGCCTCGCTCCCATTCCTCGCGCTAGTCATCGGCATCGTCCTCTCCCTTCTCTACGTCGCACTCGTTGATCAAGCTCGTTACGCCCGCGTAGTAACCCGCAATAATGGTGCCGCGCCACCCGAAGCCCGCCTCCCGCCCGCCATGCTGGGCGCCGTTGTCCTCCCCATCGGCCTCTTCTGGTTTGCGTGGACCAACGACCCCAGCACTTTCTGGCTAGTCAGCGTAAGCGCAGGTGTCTTCTTCGGCTTTGGTATGGTGCTCTTGTACATGAGCCTTACCAACTACCTCGTCGATTCGTACCTCGCGTATTCTGCATCCGCGCTCGCCGCCAGTACCGTTCTCCGCTCCTTGGCTGGGGCAGCGTTTCCACTATTCACGAATGATCTTTACAATAAGTTGGGTATCCATTGGGCGTCGAGCATTCCGGGGTTTCTGGCGCTTGTGTTTGTACCGTGCTTGGTGGCGTTCTACAAGTGGGGCCATATTCTGAGGACGAAGACAAGATTTGGACAGGAGGCTGCCAAGCTAGCGGAGACAAGGAAGTGAGCGGTTAGACTGCGATTCATTTGTAAATATTAGGGATTTAGGATAGAGTGTAGAATATATTTCGGTTCGCCGGCCACAAAGTTGGATTGAGTGCAGTCGTTGTTCGCGGAATAGAATAACTTCAGCGCGCCACGCAATTATCCGCGTTACGAACGTTCAGACTCTCATCCTGAGTGGAATAGGGGGCAATAACCTTGAATTGATCTAGAGCCCTCCTAAAATGGGTATCGTCTCGTATGCAACCTTTATCTTATCGTTCTAACTCTTCTCCACCTCAGCTATCCCTCCCTCAGCTTCGTCATTATCTTCGACCCCCTCTATTAGGACCACACCCCGGGAAGAAGCTTGGCCGACCATTCCAGCCACCCCCATACCACTTCTCTCCCCTGTCGAACCACCCCTGCAGCTCAGGCGTGACCTCAACCTTCTCCGATACTTCCACCATTGGCTCCCACATCTTCCGTATCATGTATAACTGGCTCTGACTCATAGGCATACACGAGTATCCAGCATCGATGCTATCGCCGATCGTGCGTCGAAGAAAGGAAGTAAACTCCTGCTTGGTCGGGATTTTTGTGATACCCATGGCAGTCAAGAACTTGGGGAAGGAGTCGATAGCGTGAATTGCGCGGATCTTGCGGGCCATATCTGCGGATATGCCAGGCGGAGGCGCGCCATGCGTGTCGAAGAGCTCGTCGCGGAGTTGGATGAGGGACTTGCCGGGTGCGCGTGCGGCGGAGCTAAACAGCCTGAGGAACATGAGGAGGCGGTAGGATGTCCGCGATGCCACAAACGTCTTATAAAGACGATAGTCCGAAATGGCGTTGGGCTCGAGGTACGCGAGTTCGGCCATGGCTGCACCTTGGCTGTCCAACATCCAGACTACGTTGCGGAGGATCGCTTCCTTGATGATGTGAAATATGAGGTCCTGTGTAAGCCCTGTATCCGAGATGAGCGCTGCGACGAGAAGGTGTCCAAGATCTGGGAAGTAAGCTTTAGTGCGAGGTCCAGCCAGGAATCGCGCAACCATGCGGTTTGCGTGGTCGATGACACCAGGTTTCTCAGTGGCGAAGCATAGAAGAAGGTGGAAGAGTGCGAAATACGCCTCCACTGCTTTCTCCGATACGTGCGACAAGGTACTTCGCGTATCGGGCTGTTTTAATGAACGGTCGGCATCGTCGGAGAATTGCACGACGATTGTATTCATGAAATGATAAAGGACAACCACCTTGTCTTTCTCAACCAGCTTCGCAGCTACCCGTAATCCTTCCATAGCATGGTCTG
This sequence comes from Kalmusia sp. IMI 367209, assembly GCA_027946365.1. Lineage (NCBI taxonomy): Eukaryota > Fungi > Ascomycota > Dothideomycetes > Pleosporales > Didymosphaeriaceae > Kalmusia > Kalmusia sp. IMI 367209. The sequence goes on from JAPEUQ010000011.1 coordinate 1,271,939, forward strand.
CATTCTGCCGCACCGACTTCCAATGACGGTGCGAAAGTGGTAGCGGGAGCCACTTCTCAAAATTGACGCCCTGGATGGATTTTCGAACATGGAACAGGTTGTAAGCTTCATCCGAAAGCAGCTCGAACTCGGAGCGTAAGACTGGTTTCCTTCCTTTGGTGATGGAGACGCCGATGCCGAGCTTGGTAGTCATGAAAGACGTCTTCAGGCAAAAGCACTGCAGTTCCCGAATGCGGATGAAGTCGTACGAGTTAAGCATTTTTCCGATGGTAGGTACGGCACTGGTGAGAGAGACTATGTCTGTAGTATCCTGAGCGGACAGAATGTTAAGGATTACTTCGTCAGGAAGCTCGAATAGTTTGGATTGCTTATGTTTATCAACAGCTTCCGCAATCTGGCCGCGTATCTCCTTCTTGGTACTCTCTGCTACCAAGAGAGCCCACGACGCATCGTAACCGCAAATGTAGCATTCGTAATCCCAAGATATCCCGTTAGACTGATTCGAGTAGCGCTCGCGCATGAGCTGGCGAGAAGCTCGTCTTTCAGCTTTGTAACTCGCAAGATCCACGGCCTGTCCATAATCCTGCTCGATAAAGTCGCTAGAGAAAAAGCTCAGGAGCTGTATCAGGATCCCTTTTAAGGTATACGCAGGAGTCCAGCCCTCTTCGGTATTGAGGATGGTTGCGCATATGTAGTCGTTAAAGATATTGGGGTGATCTACATGACTCTGAATCGTCACATTAGGTGCAGACAATGGATAATCGGTAGGGAATTTGATCTCGAGGTGGAGTGGCTTCTCCTCGGGTGGCGTCAACACCAAGCACGCGTGCGTGATATCTTTGTCGTCGACGTAGAGATACACATTGGGATAAGGCTCCTGCCGAACCTCTGCGATGTCCTGAAGGAGTCGGCGGCGTAGCGCAGGTGGTGCGGATGGTGGAGGCGTAGCCATACCGTCGTCTTGTAAGTACGGCTGCAGGGTGGTCAGTATCTGTTCGGTACAATGCGCTAGGTCTGAGCACGCTTTAAAGAAGCAGGCTTACTCAAGTTAATGACTTGGTACGGTAGGGCCCCAAAAAAGCAATGAAAGTGCGATCAGAGAACTGGTATCTCAACCAAGTCCGCGATGGCGTGGAAGAGTGGAACTCTGGTGCCTTTTATGGACACAATGTAATGCCGAAAAGCTGAATCTTTGACAGGCAGCAACTTGATCTCGTCTGAGGTGCGCCTTCAGCGACAAATAGTCATACCCACAATCTGACTGAGGAAGAGCGCGCACAATAAGATTTACCCCATTGGGCTAAACTGTGGCAGTGCTAGCCCTTTTCACTTTAGTGCAGCTGCGGTAAAGGGCGCGCGACTTTTCAACTCACCCTTCAGCTATGACAATCATTGTCATGACGCCCTTTCCATAAGATCACTTCAAACTTTGCTTTTCGGGTCGCCCAGTAGCACACCCGCAACGAGCGCTCGCTACCCCCAGGAGCACGCTTTCACGCACAGACACGCTCGACGAATTGCACCCCAGAGTAACAACGTACGACTGAACAAACGCTGCATATCCTTTGCTTCAGATCAGTGTATATATGATCTAGATGCTGAATTTTATCATCATGTTTAATATTATGACTACAAATACAGAATGTCCCCAAATTTGACTGAATCTAAATGCCACATTAACATGGTTGAAAAGCAAAATCTAACGCCATCAAATGCATCTCTTATCTAGAACAAAACGCCCAAGATCTTCTCATAGTAACCGATCATTGGGTTTCCTTACTGCTGCGGGTTCGCCTTGAAAGCCGGGTCGCAAGTAATTACACCGACCTGCGTCCTCTCCGGATTCTTGAAAGTCCATGCGCCCTTTCCAGCGTCCGAGAAGGTTGTGTCGATATTCTCGCCACGCTTAGCGGTTATAACATTGTTGTACTTGTCGCGTATTTCGCATCGAAGCTTGTCCTTAACGCCCTCTGGCGCCTGGATCTCGATGGCAGAAAAGGCAGTGGAAGGCTTAATTTCTTCAACGTCGCGCTTGTCGGCTGCCAACTCAAAGGCAACGCCCGTCTCGGTAGCCTGGTCGCTCAAGACAACCCTGACAATGTTGTTCGCGGCATCACCGTTGCCTGTACCATCGCCCTTCTTGAAGCTTGGGTCGCAGATGATGCTCTCGACTTCGCTATCCTCTAAAAATGCCCATTCGCCCTTGCCGGCATCCGCAAAGGTCTGATCGATATTGTTCTCGCCACGACGCGCTTTGATAGGCTGGCCACCTGGTGCAAGCAGCTTGCAGCGGATGTCCTTGTTCTCCACGTTCTTTCCAACGAGGATGTTGACCGTCTTGAAAGGACCCTTGGCATTGTCTGGGGGCTGCTCCTGACGTTGGCCTTGTAAAAAGCCGGTGCGGGAGCCGATTCCTTTGTCGGCATTGCTAAGAGAGACAATAGTCTCAAGGTCGGTTGTGTATTGCCATGCACCTGGACTTGGGTAGGCAAGGACACTGGATGAGAGGGCGAGGAGGATGGCCGAGGAACGCATTGTGATCGGAATGTAGATTTGTTTGAAGATGATATATAGTAAGTCGTCAATATCGGATTGATGGACAAGAAAATAAGGATTACTGCTTAGTTGCTGCGTAGATGTGATGAATTGATGCTTTCCTTTGGCTTCCACTCTAGATATCTTATACTTCCGCCATTTCGCCCCTACGTCTCCCTTTCATCCTCTTCAGCTCGAGCCCCAACACACCAGCCTCCGGCAACATTCTATCCGCACTACAAATCGACGGTCCAAAATAACCGCGCTAATTCAAGCCGCTTGACAAAGCAGTTCCGCGAGGCTTCTGCCATCTTCAGCCCGGCGTATCCAGCTTCCAGCCCTTACACATGGCGGATTGCCTTCGATGTGGAAATAATGTTATGGTGTTGGTGCTTACGACAGCGTGGGTCCCTGGTGATGTTTACGCGGTGGACCAATAAGGGTGGTAGGAAACGCTCAGCCTCACGGTGCCGGTGCGCTCTTGGCGCTTGGCTGTCAGCATTGGTGATCGCGTCTTTTTATATTTCGAAATCGAAATAGGAAGAGCATGACAAAGATCGACTTGCTTGCTCTTTTGGGGTGGGAAATTGGAAAAGTATGAGTGGCGCGCTCTTGACCTTGAGTAAGGATTTGCGAAAACTACCTTTACAAACGGATGGGTCGGCGAATTGGAAATTACCTGGAGTGTCCACTCGCGCCTTTTGTCGATTGATTCTTCTATGTGTGGGATATAGCGCGGTCTTCGAGCGATGCATGAGCAAATACTCCGCCGACTATCATCACTTCTACCCAGGTTTAGAGCTTCTAGCGATGCGTGTCGATCGTATATTCGCTGGAAACATCTTAACTCGTAATCTCAATTTCACCCAGATTTTTGAAGACACTGACAAAGTTTTTGCTTCTGGGCAAACAGAATCGGAGAACAAAAATGGAATACATCTGACTGTTGCGCGCCTGCAAGGGTAGCATCTCAGAGTAGCTTTCTTTACAACCAAGAAATGGAAGGAGAACTAGCTCCTATCGTTTACAACTCTGCGTCGTGATGATAGGCTCTCCGTCTTGGTTTACAGTGCACTCCTCAATCTCGATCCTTATACTCAACCTAAGCCCGGCTCCATAGCTAATTTTTTTTTAGAGACAGAATTTGTTCGAATGCCGAAAAATGTAAACGGCAGGAACACCGATCCGTGTCTTATACGAGGCGAAACGTAATCGGAGCATGGTCCTTTAATTATTTATTGAGATGAAGGATATGGAGAACAGTTGCGGGATACATACATTTGCATGGGCAGGTCGATGCCATTCTAGCTATCATGCTTGGATGATATGTGAGGAAATGAATGATGAATGAAACAAACGGTTCAAGTGACCGAATTTCGTCACACACATGGTGGCAGCCCTTCTTCACGGGTGTCACGGCTCTTTCTTCCCGAAACAACCAAAATTCTTAGCCAACAAATTCACCTATTTGCTTCTTAAAACTCTCCCTTCAGCAATCAGTTCTTCTTCATCATCGATCACTACACCTTGCAGCATTGCTTCTTTTCGTCCTGCTAGTATCTCTACATCATCTAACCAATAGATTCTCATATCCGCGTACTCTTCGTTCACAGGATTCTTGATACTACAGTGCTTCAAGCAGTCTAACTCACTCCTTGATAACCTAAATTCCTTTCTGCACTGCGTCACATTCCTGTACATGTCACTTAGCTTGCCCTTCGGCACTTCGAAGGTAGCATCGGGCCTTGCATTGCGAGCGACCCAGTCGTTCCAATTGCGACGATTTTGTGCTTTTTGTTTTCTTTGCAGATCCGCAGTACGCTTTGCAACGACTTTCGCCTCGTGTCTCAGTTGTCGCTCTGCATCTTTCTCGGCCTTTTTAGCGTCCCGCTCCCGTTGTCGTTGTGCTTCTTTCTCGGCTCTCTCAGCTTTGCGCTTCTCTTTCTCGATATCTCTTATCAAGGCATTGATGTCATCATCTTCGGCCTTTTTTGCGAGTCGCGCAGCCTTTTTCTCTGCGGGCGTGAGTGCTATTGGGATCGTTTCGATTCGTATCTTCTTGTTGGGGAAGAAGGAGGTTATTCGAGACTGGGATTTGCGCTTCGAGCTTTGAGTCAAGAGGTATGCTGACGAAGACCCTGTTGTATAAGGTCCATCCAGGGCAAAGAAAGGGTCTGCTTGTGTTGAGACGGCTGGTTGGGAACGAGGAGGTGGGGTAACCGGCGGCGATACAAGCGCCGTCCTGGGGCGTGGGGGCGTGAACGGTACCGTTCCGTTAGCGGCAGGTACGTCAGCCCTGGCTTTGCCTTTTCCTGCACTCAAAGGCTGAGTGGACATGGCAAGGCTAAACACTGAAGAAGTGAAGTAATGTATGATGAGTGCATAGTCTTGCGATGGGGAGAACAAGATCTTGTATAGCGCCCGCAGACTTGGCTCGCTACTTATTGCTTTTTGCGGGGGGGTGGAAGCGAGTTTATTCATGTAGGTTGCTCTATAAATACACGGTTTTCCGAAGCCCTCACAAGGACTCCCGGAATACCATGCGATTTTGTCGCTGTGTAACATGTGGGCAGTCGCCTTCTCGTAATCTACACAGTGTACCTAAACCATGGTACATTATCGGCAAGTTCTCTCTCCAGTAGCTTCTGATCCTCAGTCAACTCCTGGACACCTTGCTCACTTGCAAGTTTATCGCGTCGCGCGTTTTCCATCCGACACCATGTCGACATAAAGAACGTGAGGAAGAATGCCATGCTGGACTTCGTTAGCTGGTAATGCATGTTCGAAGGAATCCACAGATTTACCTCACAAAACCGATCAGAATACTATGTCCAGTAATGAACCTTGGGCCGTCCCTTGAAATGTAAACATAGGATGCGATGATACCACCGCAGTTGCCGCCCATAACTTGCATCGCGATACCGGTGCCTCTCTTCAGACTGCCTCCGATATTCCCGCTATTCCAGGCCATGCCAAGAGGAATCTGCGGATAGATGCCGATCGCTGCGAACACAGTTCCGGCGTACTGGACGCTGGGGTTACCAGTACCGCACAGCATGCCAAAACCGAGTAAGGCCACAAGTTGAAAGCCCATCAAAAATACACCTCGCTTCTGCAATCGGTCGGCATACCAACTCGCAGCAATAGTGAAAAAACAGGCAGCAACATAGGGAGGAACAGACATGAGCTGCGCTTCATTGGCTGTGTAACCCATGTTTTTGATGATCGTGGGAAGAAACAATGCAAAACTGTAAATTGGACAAAACCCTGCCATGCAGATCAACATATGAATGTAAATTTTCCAGTCGCGAATCGCCTGCCAGACGTATTTGACGTTGAAGTCATTGGAGAGATGACCTGAATCGGCCTGGAGGCGACGCTGGACTTCTTCACGTTCCGGCTCAGTGAGAAACCGAGAGCTGATCGCGTTAGTCTTCGCACAATGAAATTGAGAGCTATTGCCGACCTACGTTGCAGGATAGTCGTAGATGCACCAATAAGCAGCTAGGGATACTATGACACTGAGCAATCCCTCAAGGATAAAGATCCACGCCCAAGCAGCCTTGCCGCCAACCCCATGCATTTCTGCAATGGCTCTGGCTAGGATACCTCCGAAGGCGCCGGCAAGTGTTGCCGCACTAAAGAATAGTGCCATTCGAAACCCGCATTCTTTCCTCACATACCACTGTGTGATGAAGTAGTTGACGCCCGGAAAGAGGCCACCTTCAAAGACTCCCAGAATTACTCGCGTTGCCATGAGCCCGGAGTAGTTCTTCACAAATCCCTGGCCGACCATAGCTATCGACCAGCAAAACATGATGAAGGTAAGCCAAATGGAGGGCCGGGTTCTTTTCATCATCATGTTGGATGGAATTTCGGCTGCGATATAGAACGGAAAAAGGATGGCGAGGCAATCATTGTACTGCAGGCCGTGAAGGCCAAGGTCCTGTTCCAAGTGGTCGAGACGCGCATTACCAATATTCGTGCGGTCAAGGAAGCACAACCTAAACGTACACGAGTTAGGACGGAACACAATCAAACGGATAAAAATACGTACAGATAGATTAGGGACATGAAAGGGATTATGTGCCAGTCCAGCTTCCTCAAAAGCCGTTTGGTGTTCTGCGCGTTCCATCCTTGAGGTTCCACGTCACCGGATTCGACGGTCACAGACGGCAGCGAGGCCACCTTCTCATTCGTGACTCTCTTTTCGTCCATGCTTCTTACCACGGCAATTTTCAAAAGCGATACAACGACAATACGGCCTGAGAAATACCACAGAAACCGTCAGAAACGAGTTCGTGGACGGGTCAGAAAACCTATCTCGCAATCAGTCAGAAATGGTAACTTGTACAGCGGCGCTCGGCGCACGATATACATTTCACTACTTCAGACACTCACACCGGTTATCTCCCGCTCGCGTTCGCACCTGCACGGCACGCAGTAAGACCGTGCAACGCATTTGGATTTAATTCGCCGACTCCGAATCAGCGGCACACAGCTCCCAGATTCAATGACTTCTAGACTCCGACCGCATTCCGCTACAACGGTACAAGATGACTGTGCTTGACTGCATTGGGGTGATGTACATCAGCTGGAGGCCGGGGTTCGGAGCGTTTGTGCGACGCTTCGTGTTCGCTTAGTGGACGTTGAGATGGCGCCCCTGCGGTGTGGTGGAGGGGCACAGGACGGCAGCTGGCCTTTTCGCTTGGTTATAAGCTTACAATCTGTGCAAGATAAGGTTTTATTGGTACGACGTGGATGTTGGAATGTTGTTTAGTCTGGAATGGGTAGGAGATGAGCTTTAAGTTTAGAGTGATGACTCTGAGCGATGTTGCTCGCTTGTACTCCTAGTCCCTGGTTCTTTTCGCTCCTCGTGGAAAGTCCCGAGGTATTCCAGGTAATTCAGTGTCTGCAAAGGCGGCTAGCTGAAAATGGCACATGGGCCATAGTAGAAGCCAATCGGCAGAGAGTAGACTAATTTACTGGAAAGGTATGTGCCAACGACCTCTTGTCGCAAATGCTGGCCCCGACTCGAAATAATTGGTGCATCAGATTCCGGTTCTCGCATTATCGTAGTTGGTCAGTGAAGTGGAGGGCTATGAAGGGAAAAAACCACGAGTACTAGTACTCTTCTATACGAAAACGGATTGGTTCATGCATGAGTATCGTGCATCCAGATTAAACCACTACGTTCCTGTTCCATTTCTCAGGGTTGAGGCCTCGTACTGTATTGACAGGGCCTATTCTCGCGTTGTTCTAGAACAGTGAATGCCTGATCACGTGCTGTTCATAAGTAGATCACATCATTTTAACGCATCGCAAGTATCGCTATCCCATTCATTATAGACAAGCTAGGGTCATTTATTTTGGTAGTGATTTTCTAAATAAGCTGCCGCTCATGGAGCCTTCATATAAGCCATAGATCTAAAAGTCGATGAGTACTGACCAGCGTAGCTTGACGTAGCTCGAGCCATGAAGCGGAGAAAGGAAGCCGACATAGTTCGGGCTTTAGCCGCGGGCATTTTCCGGGCCAATGATGGACAGACTTTGAGCGTCGAAACTGTCCGCTATCGTGTTGTGTCCTCGCCGGATTTTCCAGAAAGCATGATTAGCTGCCTGGTACCAATGAATGTAGTAGTCTAGTCCGACTCTTTGTACAGAAGATTGCTTACCATTCAACGTGGTAATTCACAGATGGCCAATCAAGGGTATCGTTAGCGACAGCCTAAGCCACGACCGACAAGCACCGAGCCAGAGTCTCACACCAACCAAATCAGTTACCCCGCATCATGCATCTGGAGCTTATGAAGGGCGAAGCGTGGAAATGAGACACAGCATGAGTTTGAAGACATAATGGAGTCTCTCGAAAACATTGTGCCGACCGAACGCCCATCTCAAGTCGATAATACGAAACGCAAGTCGCTCAAATCAAAGCGCGACAATCATCACTATAGAGGATTGACCTGCGCAAACTGCAGGACCCGGAAGGTAGCGATCATTCTAAATTATCACCGAAGCTCATTCACACCATCTGACAGGTCCGTAGGTGCGATGTGGCGGCAGTCAACCACGCTGCAAGACGTGCGAGATTTACGATGACAATTGTCGCTATGACAAGGTGCCACCCATGTCGCAGGTCATGGCCATGGCACAGCGCTTGCAAGAGGCTAAAGAGACTATCGCAAGGCTCCAGTCCCAAAGCCATGCTTCCTCAGCAGAGGATACTCGTAGTCACCGGTCCCCATCTCCCATAGCGGCTGAACCAGCAACTGGGTTGACTAGGCCGCCCTTCTCTAGCCCAGCAGGGCCCGGCACAGTGTCGCCTGCAGGTACCATTCCAACCAAGGAGCCTTCAACCTTCCATTCAAGAGACCAGTTTAACAACACTCCCATGGAGCATATCGGCGCTTCGAAGGAAGGAGCGCCGCCGGATCTAAGTGTCGACGGAAATGGTGAAATCCAGTATTATGAGCCTACATCTGCTGTGCATGATCCGCCTCAGCTTCAACAAAAATCACCGCTAACTCAAGTCTCCCCATCAGCATCCTCTAGTTCGTCGAAGACCGAAATCGTATCTGCACTTATGGCGCACGCTCAAGAGTCGAAGATATGGGAAGACTATGCTCTAGGGAACGCGTCGTTGCAGACTGGGATGCCACGTCAGATCATAGCTAAGCTTTTGCATATGCACTGGATTTGGGTCTCTCCCATGTTCATGTATGTGTATCGTCCTGGTGAGTATATAGTCTATCCTCTCTAGGGACACTATAAAGCATCGTTGCGAAACGTGAACATGACTGACCATTAAACATAGCCTTCATCCGTACGTTAGTGTGCCTGTGCTCCAGTATAGGCGCTTGATCATATTCGATGGGCCACAGTGCTGATACTTGTAAAGGTGACATGGCGACCGGAGGTCGTTATTACTCTGAACTCCTTCTCATTGTCATATGCGCACATGCAGCTAAATATCAAGACGGAAATTATGCTAAATTTTTGATGACCCGTGTACGTCGTTTACTAGGCCCTGCCATACAACAACCAAGCTCAATACCTACCGTACAGGCGCTTTTACAACTAAGCGCTCGTGAGATCGCAAACGGTTCCATATCACAGGCATGGGTATATAGTGGTATAGCCTTTCGCATGGCGAGCGATCTTGGCTTAGAGTATATCGGCCCTAACATCAAAGGACTCGATCCTGTGGATCTCGAGATCCGGAAGAGGTTATTTTGGAGTTGTTATTTCTGGGACAAGTAAGCCCTCCTATGGAGAATTCGCATCGCGAAGAGTTAGCAACTGATCACGAGACTATAAAGAGCGACAAGCCTATACGCTGGAAGACTACCAGCAGTCACTGAATTTGCCCCATCACAGCGCTATTGACATAGGTATGTAAGCTCACCATACGTAGATGAAGCTACGGTATCTAAGTTTAGTCAGTGATAGATGATTCTATGGAGTTAGAAACGTGGACTCCGTATTATGGCGATTCTCTCAATTTCACTAAGCTTTTACGCAAAACCATTATCCACCTATTAGAAGCCATGTTGTGTCTTGCTTTGCAAATTCTTGCAAACTCTCCATCATAATAAACGACATCATCGTCCAACTATACTCTCGGAGAAGTCGAACAATCACCGAGTCGGCATTGCAAGACATTAAGATACGTCTTGACGTGTGGCGAGCTGAGTCCCCGGCTCATCTGCGATATGAGCCGGAGGTTCTACCATCTGTCTGTCCGCCTCCTCATATTATCTCACAGAAGTAGGTCCCCTCTGAAATCCGACTAACTGTCTAGTATATAGTGTACGAGACCCACTGACCTTCATTGATAGCATACTATACTACACCACGATAATATTAGCTCATCGTCCTTTCTGGTCCGTTGCATCATACTATCAAGTGTGCATATCAGCGGCGCAAAGCATTGAGAGGTTGGTTCTCCTCCTTGATTCAACATTTGGATTGGAAAATATTACGTACTTGATGGGCTACTGCATCTATACAGGGGCTTCAGCTGTGCTCGAGGATGCAAGGAGAAGCAGCCAAGGTGCGGCACATCCGTTGCTCCAAACCTTTCTTCGTGCCCTTCGGTCAGGCATGGGTCGCTGTCCACTTCTTGAAAGGAGCCTTAGTATTATCATTAAAGGCATCAGTCGCATAGCACCCGATCGAAAAAGCATGCCATTGAACAGCGTGACCGAAGCTAGCCATGGCGGCGCACCGAGTGCTGGGGGGATACCTATGAACCCTTACATACCCGCTTTCCCATATTTGGATCCGGAGATACCACTTGATTTTGGTATGGACTTATATTGTCAAGACAGTAATCTCAGCTCGATGGCACTCTTAGATTGCTTTCCAGAGATGCAGATGGACGCTGGAGATATTCATCTTGCTCTTTGATCGGTTCAGGAGATGGCAGAACACCCGAACTAGGGTACTTATGTCCCTATATTTTTAAAGCTTGAATGCGTGGAACTGCCATGCTTTAAGTATATTTGTATTCATAAATCTATGAAAGTGAAAATGAATCATTTGTTCCCACAAGGAGATAGGTTTCTCCTGAATGTATCTGATGCTGAGACAATTCGGACCTCATTTAGTTCTTCACACCCGTTGTAGCCTCAGCTAGCTTATCTGCCTTCAAAGCCGGTCTATCGGCTTTCCCAGCCGTTGTCTGCCAAATGTTGTCAGGTTTCTAGGTGTTCTCTCTTCTCTCAATGGGTGACTTACGCCTCCGTCAACAGGCATGATCAAGCCAGTGATCCAGCCAGCTTCCTTGCTAGAGAGGAATAAGATAGCTAACGTCAAGATAGTTAGTCTAGTCGCATCATTTTAGGGGCCAAGAAGTGAAAGTAGCAAGCATACCATAACCTACATCCCAACCAGTGCCCTCTTTTTTCATCAGATTTTGATTGATACGGGCTTGCCTCATCTCATCTGTCATGCCGCGGCCACGAGTCATGGGTGTATACACCATTCCCGGACAGACACAGTTCACTCTGATGTTTTCCTGTCCATGTTGTGCGGCCATTGCGCGCGTCATCTGGATGATCGCACCCTTCGTGGTTGGGTAAAGGAGGCTAGGATTGCCACCTAGCACTGTATGTAAATTTCGGTCAGCTGCTACCCCTCTAAGGTTACAAAATAGGTTGACCATGACGGAAGAGCTTACATCCGCTAACGGATGACATGTTCACTATTGATCCGCGCCCTTGCTTTCGCATTTCGGGTATCACGAATCTGCTCATCAGAACCATGCTCATCACGTTGATGCGGAAGTCGCGCTCCCATGCGTCTAAATTCACCACCGTAGCATCTCCCATGGCACCCCCAACTCCCACTGTAACGGCACAATATTAGCGAAGTCAGGTGACCAGATTTTCCCACAGCCCAGGCTGCAATGAATGCGAGCTTACCAATGTTAACCAGAATGTGCACCGCCCCAAAGAGCTCAACCGTCCTGGCGACGGCAGCTTTACACGAGTCTTCCTTCGTTACGTCTGTTTGTATCACTTCTGAGATGCCCCCCTCTTCATCGATCATCCGTTTTGTTTCCATTGCCCAGTCGATGTTAAAATCAAGCAAGGCCACTTTGGCGCCGTGACGTGCCAAAAGGATGGCAGCCGCTCGACCATTTCCAATCTCACCTATACACTCCATGAACGAGAGCCATGTAGTAAAATAAAGGGCATACATACCATCCATACGTGAGCCGGCGCCTTACAAAGGATGCCTTGGTCAGTATGGTGCATATTCCTCGCAAGCTCCAACGCACCTGTTACAATGGCAGTATCGCCAGTAAAGTCTAACGCCCTGGGAGGAGCCATGGCGAGCCTAATGATTCGCAACTGTGAGCTGTTGTTTGTATTTGGAAATAATGCGTTATGTTCGGTAAGAAGGTGGACTGAGTTGGAGCACAGATTTCTTTAGGTGATCCTCGTTAGCGGATGACGCATCGAATTAGCAATAAGTAATTGACCAAAGCTATGTTCGGTTCTCTGACGATGTTAAATCTGATAAGCTGTCATTATTGAGCATCGGTCGCATCCCTCGGAGACTGGCCGGCGCCAAAGGGGACTAATATCATCGCGACACGCGAGACCCGCTATACCCCACATACCACCCTTCCTATGATGCCCCAGTCAGGCGCTGATCTTACAAGCACCCCGCTCATCATTTATCAACGGTAATGCTTCTATACACGAATTGGCAGCGTGGTCGCGTCAAAATCTAGCAATACGCGATGAATTTACTTGATGAAAGAAATTTATTTTGCTTCGTATTTGTACAAGAATTGTTCACATGCGCACGTAACGATGCTTCCCAAATAGTGTGCCAATTGATTTAGAAATTAAGCTATCAGTATACATCTCTTTTGAATCGATCGCTGTGAATATTTGTTAGTACCATTCGTCCATTTTACGCCATAATCATGCTAAGCTTATCATGATGAGTTGACCAGACGCAACCTAGAGGCTTTAAAACTATCGGTGTCTCTCCAGGACATTAATCGATAAACCGCCCCATATACACTGCAATCTGACATGAAATGCCTTATGGTTGTGACAGCCAATAGTCAAACCAACCTATAATGCCTGAGAGACTTTGTTCTTTAACCCAACCTAAAGAGGCGCCCATAATTAGTCAATTGACTCGTATAGATCGTCTGCGAACTTACGCTGATAAGGGTCACGTGGATCGCCACGCAATGCAAATCCATGCTCAACCCCAGAGAATAATTGGTAATGATACGTTGCTTTTTCCTCCTGGAGAATATCCAGTGCCCTCCGTCTAGATGGCACGTCAAATGTATGATCAGTCTCAGAGCAAGAAAGGAACAATGGACCTAAGTCTCCGATGTCAGACAGCAAATCCTCATAGTACACATGGACTCGATGGAGCTTACTCTTAACTTTCCGGAAGTGGTGTTCCTTTAAAAAGGCCGGATGTGCGAAAGCGCCAACGGTCACTGTATCCTTCGACAGCTCATCGCATACGTATGGGGCGCCAAAACAGTAACCAACACAAGCGAACTTCGTTGTTGGACATACTTTGCGATAACGTGAGACGACACTTGAGACCCATCTCGGCACAGCTGCGTCTGCGAAAGCCGTGTGTTTTCGTTTCCAGGCCTCATAATCAAAGACTGGATCGCTGTTGTCATGTCGATTCTTGCGATGTTTCCATACTGGATCCTAAGTGGAAGTTAGAAATATAAATTCCCATGGACGGCAAAGGGTGGCTTAGGGAGAGAGACTTTACACCGCGAAAATAATCCAATCCTAGAACTGTATATCCAGCATCTGAGAAGGCATCCATGACCAGCAGCCCGTTCGGGAACATTCCCCATACATCTGGAAAGTAGAGGATTACGTTGCCATTAGACTTCCCCTCTGGAGATACTGAAATATAAGTTTCGACTTCTGCAATGGTCTCCCATATCCCTCGAGACTCTCCTTTGTGAATGTTGCCTTGGAGACAGCAACTGCCGCTTGGCTTAGCCAGATGTCCATCTTTTAATTCTTCAAAGCTACCCGGGGGATTAGATTTTGAGTGTGGAGGTTGAGTAGAATACCACTGTCCCATCATTGATAAAAGTTGGTTTTTATTTTCTACGATTACTCTGTGGTGATGCTTCTGGGCCTTCGTGACAGATTGAGGTTGTGAGTGTCGGGAAACCCGAATAAGGAACAGACAATTTAAGACGTGTCGAATCACTGAATCTACTTTAGTATACCTCTGGGTAATTAGAGATGCTTAGGTAGTGGTGCTTTATCCTATTGAAAGGCGAATAAGATCCACTCTAGCTTATAAGCGGATCGCCGGCATCGGGTCCGGTGAGTCCCCGCGGAACTTGGCCGTGGGGTTTTCCCATCTGCACACGTGATCAAGCTAAACCCAGTAGTCTGAGGTCAGAGCCAAATGCGGCAAAGTCAATGCATGGGGCCCCGGATAGCATCATGGGACATAAATGGCTAGGCCTTGGTAGATCTCTCTACAATCTTTCTCTTAACAGGCCCTTGACGTCCAGGATATTCTAGACACTCTCAGAGGTGCTGCGTCTTGATTATTGTCGTTTTCGCTCGTCTCGATTCTGCATACGCCTTGTCATTAGCTTTTCTGTTACCACTTGTAACAATGACCAGCGATATTAATAAGGCCGAGGTCGAACTAGTGAACGACGCTGCCAACGCAAAAGACATTAGGGCTGGAGCAATGGGAACGGCCGAGTTGGACAATGCTGTCGGATACAGGGAGTATTTGGAAGGCATGGACCTTGAAGGATCGAATAGAGAAGTCCGTTTCTCCGAGCCCCTTATTTATATACATTCTATTGACCTCTAAATTCAGATGACTAGACTGAGATGGAAGATCGACTTGATAATTCTTCCCATGTTCCTTATCACGCAGGCTCTCCAGTTTATGGATAAGACGTCACTAAATTACGCCAACCTATTCGGATATCAAGCAGCTCTGGGACTCGAAGGGAAAGAATTTAATTATCTTTCCGCGAGTGAGCAATCCGTTTGAATCGATGAATAATTCAGGCTAACAAGAGTTGCTTACAGTGGTTTACGCCGGTTACTTCTTTGGGCAATATCCATGTGGGTGGCTTATCGGTCGATTTCCAGCGCAAAATGTTTTGGCAATCAGCATTCTGCTATGGGGACTCACTGTCCTCATTACGACTCAGGCTCGAACTTATGCCAGTGCCCGTATGGCTTCATTACCATGATCTTACTCTAACCTATGAACTGACTTTGATTGGCAGTGGCGGTTAGATGTAACTATGAAATTCACTTTTAAGTATCTTGCGATATGTTCTAATGCATTTTCAAGTTTTTATGGGTATCTTCGAAGCTGCTGTCACTCCGTAAGTTCTTTTAGCGTAGATTATATCTTAGCAAATACTAATGACTTGGTTTTCTAGGGGTCTAACGTTGATGACTGGGTTTTGGTATACGAGACGGGAGATTCCGCTTCGCCAATGCATCTGGTAGTACGTAGTTTGTCTCCAGTATACTCTAAACTCAGACTGATATAAAAATTCTAAGCTCATCTCTTGGTTGGGGAGGTATCGTAAGTTGGCCGAACAAGCTCGTATACGGGCAGTTTTTCTGATCTGACGCTGTCTAGATTGGATCTTACATTTCTATGGGAGTTTCCAAGCTTCCTATTGACATGAAGCCTGAAAGGTGGGAGTTGATATTCTTTATCGTGAGTCTCTCTAAGACCAATGGGGAGAGCATTGGCTGACCTCGGGTAGCTAGGAGGAGCCACTTGTCTATGGGCCGTTCTTATCTGGTTCTTCATGGCAGATTCTCCATCCAATGCCCATTTTCTCAATCATCGTGAGAGACTTCTGGCAGTGAAGCGAGTTGCCGGCAATCAAACTGGCATCAAGAACAAGCACTTTGATAAGGGGCAGGTGCATGCCGGCTTCATGGACCCGAAGACGATCCTCCTCTTTATCGGCGTGTTTGCTGCGTGAGTCAGCTCCTGCCACATTTTCCGTACCTATTCAGATCAAATGGCTCGACCATGCTAAAAAAAATTATGATGTAGCGCAATTCCTAACGGTGTCGTCAATTCTTTTTCGACTATCATCATCCGCGATATGGGTTTCAGCACCACCAAAACGACGCAGCTGAAGTCGGTGGGAGATGCAGTACAGATAATTGCCCTACTTATCGGAGGCACCATCATACTGAATGTGCCTAATTGTATGTTGTTTTTCTCTTGAGATCAATCCGAAATTGCTGATTGAGCATTCTTTAGCGCGTTTGCTGACCGCAACGGCGGCAAACATTGTCTGCACCGTCTCTGCTGCATGCATGGCCTATCTCCCTCGGTCAAATACTTGGGGTAGGTTGGCCAGTTTTTGGCTTGTAAACTCGCAGTCTGTAGGCTTTACCGTTTCCCTGACCACCATATCATCTAATATGGCTGGCTACACCCATCGTTCATTGGCAAGCGCTCTGGTCTTTACAGCGTATTGTTGGGGTAATTTTGCTGGTAAGTTCAGCTATGCCATATATGTCTTTCGAAAAAAATTTCCATTGACGCTTTTTATTATAGGCCCTTTTGTCGTTGACCCTGCGCAAGCACCAAGGTACGAGGGTGCCACGATAGGTCTGTTGGTGGGCTACAGCATCAAATTTGGCTGTCACCTTGGCCTTCTTGGTAAGAAATGACCCAGCAACTGTCTATACCAACCTCTAAAAATACTTTCTGACATGATCTTTGTTATAGTCTACATGTTCCTAAGTAATAAGCACCGCGACCACGCGTATGGTCCCTCTAACAAGGAAATAAGTAACGAAGAAGGGATGCGGGATAAGACGGAGTTTGAAAATAAAGATTTTAGATATGTCTTATAGAGTGCTTTCACTAAATATTACTTCAGTCTAGTACTTCAAGTGCATGAAACACTCGACTGAATTATAGAACCACGGTTTTTGAATCTATATCTAGAGTAGTAAATTTAAATCCAATTTTCATCTATTTAGAAGCACTAATTTCAGCGCTGTTATACGTAGATTTTAAGACGAGTTTTGGTGCAGTCTTGAAGAGCCTTAATTTTTTTTCTGATTTCTATTTTTTAAGGTATGCTCGGATACTTCATGACGTTAAAAACCCCTACTAGAATGGCTTCTATTCTGTTAAAAATTCTAAATGAGTAATGATCGCATCTGAACTTGCTTGATTAAGGCCAGAGACACCGCTGAACATCGCCCAAGCTAAGTAAAGACTAGCTTGGATCCCTTCTTTAGTCCATGGAAAATGGTATGTACTACAGCTTTCATCTCGCTGCCTGTGTTATCCGAATTCTTGGTGCCCAAATTTCACCATAGTGCGGATGTGAGCCGCCGGCTATCAAAAGCCTGATCCGCCTCCCTTTCACAAATCTGTGCGCGCCCAAGACAAAGATAGCTTGATCAGTTCTGCCCCAAGTTCCGAGTCCAATCCTTGTCAGACCTCTGCTATGTTATAGTATCTGCCTTTTTCGTCGACTTCGCTGATACGAACAAAGAGATCGGCGTAGAGTACATCGGTAGTGTGGCTGAGTTCGACGATCGGCTCACCGATCGTTTCAATCTACTACAAGTTCGATACGCGAGAGGTTCTCGACCATAATGGGCACACGCAGTGTTTGAATTCTGTAGTTCCATGTTTCCGCAGAGAGACCGAATTGCCAAGTCAACACGCGTTCGAGAAGAGATCCGATGAAGCGTCTTATCCATATACTTGCTGTGTTTGCCATGTCTTGGATGAGATGTAATCTGCGTCTATGGGAACGCGATGTCCGGCGGGGTCCAGCGCTTGATGCACACTGATGCAGGAAGTAGATGTGGATTGCGCACTAACCCCAAATCACACCACCGCCCCACATCGTATCATCCGAAATGAAAGTGTACAATGAGTCGGCGGAATTTTTTGCCCTTTTGAAAGTGTCCATAAGTAGTCGTGTAATGACTAACGAGGACACGTTTCTGAGAGTGAAGGTAGACGTTGGCGTGCAGTGTTGCCGCACTGCGTTCTATTGCCTTTCTCTCCTTCCCTCCCCTCCCAAGAGTGGTCGATGAAGGTGGCCTTACCGTAGGAACTCTTTGATTTGGTGCATGTGTAAAGGCTCGCTTAGATGGTCTTATTAGATCAATTAGATAAGCCTGCTACAGCGTAAACCCTTTTTTTTCATCATCTTGTACACGTCTTTATGAGTCACAAAGTAGGAGAAGAAACGCTGCCATCCTATCGTCTACTATTCCTTTTAGCTACCTACAACTTCCACTGCAATTCTAGTACAACGATGACTAATGGGTAAATTGATAAGGCTTGTGCAAGTATTAATGCTAATTGATACTACTCGGTATACTATATGACCTCTTGCCAAACTCTACGGATCGAGAAGACGTCAAGAACTAAACCAGCAATAACTAATCTTATCATCAGCCTCGTTCGCTGTTGCACATCCCATGTTACTTACTTCTCTGGATGCTACTCCTCCGCTAATACATGTCTCCTACTCGTCACAAACACGGAGTTATGTCGCGATATTCTACCCTTGATTACCTCTGTCCCCGAATTTACATGATCTTTGATGTCTAATGAGGCAAATATAGGCAAATAAATTAGGGTTACGTCCTTTTATCAGTAGAAGGGGCTACCGACCTTTATCCTTATGATCTATTCCCTCGTCCTTGAGGGTCCCACCTTCTTATTCTGAATCCTCGTCTTCCAAGTTCAAGATCTCACCCTGTACATCTTCATGTTCTGAAATGTACCTGATTTCTTGAGCTCTCTGCTGCTTTGCCACGCCGTCGGGATCCACATTCTTTGCATCCTGCAAAAAGTTTGCCCATATCGCGCTCAGATCCCCTTGTGCTTCCCAAAGCGCATTATACCATTCCTCATTATCTTGATGAATGTGTTCATAGTCCTTTTGCAGGCGAAGTTTCCTCCGCAATCGCCTACCCCCTAATTCGATCCTGAGCTTGCACTTCAAAATTCTTGCCTCTTGTTCGAGGGATTGCATCATGGCGTCTTTCTCCAAAGCGCGTCTAGAGTGTGGAACACAAATTAGTCACTGGTCACAAGATATAGCTCAATAGAGACAAAGACCGGTTGTCAGAAGTGCTTGAAAGTTGGGAGGATTCATGCTCTATTCTTCCATAACTCACCTCAATTGACGGCGCCCGTGACTGGCTAGAATCTCATGGTTGACCTCCCTATATCTGGGTTGCGATTTTCGATAAAAGATCGGCCTTCTGTATCTCTCCATGGTGGTTTCCCTCAAATGCTCATATATACTTGCAATTACTGCATTTATATCCTTAATTGATTGTTCTGTCATCTTTTTAATAGTGCATTCGCCCCCTTCATGGTGGTGGTATTCAAAGCAGAAATCTCTCTTCCGGCTCCCATGTAAAAAAACTTCATTCTTTTGATTAAGGGGCTTCCTTGTATCAATCTGTGCTGTTGCTATAGGGCCAAATTCCTCCCAGTTGATATCTTTGTTGTTGCCCCGATCGAATCCGTTCATCATATCTGCCCAGAATCGCAGGAACGTGTCAGATGAATGTGTAGGAAGATTGTAAATATCATCTGCGTTCGTTAGTGGTGCGAGACGCTCCTTGGATACGCGAATTGAGGATCTTCCTTGGTCCGTGATTTCCTCGTACAACCAATGCATGCGGCTAATCGTAAGGTCTTTGACATGGTCACATCCTAACTCAAGCGCAAGCCGGAACAAATCAAAGGAATCCTGCATATTCCATCCAAGAACCATGAAGTCGTAGTCTTCACCGTATTCCCAGTCATTATGTACAATGCGAAACTCGTCTGGATACCTAAGCGGGTCCGTCAAGTCGGTATCGTAGAAGTTGAAAAGCATGCCTGGCAGCCGGTCGCGTAATATCGGGGAGATGCATTCAATGAATGCTCGAAGGATATACTCGGGATATAGACCTTGTAGTGTATATGATTCATTGTCTGTTGTATCTGTAAACAGACTGCAGTGTGTCACTAGTGCGTCCTTGCGGATAGTCTCCATCGAGCTTTCGCCGATAAGTGTGAATAGAGTCACATCGCCTATCCGATTAGCCATGGCACAAAACTTGTCCATCTCAGTAGTACTAATTTAATTTAGTATGGAAATAGCTGAGTAATACGCAGTCCTTACATGTTTTCGGCATTAGAATCCATGTCACGGTGGAGAAGTTCTGGACCAGAGGGTTTCCTAAGATCGACAGGAATATCAAATTGGTCATATCCATGGTTTAGTATGTCGTTCGGATCGCCCAGCGATGTATCGTAGAGATCCTCTTCAGCACTGTCGGGAATGACTGGTGGGACGACTTTGGTAGGCTTCTTCGGTCGACCAGGCCTACGCTTAGTGGATGACCTATCAAGTCTCGTGTCAGCTATGGAGCCGGGAATAATTCTCTCCACTGATAAAAAGATCTTTGGTGAATTGAACTCACCCTGCGGCATCTTTTACAGGAGCTGCGTGGTCTGCTCGTCTTGACGCTGGATCAATCAGAGGGTAATTAGCCTTACTTTTGTTACAAGCCTTCGCCAATTTTCTCTCATCTGGATGCAATAGTTCCCATGGCCGACGAGCGCTCTGCTCTTGAAACCATGTCCTAGCATCTCGCATATATTTCTTAGACACATTGGCTCTTTTTGCTGCATCACTAGTGTTCTCATCTCCCGTGTTCCTGTGGTCCTCCCAGCCTTCGTCAGCGCGAGCATGGAAATAATCTATAAGTTCCCCCCATTTCATATTATGATAGAGCTTATACTCAATGAGTCGTAGCCGATTGAGGGGAAGAGTGCTTTGCCCATCTGTCTGAATGGGACGATTTGAAGGAACATCGGCCAAGCCTCTATCTGGCTCAATGGGCTCTACGGCTTTTATTTTGGCTGGTATTTTCTGCTTCTTTTTGTTTTTCGTCTTCCGTTTCGTTGAGGCCGGCTCAGAGGCTTCACTATCGATGGCTTCATCACCGCTTTGATTGCCAGGCCTATGGCTGTCGTCGTCCCCGGTCCCCTCACTCTCTTCGGGATCTGGTTCTGAATCCTTGGTATTCTTCGTTTTACTACGAGTTATAACCATTTTCAAGTCGATTTCGTCTACGCGCAATTAGTGGGTGACAGCTATGATCAAACGCTAGGGTAGGTCAACGCGATCTGAAAACGTTCGAGAGATTTTAGGCAAGGTTGGAACTCTTTTTGACGGGTCCTGAGTGGGTGTGCGTATTTATGAGCCCTCAAATTCTTTCATGTCTCACGTAGCTAAGAGCCACAACGATTCAGGGAGAACAACAAGATCCACTACGCCAGCCTGTCGTTAGGCAGAATAACTAAACGCTTCGGAGATAGCTATATTGCGGCTCGATAATATACAAAGCACATTTCGGCGCGGCCTCAAAGAAATATTCACCGCACGCGGTCAAGTTGAACAAAGAGATGAGCGCCACGATTCTTGCATCTTACCTAGATATTGTCAATTAATGAAGAACAGTGATGTCTTCAAGGAACAAACGTATGATACAATGAAAATGTGAGAGCACGCCTCGCCTTGTTAGTCTTGAAATTGAAAAAAGTAGGATATGCGTGTGAGACAGTAAGTAGTTGTATTAGAATACGACGGCGAAAATCACATCAACCTATATTGGACAGAGAAAGTAAATACTCATTACCATTATGATTATTCTGTTCGGGAAAACTTCAAGGCAAGTAGTAGTAGTAGTAGTAGTAGTAGTAGTAGTAGTAGTAGTAGTAGTAGTAGTAGTAGTAGTAGTAGTAGTAGTAGTAGTAGTAGTAGTAGTAGTAGTAGTAGTAGTAGTAGTAGTAGAAAGAACTGTTCGAATCTCAATGCTACTATATGCTACGAAGTATGCTTGTCTCAAGATAGAATAAATGACACGAGAAGTTATCTACTCCTCCAAAGATCCCTTCTTCTAGAGCGAGAGGGATTCACCTCGGATGTTTAACTTTACAAGTGCTTGCAGACCTTCCTAAATTAGGTACTCAATTCATCAAGATAACAGCAATCGCAAAGCTGAAAGAGCAACATGTCATTCAAACAAATGACAGGCTCAAAGCAATCGCTTGGATTTCCATCATGCTGCATCCTGCTCGCAAAGTATAAAGGTTACCAAAAAATGAAAGAAAAGGAAAAAGACGAAAGGAAAAAAGCGAAGGAGAATCCAGCAATGGCTCCTCCAAAATCACCTCCTACCAGTCAAAGTTGAGCCTAGTCTCCCTTTTTCCCCATCATTGTAGGGCTCGGAAGTTTCCTACCCGACCAGGTCATGTCCCAAAAAGTAAACGCAGTATACACCTTGAGTAGCGAGTGCCTATACGCAAACATCGGATATGCTGGGATCGGGAAGAAGTACAAAAAGAAATCCTGGGGATACTTCCAAAACCAGGGCGCCGTCTTAATCAACTTCGTCGCCCAGATGAACGCGATTATGCCGGCGATCAACATTCCGCGATGCTCGGAGCTTGCGTAGAAGTGCGTGTGTATAAGTGTGATAATAAGAAGCGGATCCCAGAATAAAGCGGCGTTGTAGAGCCAGGGAAGATACGTAGTCCACACTGTGACCGGCCACTTCCACCAAATAGTGCGGTCAGTGAAAAGGGCGATAGGATTTTGTCGGAATGTAGTGCGGCTCCATCGCTCGCACTGCGAGATGAACCGATTGCCACCTTCCTTGCCCAGTACCGTCGTCATGGTCGCTTCCTCAGTAGCCTGGAACTTAATCGACCAACCATGATTAATGACCCAGCGTGTGAGAAAGCTATCATCATCAGCGACGACGGGACCAAAGCCGCCAAAAAACCACGGGATCACGTACTCGTTGGTGAACTCGCGTTGAAAACGTGTGTCCTTAATGATGGGTGAGCGGATCAGTGACGTGCGGCCAGAGACGCAGAAAATACCACCATCAGCTGCGTTAGTTGCTTGGGCTTCAAAATTATGGCGTACTAGGTATAGAGCGCCCATGGTATTCCAGAAACCAAAGCAGTAATTCTGACATGCATTTTGGAACCAAGTCAGCGATGTGTCGGTTGCGCGAGGGAGGCGTTTAACCCATTTGCGTGTGCCGACGAAACCTACCTTTTCATTTGCGAAGGCGGGAAGCGTCGCGGAGAGGAAGTTCGGGTGCCAGATGGCAGAGTCGTCGGCAAAGACTGTGATTTCAGTGGTGACGGCTTGCAAGGCTTTAACAACTTGTTCGCGTTTGTTAGAGATGTTAGCATTAATGACTTCGATTTCTGTCTGGCGAAAGCGCTTTGGTATATTTCGCTCCTTTAGGTACGTAGCATTGTCATCCTCAAGATCTTGGACAATTTGAGTGAGTGCGGCCAAAACTTTTTGTTTTGCCTCGTCCGTGACCGTAGAAAAAATGAGATGAGAGGGTTGGTTGTAAAGGATGCCCGTCACCATATCGGCGAACGCCCCATTACTCTCGGTACCTACAGTTGGAACGATGACCGTACAATCGACTGACGAAAGAGTGAAGTCATAGGGTGCTACAGCGGGGCGATATTGGAACCAAAACCAGACGTTGATGACGGTCTTGTAGTAGCGAAAAATGATGAGAAAAATCAAAAAGATCAATATGGGGTCGCGGTGGTTGTCAGCTATTTTCGAAACAATGAGTAGAAGGATGGACAACCACATGTGACTCGACATCTTGAGAGATGATACGAATGAAGGTGCATCTGGACGCTTGCGCAAGTCGAGAATCAGAAACAAAACCCAGAGAAACATCGCCCATACGCTCCAGGCTGCAAAGGTGGTAGTCAAGGTACGATTAGCTTGATAACAAGGAGACATGTTGGAAAGCAAGTTTGGTTTTTGAAGTATTAGAGGCGTGTTTCTGGAGTTGAGTCGAATTCGAGCGTTTGATAATATTGAGTTCAGCGGATCATTCTGCAATATATCATATACGTAGAAGTGAAAGAGCATCAAGCATTCACAAGGAGTTAAACTTGCATTGTGCAGAAGAGCTTGATGTTGCATAATGTACGAGTCTTTTGGCTGACAGTTAAATCATCATCATGTGAATATGTGCTGTACAAGTTTAAACATCAACTTGTGAATAATGCTATAGTTTGCTGGTGAGACAGTGTGATATTACCAACATGTGACTGAAAGTGTTCGTGTACGTGTAGGATTAGGGGTGGGCCGTCGAAGGGCTAGGTTGGATCAGGGCTGTTCGGAGAGCTTATCAAGTTGGTTGTTGTGAATAGTGTAAATTTTCAATGATAGATTCCGACCAGCGTTATGGCTTTATTCATCACTCTAGGGCGTGCAAAGGATAAGCTTCAAATAGCCTTGGCTCGTCGACAAGACAGAAGGGAAATAATACTACGAGTTCCGTACAGCACCTTGTGCACGTATCGCCAGCAAACGAAAATTCGTCAAACTGGATCTGGATCAAAGAAAGGAAAGTAACCAGTGGAATGGGATATGTAACCTCGAATATGAGACGGCATAGAGACGTTGAGACAAAGGACCATCTGAAAAACCAAAGAAGAGAAGGAATGGCGATACCAAGCTTCAAATTCAATATCTCCGATAAGCCGAGTTAGCGATCGAAGCCGAACAGAACCCGCCCGCTTCATCGTCGTCGTCAAAGTCATCCGAATCCGCACTTTCGTCCGTGTAGTCTGAGTCGCTCGAGATACCAACAATTGTTCTGAACTCTGCGGCTTCGATGGGCCGTCCGAACCCAACAGCTAGCTGTAGATCATTTTCGCCCTGAAGTCTGTAATGTTTCCAAGCGTATCCAACGTCACTCGGTTCTTGTGGCGCTTCAGGTGAGCCGATGCGACAAGTCACTTTTCTTAGCTCGATAGTGAGGATGACATCTCCATCCAGCTCATTCAAAGAAACCCCTGAATCTTTGCGGCGAACTTGTGGTTTGGAAGCTGCAAAATTACCATCTCGATTCGTAAATTTCGGATTGGTAAGCTTTCGGATGGCAGTGACGAAGTACAGTGGTTGGCGTCGAAGAGCCATCTTATGAAGGAAGGCCTGGCTAGACGCGCGGCGACAGGTGTAACGGAATGCTGAAAGGGAGTCTCTCAATGTAATATAGGTCATCTGGTCGGCCTTCATATTCACTGAATTCTCGTTCAAAGCGTACGACCGCCCATGCAAGCTTCCAATGAGTCGACCACCATCATCACGGGCGATGCTCTCTTTAAAGTTCTCCTGAACAGATGGCGCTCTCGTAGGGAGGGTATCGTATTCATTGATAAAGGAGTCGTGGCTTGGGTGGAGTGGGTTTGTGAGCAGTTGCCCAAGTCTCATGGATCCAGACGCTATAGGCGCTGGCAAGAAAATAGTAGTATCCATAGTAGCAGTAGTGACTTGCTTAGATTGTGACTGTAGAGAAGAAGTGGAGGGAAAGTGAAAGAGATATTGCAGAAGATATTAGGTAGATATACCAAACTAGCATGCGAATGTCGGCCAAATGCACCGTTTCGGTGTTCGGAGGATTTTAGAATGAATTGCATGTCTTAGGCGATGAATGATGAAATACTTCAAGCCACTCCATTGGAACAGGAGGGGCAAAGCTCGACAGCTATAGGCTTGGAGCAGCCATTGCACCATTCGACGAGGAAAGATGCGGACTTCGGCTGCAGGAAATTCCTTGACCGGCCGGAACAACTGGAGTACCCCGAGCTATGGATTGCTGTTTATCACGAAACCATCATTGGAAGGGAGAATCCGAAACTGTCTCATGCTACTGGAGTGCAGTCTTTTGGACCATATTTCCCACGGTGGGCACCTTCGCTGGACCACTGGATAAAAATGGCCAAGTGGGGGTTTGAGCCTTTTTTCGCTGGTCGGCAGTCGGTGGTCGTTGTAGCCTTAGACCTGCTTAAAGAGGTAATCGTCCACAATTCATCGGACAAAATGCTCCGACGTGCTGCAGTGTCAGAAACCATGACAGTGTCCAAAACGCAGCACTTGAAAAGGCCGTCTACACCACAACTGCAGCAACACCAACGCGCACGCTGCTCCCGATGGGTCTGGGTGGATGATTCACAAGAGGCTAAGTGGAGCAGAGGATCGCCACTGATCGTGGACAGCTATCGCGTACGTATACGGTTTTAAACGAGGCGCGGGTGTTAGCGTTGATGGCTGATGTCAGTCCTACGAATATTAGCGAGCCGCGTGCACTGGCTGACACAGTGTAGGCGGACTTCGCGCCGCACAGGGAAAAATCAAAGAGAGGCAGTAGATGGAGGGAAACGAAGGCTAGATGCATCGAGACATTGCAGAACGTGTCAGAAGGCATGAGGCAACACAGTGGGTATACAGCGAGCAGGCGGGGAAGGAACGGCTGACTTGGCGGCGTGTTCTGTGGCGCGGCGGGGCAGTTGCAACTGCCACACTTCATCATCGACGCTTCCGAATGTGACGGAATGGCGGAAGGTGCAGCTTCCGGGCTAGCCTACACTTCGCTGGCCTTCGCGATGGCTCGGTTTCTCACGATGACCTCTTTCCGGACGCGGTTGATGGGCAGCTTCTGGGATCGGCCAGCTTACGGGAGCGCGCGGATACACAGACAGACACTGCCACCGCGAGAGAATCCACAGTGAACCCGAGATTGCGCTCGCTCGATGCCACCTTTCTTCCTCCAACACGAGCCCCGACCGACACGATGATAGGGCACGCGACCGCGGCCGCGACCGCTCATCACGACCGCCAGAATGCCCTCGCCGACATCCAATTCGCGTCCATTGTGGATGCCGACCTCACGCCCTCCGAAGACGAGACGCCTGAGGAGCCCTCGCTGCAGCTGGAGACGGTGCAATCGGCCATAGGAGTTAGCATTGGTCAACAACAAACGCGCTTGACCTCGCCCAAGACGCCGGCTGCGGAAAAGGCCGCAGCGCTCGACGAGGGCGACGGCGGGGTGCTCTTTGAGGGCTGGGAACAGTCGTTGGACCAGCCCGCGGAGCAAAGCGCACCGCGACCCATCCCTCGCGGAACAGGTAGTGAGACAGCCAATGCACGCGAGCGGGAAAGCAGCGGCGGTATCGAAGAGTCACAGAAAGAGCCTCTCGACCGGCTGCCGTCACCATGGAGTGCCACATCCAAAACTTTCACCAAATCAGATAACCACCGCACTGCCCTGCGCGACGCTCTCAACACCAAATCTAGGAGACGTACAATGTCTGGGGGCGCTAGTGACTATTTCAAGAAGTATATGCCATTCAATTTGCCGTCCATGCCGAAGACGTCCAGCCTGCTCAATTTCTCCCTTCCAAGCTTCTCAGTTTCCTCCTTTGACAATGTTGGCCGACACCCCCATGCACATGCACCCGAGTACCGCAAGCGCGTGTTGCCGCCGCAGCGTCGCGGGCCATCTGGCCTGATATCGCAGCACGATGGTACCACTCTGACGAGACCGGAGCGTCGTAGGAGTAGATCCCATCTGCGCAACCATAGCCGAACGCGATATGCCATGACTGAGCCCATCAGACAGCGTGATTCCAGCCCAGAGACAGGCGGGGATACAGATGGCACGACTACTCCAGATGCATCAGACTCCGAGCCTCACAAGCGACCGCCACCGGCTCTCCGCAGGTCCAATTCAGAAGGCTCGCTCCTGCTCTACCGTCCTCGATCAATTGCTTCGTCGCTTGGGGATGACTCACGATTCGAGCATGTGTCGGAGCAAGTGAATAGCCGACTGAAGGCGATCAAGGATAGCTGGCAAGATTCAAATTTCAAGCTTTCTGTTCCTTCTATGCCTAACTTTGGCTTCTCTTCTAGGGATGACTTGTTTCGGAATAAGAATGGCATCTCAACCCCACGAGGCGCAACTGGAGACCGGTCTTCCAATGTCAGGGTCAGCTTTCTCGCCAATAATTCCAACACACCTTCGAGACGACCTTCTTTACGACAAGCGAAAGCAAAGACCACCTCTACGGAGACAGGGGGCATGTCTACTGGGAGTGCAGCATCACATCCTTATTTTATGCGTGCCCTCAACGAGATTGAGGGCGACCTGGTCATCTTAGGCGGGTATCGAGGATCTATTCTTCGCTCAGCAGAACCACCGCACCGCCAACTTTGGGTCCCCATCAAAGTCGGGCTCAATCTTCGCAAGGTAGACCTGGAAATCGGACTGAGTCCTGATGACGAAGAAAGCATGGAAGAGCGCATCATCCCGGGTGGAATGCTGACCCACATCGGACCTGTTGACATTGCGAAACGCCTTTTCAAACGCTTGCGAGCATGCCAGAATGCGAGGAACGGACGGCTGAGAGTTCATGACTATGGATATGACTGGAGACTCTCACCCCATTTACTTAGTCGACGCATGATCAAATTCCTCGAGAATTTGCCCTGCAATCAGCCAGATGTACCTCCCGAGAAACGCGGTGCCATTATCATTGCTCATTCCCTCGGCGGACTAATCACGCGACATGTGATCAACCAACGGCCTGACTTGGTAGCAGGGGTGGTTTATGCGGGAGTGCCGCAAAGATGCATCAACATTCTCGGTCCTCTACGAAACGGCGACGATGTCCTTCTCTCGTCACGCGTACTGACTGCACAAGTGAACTTTACAATACGCACTTCGTATGCGCTGTTACCATTGGACGGGAAATGCTTCATAAACAAGCACACCAAGGAAGAGTATCCAGTCGATTTCTTCGATCCCAAGACATGGGAAGAGTATCGCCTATCGCCGTGCATTGCTCCTGCTATTCCTTTCCAGAACGCTACCTCCTCAAACCTGAGCGTAAGCGGCTTATTGAATGCAATGTCCCAAGCACTCCCGTCTTTGCCCAGTCGCAAAAATAGTATGAGCCTATCGAAAGGCAGCGATAGCACTCCAGGTTCCAGCAACTCGCCCAATCTGTCCACATCCGCTCTGCGAGACACGACGCGTAACGCTGCTAACAAGTTAGCGGAAGGTAGCGCTCAAGGTACCGGTTTTGAGCCCAAAATGCAGCCAGACCTTTACAGTCAAGCGCACTTTGCGCCATCCATTACTAGTACCATTCCCCACGACCAAGCAGTGGAATACCTTACGCGCACCCTTGCGGAAATTAAGCAGTTCAAGAAGGAACTAGATCACCGTCCGGAGCTCACTGCAGCCAACGTCTACCCGCCAATCGCGCTTATTTATGGCAAATCTACACCCACGGTCTATGGCGCCAAAGTTGAGAGCCGAGAGGCGATCAAGCGCACCGATGCGTATGACGAGCTTGCCTTTGCGAGCGGTGATGGAGTAGTCCTAGCAAGAGCAGCCATGGTACCTGACGGCTATAGCGTGGTTCGTGGTGGCGTCGTACCGAGCGAGAGGGGCCATGTTACGCTGCTGGGAGATTTAGAAGCCGTGGGCAAGTGTCTCAATGCCGTGATGGGAGCGAGAAAGAATGGCATCGGCCTAGGTGATGGAGCACGCAAAGGAAAAGAGAAAAGCGAATCGTTGGGTGTTACGACCTAAATAATGGAAAGATTAAGACACGTCATGATAGATAGGTAGATGCATTGTGAAGATGATGTAGAGAAGGGTAGACAAAACCGAGCGATCGGATTGATGATCATTATGACATTGTACAAGTATGAGATATAGCATTAGACATTCGTCCTATATCATTATCATTTCTTCGAAGACGATTCACCTAATGCAAAAAGCCGAAAAAAGAATGTTGCCTCAAATCTCGATACGCTCACCCTGTTGTGATTATGTCTCATCTAGCTCTATGGCGAGGCTGAGGTTGAGATCTTGAACCCGACTGGCCAAAGGCACGTCGTCCGGTTGCGCCCGCTGCCTCAAAGCGGGAGGGCGAACTGGGGCGAGACAGCAAATGTTGCGAACGTTCTCTCACTCCCACCTAGTTTGATGGGTAGAGGCCGCATTGGCTATGTCGCGGGCGACAAAGACATCCCAACGTGCTTTGAGTTCCCAGGGTATGCGCAGATTTAGCCTTTCGCGCCGGCCCACAGCTACGAGCACAGAGAGGATCTCGCTCATACTACTGGCCCTAGGGTATCCGATGGAATTAGCATACCGCTGGAATACAATGGGCTCAAGATTGTGAGCTGCTTAGGTTGCTTCCAAGTTCAGCCTACCATCGCCCTCTGCCGCGTCCGCGTCCACCCTCACGTCCTCCTCTCCAAAATCCCGACTCCCTGGGCTCCCTGTCCGGAGGCGCTTCGCCTCGACGCCATTCACCGGATGGAACTCCGCTAGCATCCCTCCTTTCATCGAATCGGCCTCCGCCTCTGCCTCCTCCCCTTCCGAATCCGTAGTCTCCGCCTCCTCGCCCGCCGTATCCGTTCGCATAATCCCGACCTCCCCCTCCTCTGCCTCCGTATGCATCGCGCGGCGATGGACCTCCTCGCGCAGGTCCAGTCGATGGAGGCGGCGGCGCAGCTTGTACGCTGCCGTCTGCCAGCGGAGGCAAGATAGCGCATGAAACGTAATCTCCAATGACGAACTTCGCATCTCCGAGAGTTCTATCGGGCTCCCCATCCAATTGCTTGAGTGCCTCGCTCACCTCTACGGTCCTTGGTCCCTCCTCTTCCGCCTCATCTCTTTCACTTCCTGTCTGCGCACCTATAACGACGCTTCCCAGGTCTCTCGACAGGAACCTCGCCGGCGCACCTGGTCGATTCGGCCCGTTCATGTCTCCGTAGACTAGGCGAAAGGCAATACGCGTGCCAGCGTATGGTTTCGGAAGTAAGTCCGGTATGGCGCCGAGCAGGAGAGAGCAGAGCTCACTCAGAGTGCACGATTGCCATGTGTAGATTTGAAGGTGGTCTTTGGGAAGGCGGTGGGTGGGATCGAAATCGTCTAGGTGGTGGAAACTGTTTCGCTTGAAGAATAAACGGAGAAAGAACGGGGTCGTGGATTGGCGATCAATTTTGGCGGGGGATGGGGATGACATTGTTGGGTGTTTGGGGAGCTTTGAAGCTCTGTGCGAAGCGCGTTTCGCGTTCAATGGGCGGTGATGACGTTCCGAGTTGGACCCGTGGCTCGAATGGAAGTGAGATTGAGAAAAACAGTACGATCAGGGTATTGACAGAGTATCCGTGAGTGCGGACGGTGGAATGTGAAGTGACCTAGAAACAGAGCTGCTTGTCGCATTGGGAAGCTGCTTTAGCGCGCCGGTGGCGGCAAAACGAATATTCCGGTGCAAGTCAACGAAGGCGCGTCACTCTTGCTCCTCACTTCACACTATCTAGCATTCAACGCGCCTGCAAACTACTGTGCCCCAATAGCAGGCAGTAATTAAGCATCAGTAACAACATGGATTTCGCCAAACTGATGTCCGCCCAGATCAAAAAGGGCAAGGATTCAGCACGCCCCGCCGAATCGAGTGACAAGAAATTCTTCAAGCGCAGCGAACTCGAAGCCCAACGCCAAGCTGCATATCAAGCCGAGCAAGAAGCCGCCGAGAAGGCACGGCAAGAGAAGCTTGCGCGCAAGCGGAAAGCAGAGGAAGAGGAGACAGCAAAAGAAGAGGAGCGTCGCGAGAAGCGGAGAAAGCTAGCAGAGGAGTCGAAGCGACGGCGGGAAGAAGAGGCTGAAGAAGAGGAGCGCAGGCGGAGAAAGCGATTGGGGCTCCCAGACCTGCCACCAAAAAAGGCGGAGGGCGAGGACGAGGGCACACCAGTACCAGAAGACGAGGATATAGATGAGGATGAGCTTCTTGCGAAGCTGAGGGCGCTCGATGAGCCGGCGATACTCTTTGGCGAAACCCACAAGCAGCGGCTGAAGCGTTACAAGAAGCGAGTCGGAGCAGACAGCCTCAAGGCCATACTAACGGACGGGCCCATACCCACAACGCTGCAGCTCGTGCCTGAGAAGGACATGAAGGTCGAGCTAACCTTACCAAAGAACAAGGATGGTCGCGAGTTCTTGTTCAGGCAACTCGCGAGCTACTTTACAATGGTGCTGCAGGAGTGGGATGACACACTGGCTCGGCGGACCATCGATGTCAAGAACAGCTACCCCGGCAAGCAAGCCTACAGCGCTATGGTGCAAGCCCGCGAGAATCTACGCCCGCTCTTTAAAAAGATGGAAAAGTACGATCTGCCCGACCATATGCTAGAACCGGTGGTAGAAATCGTGCATGCGGCGCAGGAGCGAAGATATGTTGATGCGAACGATGGCTATTTGAGGCTGAGTATCGGAAAGGCGGCATGGCCGATCGGTGTCACCATGGTGGGTATTCACGAGCGAAGTGCACGAGAGAAATTACACGAGAGCGACAAGAATGCAGCGCACATCATGAGTGACGAAATTACCAGAAAGTATTTGCAGAGTATCAAGCGGTGCTTGAGTTTTGCGCAGACAAGGTGGCCACCGACAGACCAATTGCAGCTGATGGGTTGAGGCGACAGAGAGGAATTTAAGGATAAAGTCTTGCTCTTGACGTCCTAGCATCCTCGGAAGCGTTTATAGCGGGATAATGCATGTTTAGACATGACTATACCATCTCGCAAAGAGAGAGTCGAAGCTTTTGACCAATACCTGACAGAACTACAGGCTATCATCGTCATCATCAATAGCAGCAGCAGCAGCAGCAGTAGTAGTAGTAGTAGTAGGCTACCTCACTCAGATAGAGATAGGCGAAGAACTAGTGAGCGAGACGCTTGTCCAAAAGCGCTTTTATATTCGGGCATGTTGGTTTTGAGTTACGTTTTTCGCTCCCAAAAAGACCGGCATTTGTGATAGTAGAAATATGTCCATGCATCTTACCTGGATAAAGGAATTGAAAACTGCGCTTTCCCTACCTAGGCTCCCCGCTTTGACACGGAAGTGACGCGCGTTCATGTGCGGGGCATACTCACCACATGTCTACCCATCCAATCGCGCCCAACACTACCCTACACAGACCGAACTCGGCGTCCTAAAGAGCAGCTCGTTACGCTCCATAAAGTGTTTCTTATCCCTGGCGTGCGCCGGTACTGAGATGCACGAGATTGTCACTCTTCAATTCGGCCAGCAGAGCAACTACCTTGGCACCCATTTTTGGAACACTCAGGTATGTTTAAATAAAAGCATCTATGATCATTCGCTCCGAGCCACTTCTGCTTTATTATATTCATTAGCCGTATTGTCTCCGATAGCCATCTGAGCGGATTTACTGCCCGTAGCTCAGCACAAGAATTTTTTTTCGCTTCCATTGTTTGGCGTTGGGGCTTCAACAGTCCACCTCACGACTCCATCTCTGCCATTGCTTCATTGACTTAACTCTACTTGAAGGAATCTTACTTCACCTATCCATCTGAGCCTGAATCACCTGTCAACCATGATATCCACTTCCGAGCTGGCATTGCCCCAGATGGATCGGATACGTTCACGCCACGAACACTCATATACGACCTTAAAGGTGCTTTTGGGAGCATGAGGAAGGTCAATGCCCTCTACGAACCTGAGGAAGATGCCAACGTCGAACGGTCTGGCGTTTGGCCATCAAAGCCGATTATTCAACGCTCTGCACCGATACAAGAATCCTCATATCAGACACACCTCGATGCTGGATTAGACCCTCCTCCGCTTACTACCTCGACTGTTCGGTACTGGTCTGATTACTCCCGGGTCTACTACCATCCAAAGTCATTGATACAACTATCCGAGTTCGATGTAAATGACAGCCTAATGCCTTTTGAGAAGTGGCAAGTTGGCATGGAATTTTTTGAGAAACTTGAAAGAGACGTTGATCTAGTTGACCGGGATCTAAGACCATTTGTCGAAGAGTGCGATGGCATGCAAGGTCTTCAAATCATCACTGGCGTAGATGATGCCTGGGGAGGATGGGCCAGCGGGTGGCTAGAACGACTGCGCGATGAGTACGGAAAGCTGAGTATCTGGACGTGGGGTCTTGGAGATCAAGGAGGAAATTTGTCCACAACGAGGGACAGACGGCTACAGCAGATCGAAAACTCATCACGATCACTTCACACGCTCGCTGAGCAGTCTTCGGTATACATACCAATCTCGAATATACCAATCAGCATCCCGTCATATCTCTCATTGAAGAGCACCTCACAATGGCACACCGGGGCGCTTCAAGCAGTAGCTATGGAGAGCATGACGATATCCTCCCGCCTGAAATCTGCTGTTAGCGGCCGAGGAACTCTTCAGGATCTCGAAGAGACATTCAATAGCACAGGAAAGCGCCGTATCGCTAAGCTGGAAATGAGCCTTGCAGATCCAGACGTGTTGTCAGAAAAAGCATCGGCACAAATCGCTCATGCTGAGAAAGCGGGCTCCACCACGTCGCATCGAACAAGCGAAGCAGATGAACAATTGACCAAGTTCGATGTTGATTCTTTCACAAAGGACTACAGGATTGGGGCGTTACGGCCAACAAGGCGAGACCACGTCTTCGGCAGGGCGGAAGCAGCACGAGGCGATTGGAATGTTCTCGAGGACCGTGATCCTAACGACAGGTTCGGCGAAGGACCAGTTGTGCAAAGGTACGTTGCCCCCACAGACCCGCTCGTTATGATATCATTTGCCCATCTTAGCACGCGTGGGCACCGAGTACAGAGACCGAGAGACGAGTCAGCCGTCAACAACCCGTCGTGCTATCGGAATACGGGTCACGATGACTGTGAAGTCTCTAACCGAATGCCTCATGCTAGCGATTCATGAATAGTGTCTGTGGAAGATAGCTAATCATCACTCATACAGGTTCGTCGCGCCGCTACTCTTCCCGCTTCTCGATAGCTTCCCGGCATCGATATTTGACATGGGCACCGGAGAAGGCCATAAAGTCGCCGTACACACGGGCCTTACGACCAGCACAGCAGTTGCCGACCAGGTGCGGGCGGTTGAACAGATTGTGCGTCGCATGCATATGGTCGGTGTTGATGAGCGCGAGACAATCTGTAATGGGCTGCAGAGCATGGCGGAGGAATACGATGAAGGTTGGGATAGTGGAAGCGACAGCGATGCGGACGACTAAGACCCCGGTTGGACCGGCAACCACCTTCTCCGGCATGACCATGATGTGTATTTTGTGAGCGCCCAGTCTCACAGCAGGCATATTCGCCTTGTTATCAATATATGCACCCCTTGCCCAGTTCCCCCCGCCGTCACTTACGATCTCGGATTGGCCTTGCCGGGCATCTCGCCTGTTGCTGCCAGCAGGCCAAGATCCCGGCCCCTACACCGCTCGGCACGCCGCAAGCCTATCGATAGCGGCGGAACCTGGACGTCCCAATACTTGATGCTGCGTCATGTCGTTCGCTCGTTCCATGCTTTTGGGCGCCTGTCAGAGGAAATTCGCTCCCAGTATCTGGTCGTGTGTAGTAGGACCGACGTTCGGTCACTCTCGAAACTCTATCGCTGCGTTCTCGTCGGTTGGATGCACGCAGCGCCATGGCTTGCAAAAGCAGAGACATGTCTCGAGCGTTGCGTGCGCATCCGGTGGCATGGGCCGTTACGGTATCGCATAGTCATCGACTCGGCACAGCGCCGAAGCCATGGTGCAGACGACCGTGGGTTGTGCTCCGTACGCTCTGATTTTGCGAAACAGTAGCCGACCGGCTGTCGACGGATGAGAGCTAGACTGACAAGACGATCCTTGTGAACGACTTGTGAAAGTTTCCAGTCCGTGCTGTCCCTTGTGCCGAGAAAGTTCCTATCGTCAGAGGGCTGCTAGCTGCATGCTCAGTCAGATCGGCCAACGCTTGGGTGGACCTCCGTCAGAGACGACTCGATGGCGGCGGCAACGGCTGCAGGAACAAGCCAGAGGCTGCGCGGGAGAGGGGGGGTAGCTCGGCCTACCTCTCCCAGGGGCGAGGTGCAGCAGTACAGCTCACCGTACGTCGTCACGGCGATGCTGTCTAGACTTCGCGACGAGTGCGACATTCAACAAAGGACTTTGGCAGTGATATCATGGCGGAGGCTGGCGGGGCCACGGCACGCAAGCGAGCGCGTTACGGCAGGATTTCCAGCCTCACCACCGGCCAACCGCGTCGCGCAAAGTCAGCGCACAGGGCCGCATCCATGCGTTTCGATAAAGAGCCCTGCGAAGATCGCCATGGTGTGCCGTGGGCGTTGACTACGGGCGGCACGAACAGCATCGTGCCTCCGACCTGAAGCCCCGCGATACTGCACCCCGCCATCGCGATGGCCACCACTCATGAAGCCAGCCGTCGCGCGACATGGCGCCGTTCGCGCACATGCGAAAAGCCTCCGCTCCCTCAACGGCGCAACGTGTATGTGCTGACGAACGAGCGCGCCGATGGGGTGTGACAGCCCGACACAGCGCGCGCACCGGGCGAGTGAGCGCAGGTCCTAACGACGCTGGAAGCGGCAGCTGGCAACTTTGCTCGGGCGATCACACTCAACAAAGAAGAGATATCGAAGCTGATGCAGATCGCAGTGCTACTATTTTCGTTGCCCAAGTTTTGCTCGGGCCCGTGCAGGGCTTCCGACTAGCAGATGCCCGCCTTGTATTCTTGCATCATAGCGAGGGCTCGCGCGACTTCAGAGCGTTCAGTCGTGATGCGTTCTGGTGGGTCGACGGACTGATGGGGTTGATTCCTCGCCATTTGCTGCTGACATTGTGTGTGGTGTTCATCCTGGATCTTCAGAAGATCCTCCGGCGAATTGAGCTGCAGCATGTACTCGGGATGGCAGGGACCAGCCGCCTTCAACTTCTTCTTTTTTGCGATTTGCAGAAAGCTGCAAGAATGTGTCCAACCGCGGCCCCAGCCATAGCGTAGTGCTTTTCATCATAGTAAGCCGTATGCAGCGCTTGAGCTGGCATCACTGATCCGGGAGCTTCGGTGAGCCCCATGTTGCCAGGGCAGCGCCCGCCTATCGGAGATCAAGCTCAGTATCGAATTGCCCAGTTTGTCGACCTCAGTCCACCGGTCGTAGCTCGGAGCTCCAGTCATACGAGAGCTCGCTCCATGCCTAAGCCCAACACCACCCCACCGATACGGGTAGGACTCGACGAAGCGGCCTCCAAGCTTCGCTTGGCATATGCAACCCTGCCGTTTCCACAGCAGAAGTCGTTGCTAGGATCAGACTCTTCAGAAGGCTGGTCATGCATCGTTAGCTCCCCTCGTGCAGTTTATATGGGCTTGCCCGCCCTCGTCTCGTCGTCTTTTGAGCCTCACCTCGCACAAGTGATTTGAGATCGACCCAACCTCTGGCCATCTCTCCCAGCCTCTCCAACGGTCGCAACTCGCTCGCTACGGTTGCACTGTACCCTTCGTTATATATCTCGGCTCCCCATCAACCATCCTGTCGCTGTCAAGCTAGTCATCCATTGACTGAAGAAACATGAGGACTACTCTCTCCATCGTCGCCCTTGTGGGCTCTGTCTCTGCTGGGTACGGTGGTTACGGAACGGGCTACAGCTCGCCCGCGTACACCCCTCCAGCATACAGCGCTCCTCCAGTATACAGTGCTTCGACACCCGAGTACTCTGTTCCGGAATACTCTGTATGTATCACTCCTCCCATCGTTGGCATCATCCAGACTGACCCAATCAAAGACCCCGGCGCCGCCCGCGTCTTACCCGGTGTCGACTCCTGAGTATTCGGTAAGTCACATGATGAATGTGCCGCAAATATACACGGTGAACTAACAGATGAAAAAGACCCCGGCTCCTCCGGCATCCTATCCTGTGTACACGCCGCCTGCCTATTCCCCAAGCAGCGTCTACACTCCCCCGCCGTACAACACTCCCCCACCATACACCCCTCCTGCGTACACGCCTCCTGCTTACACGCCGGCTCCTGTAGGTTTAATCACTTTCTTCTTTCCTAATCATAGGAAGGAATCACCATCGAAGAACAACACGCTAACATGCCATAGCCTGCAAACTACTCCACTGCTCCGCCGTACACTCCGGCCCCTCCCCCATCATACAGCGCTGCTCCTCCCCATCATACAGTGCTGTTCCTCCCCCATCCTATAGCGCTGCTCCTCCCCATCCTACAGTGCTGCCCCACCACCATCTTACAGCGCTCCTCCCCACCATCTTACTCTGCCTCTCCTCCTCCCTACACCCCGGCCCCTCCGCCATCGTACCCTACGGCTCCCCCGCCATCTTACAGCACGTTCGTTCCTCCTCCGCCGTACTTTAATTCCTCAGTCCCGTCGTACTCTACCGTCACCACCGTCATCACCACCAAGACTACCGTGACCATCCCGTACACGACTGTTTACAGCAGCGGTTACGAGACCCCGGGTACGACATCGACTTACTCGACCACTGTCATCACCACCGTCATCACCACGGCTTATCCTGTGGCGCCTACCACGCTCATCCCTGGCCCGTCCGGCTACCCGCCGGCTCCCCCGCCAGAGGCTACTCCTGTCGTTCCTTCGGGCACTGCTGTACCTCCTCCCGAGACGCCCGGCTATGCCACTCCCACGCCGACGCCGTCGTCGCCTGCCGAGTTCCCTGGTGCCGCTTCGGCCCAGAAGCCCATCATGGCCCTCGTTGCCGGTGCGTTGGCGCTCGCCGCTTTGGCATAAGCGGAGTCTTCACTTCTCGGCTGTATAATTTAACATTTCTACACTCTCCTTTGACGTGTCCAGCAACACGCAATTAACGGCCCTTTTTTACGAATTTAATGGTATGATATCGGACGATGAATACAACAGGCACTCCTTAGATAGACCGAGTACGGCACACGCTCATTGGAAATTGGGTCGAGATGGGATTGGGAGTCTGGTGCAGGACGGGGAACATGGGGATAGAGATGGGTGGATACCTTTGGATGGAGGGGGACATTAATGTTTGAAAGCTTCTCAGTATATGTAGTTGAGCTTGCTCGAGCGTAATACGAGGATTATTTGACTTGGCAATCTGCGCTGTTGCTTCCTACGTTCCCGATGATGGTGCCAATCGGTGAAGGTTCGCGTCCCGACTAAGACGCGGCGCATTATTGGTACTACGAGATGCCGCAGCACCACAGATGCACATGGACATGGCAGAAGGAGTGAAACGAAGGAGCGTATCTGCAAGCCGGGGAAAGGCTTTGAGCCACCCGAACTGGTCGGAAAGAACACACGATATGAAGCCCCAATCAGCATCAGTCCCGGACATAAGATGCCAGTCGGCGACATCAATTGGCACAACGCAAACGATTTCGATCGTAAACCGGTGTTCAAAGACGTCCCTCGTACCCCATTCATGTTCTCTTACTCTTTTTCTCCTCCCTCTCTCTCTTTCGCCCCGCACCATGTTGCTGCCTTGTTTCTCGCCTTTGGAAGTGCTGAACCGGTGAAGGACGCGTCGGACCAATCAGAACGCGGCGTGGCTGCCACTTTGTTTCTGCCCACGCCGCGGGCGCAAACACCGTGTCCGTCCGTCGCATCGTCAGTCGGATCGTCCGTCCAAGCCGTCCGTCGCACGGCTGCAGCTCTTCCTTCGCCTTCACGCAGCAAGCCGTAAGTAAGAAAAAAAAAAGGTCACCGCCAGCTGCTGTCCGGCGTCCCACACGCAAGTCACGCTGCGTCCTCAGTGCAACACGACGCGCGGGGTAACGAGGCAACCAGCATGCCGACGACTCGAGCAATCAGCCAGCACTGCTCATAAGCGGCCCCCCCTCATCGCCCTCGTTCTCAATCTCTGCTGGACGACGCTCGTAGTTCGTTTTGCGGCGACATTACCGGTATACCACTCGCTTATTTGCCGGTCAGTGGCCAGAAGCGTCGTTGGTGCCATAGCATAGTAGGCCCGCTATGCTCAGTAGCTGTTCTTGCTTGACCGGACCTGCAGGTGCCACTTGGCGGCCCCCTCGCTGCGTGATCGCCTTCACCGGAAACCTACGAAGGGGGGGAGGGTTCCCTTTAAGCATATCGCACGCTGCTTTGCCTCTTGCAAAGGGGCCGTTGATAGTTTTCTCCTAGCTGCTTCGCAGGCTCGAAGCGTGTATATGTGTGCGTGTGTGGACGCTGCAGTCATGGACACGGCGTCTCTCGATGCGATGAAGCTTACGGACCGTCTGCGCGGCCTGAGGCAGGAGGAGTACTGGCTGCACCTGGACACAGAGAGCCCCTTGGACAAGTATCCGGGTGAGTTTCTGCTTCCAACAACCATCCCATGCCAGCTTGGGTTAACGGTCGTGTAGCGAAGCAACATGCGCGCAGGGTCCGCGATCGCCTGGATGTGGCAGAGGGCTTGATCTACCTGCCCGGTGCTCCCCTCCGGAGCAACGAGGACAGCGACATGCCAGCGCCTTTTCGTCAGCGACGATATTTCTACTATCTGAGCGGGTACGGCCCTAGCAAGACATTCACAGACCTTGTGCTAATTCGTACAAAGCTGCAATGAGCCGACCTGTCATCTAGCCTATGACATCAAGCAGGACGTCTTGACTCTCTTCATCCCGCGCGTCAACCCAGATCGCGTCTTCTGGAATGGCCGAGGTCCAACTCCCGCTGAAGCCCTGGATAGGTACGATATCGATGAAGTCTTCTACAGCGACGAACTGGAGTCCTGGATCCAGGACTGGTTTCTGCACTACCGTTACGATGAGCGTCTCTACGTTCTGCATGACGACCAGGTCCCAACCTCACGATTCCCGTGGCCTGTCGACTCCACATCACTGCAACCCGCAATCGACCAATGTCGCATGATCAAAGATGAGCACGAGATCAAGCTGATCCGCAAAGCCAACGACATCTCTTCGGAAGCGCACAAGCAAGTTCTTGCCAACATCACCAAATTCAAGAACGAGGCCCAAGTTGAAGGTCTGTTCCTCAACGTGTGCATCTCGAAGCAGGCGAAACAACAGGCCTACGATCCAATCGCAGCTTCAGGGCCAAATGCTGGTACGCTACACTACGATGCGAACAACGAGGACTTTGATGACCGTCAGCTCATGTGCCTGGACGCTGGATGTGAATTCGACCTCTACGCATCCGACATCACCCGCACTTTTCCCCTTTCGGGCTCCTGGCCCTCCAAGGAGGCCGAGAATATCTACAAGCTGGTTGAGCGCATGCAAGAGAGCTGTATTCAGAAATTAGCCCCTGGCGTCCGATACCTTGATCTGCATATCTTGGCGCATCACATCGCTATTGATGGCTTGTTGCGACTTGGTATACTCCACAATGGCACAAGAGAGGAGATCTACAAGGCCGGTACTAGCAAAGCCTTCTTTCCGCACGGTTTGGGTCATCATGTAGGGCTAGAGGTGCACGACGTAGGCCAGCGAGAGTTGATGAGTCTCTATCAGAACCCAAAATACGAAAAGGTGAGAGGATCAATGTGATTGCGGTAAGAGCGCAATTAACGAGATATAGGTCCCTTCGCTTTATCCCGAGGATTTTCATCTGCCAGTCTACGACAAGGATCTGTGTATGGCTCCAACTCATCCGCAAAGCCCTCACCTAGAGGAGGGAATGGTGGTCACGGTTGAACCTGGAATGTAAGTGCCTAACCACTAAATAATTGTTGCCTCGGTGTAGCTAAATTGGCTCTAGCTACTTTTCTGCATACGTTCTCAGCTACTTCTACCTTCCCTCTCCTGTTCATTCAAGGTACATCAACAAAGAGGTACTCTATCGATATTTCCCTGTGGGTGGTGTGCGCATTGAAGATGATCTCCTCATCACTTCCAAGGGTTACGAGAATCTTACTACTGCTCCAAAAGGCGACGAAATGCTTAGCATCATCTTAAATCAAGGTTTTCGGCCGTCTTCTGCCACCAAATCCATACTAAGGTCCATGGACCGGAAAGAAACAATCGAAGAACCACTACGTCGTGCGCCGGGTATTCCAACAAGGGTAAAAGATCAGGTACTAAAGCCCATTTCTAGAGCAGCGACCGAGCCTGCCAGGGGCATGGTAAGGGCAAGTGCGGCAGAGAAGGAGGGCTTCGACAACCATTGGCTCTTCTCAGGCACTAAGAATATGAATGAAGATACAAGTACTGGACAGAAAGAACAGGTGCGAAGATTCGAGATTCCGATAGCACATCTAAAAAGTCTACCCCCTCTCTGTGGGGTTCGCAACGATGACGTTGAACATGTAACGATGGGCTGGCAGAATGAGTCCGGCCAGTTGCCAGCTCCTTCCGCGTCCCGTTATGAAAGACCAAGGCCAAAGTGTCAGCAGTGCATTGTTCTTTCTGAGACGGTTGACCGTTTGAGAAAAACACTCAGCCGATCGACGAGAACTTCGCCGAGGCCAGAGGCTGGTATGCCACTGCATAACGTGCAACCTGCATCGGTGGACAAAGTGCCAGAGATGCGACAAATCACACCATTGGTCCCGAGTAAAATTGATGACAGAAAACAAAACATCACACTGCCAAATGTGCCACCAGAACACTCAAAACCTACGATGAGTCTTCGCCATAATCAGCCTCCACCATACCGACCAGCGGGTGGTTGCAAAGTCACCGACGCACGCTCATGCACAATACCATCTACTATAGGATCAAAGGCATCTGAATTGTCTTCTTTCGAAACCAAACGACGCCTAGAGCAGGAGATGCGTAGTGAGAACAACGGCAACATGGCGGCTACACCCTCAAACAAGGGCACAGCGACGGTCCGTCACATTCGACAGCTACCCCTCGCGCTCGCAACCTCCATTTTCTCAGCCCCAAATTTTACCATCAAATCCGTGGTATCCCAGCACCGGCTCCGAGGCACAACATACTACAAGACATGTCGATATTGCACGAGCCCAGCTTGCGCTACCTCCGTCGCAGCGATCGATCTACGACTTTCCGCTGCCATCAGATGCCCGCACAACACTAGATCAGGAAGCGAGGCAGCGACGACCCCAACCTGCTGGTAGCAGGACACTAGCTGCAACGCTTGAGCGCGCGCGCGAGCATCATACGGACTCTGCACGTCTAATGAGAGGACTGAGCGCACAGCCCTCACTCCCTACTCTGCGCCCAGGACAAGCAAGCGAAATCCAAGCTAACGAATCATCGGCTCTCTCACAGGCCCGTCAAATCCTGCTCCCACCTGCTCAAGAATCAGCCCGAGACCCCGCACGCAGGCGCTCCATGGGCGGCGCGCTGAGAACCGAGCATTCCGCGCCAGGCCAGGCCAGCGGTATCTCCCCACTCTCGAGCAACCCATACCTGAGCAGGAGGTCGACAGAGCAGCAATTCAACTTCCCGCACGATCGTGCAATTATTGCGCAGAACTTACAGGAGCTTGAT
The DNA here is from genome assembly GCA_027946365.1 of Kalmusia sp. IMI 367209. Taxonomy (NCBI): domain Eukaryota; kingdom Fungi; phylum Ascomycota; class Dothideomycetes; order Pleosporales; family Didymosphaeriaceae; genus Kalmusia; species Kalmusia sp. IMI 367209. The sequence continues at coordinate 1,315,161 of JAPEUQ010000011.1, forward strand.
CGGCGCCTGAGCCGTATTTCGAGGGCGTTAGAGCAAAGGTGCGTCACGCGTGAGGATCTTGGCGACTATGAGCGATCGAGGTAGTTTTCGGTTCTCAAGGTTCAGGTGTCCCTGGTCATACGTGAATGTTTTCTTTTTCATTTTGAGCGGAGGGCAATCGGGTATGGGAAGTTGTTTGGTCGGATTTATATACGTTATTCAAAATATACGTTTTTTTATACAAACTACTTGTGTACGAAAAGACAACCCCTTCCCTTGGGTAATTGTGTCTCCTTCTTGGAATCTTTTGTCAGGGATAAAACATGTTTGCTATGCTAGGAAAACGAGTTTCTTTTTCGGTATCTATACTCCCTTGATCAGCGAGACCACGCGGGCACAGAGAGGATTTCATCTCAGATGAAATAATCACAATCGTTCCTTTGTTACATGAATCGATATGCCACTCCTTATAACCTACTGTTTTTCAGCATTGTGAGACAGCATTGTGTCTCACCCTCTATCTTTTTGTCTCATGGTGTATACACAGTTACAATGACACTGACACGACAGCCTGTCTTGCGCCACGTATGTTTTGAATAACTACTGCAAATGCCCTCTCACATTGTGCATGAAGACCCTCCGAGGTCGACGCCGTATATAACAGATTCAACGTATTGTACCAAGATGTTTGGCCAACTTAGATACTACGACACAAAACTATCAACAGCGCTTCCATCTCCAGCGCTTTTACCTACGAATCGTCCTGATATATATGCTGTGTACAATCACAAACACCATGACATATAATAGCCGCGCGGATGAGATCGTGACCAGATCTGTCACGATGGCGACAAGGAGAAAGCCAATCGACGATGACGACGTTTCTGAGCATCTTCCCAAGCGCCGTTGCCTCAGCAGCCACGTCGTCAAAACTCAGCAGCTTCAAAATATAGCAAATGCAACTGCTCGACCACTCCATATATTCGAGACAGGCGGCTCCGTCGAGGCACACGAGATGTATCAGAGGATCCTAGGCAAGGATAGGGTTCTGACTACTCTTTTTGAGGAACGAACCCAGAATTCAAAGAAGAAGCATTCGTACGCTATCCAAGATTTTAACAGCGACTATCATGAGTATCTGGATCTTGCTAACAACGCCCAGTCATTCGATCGCCATTGCCAAGTATACTTGAACGCGAGCTGGCCAAAAGATTCTGACGCGCTCGACAATACTATCCATCCCATCTTCGAGTCTAGCAAGTGGGATCAGAGCGTTCCAGTCGCGTTGGACTTCTACAACGCGATCCGGCCAGCACTACGATTGGCGTCGCACTTGCTGACCGCCCGTGAGCTGAGTGACTGGTGGGTACATGTCCACTACGCAACAGGCACAACTAACAACAAGCAGGCCAAAAAGGAGGTCCTCGTCTCCACCGCCGGGGAGATCGACCCGGACGTCGGCTACGACGCGGCGCAGGCCGCGCTTCGTGAGCTCGCCGAGAGCACACGCTGGTACATTCGGCCGCTCTGTCCTGCAGACGCCGTGACCGACAGGAACCTCTGGGACGCTCTGAAGCAGATGTACGAGGGGTCGAAGGCACCAAAAGAACCTACTCTCGAGGAAGTAATTTTCGTATCCTCGGTCGCGGCGGATGCGGTGGCACCAGTCTTGGGCATTGCCTCTGAGTACGTCTACCGCGTGCTCAGCGAGCACGGCTCATCCAAGCGCTCCGTAGGCCGAGACATGCGGACCCAGTTCCGTCTGGCGATCAGCCTCGTCCACGAAGTCTCGCACGCCTTCTTCATGTGGAAAGAGCGCGACGCAGGTTTCACGCCTTTCGTAAAGAGCGTCACCCAGAAGAGAGGGCGGGGCAAGCAGACGTTCGAAGTCGCCTACGAGCCCTACGTCTACGCCACGGACCCGGTGCCCGAGGTTGGACTGAGCTGGGAGCACTCGGTGTTTGGTGCTTTCGTCTCGCCGGATGTGCGGCCGCTCAACGACGTGGGGCCCCTAATGCTGAGACCTTGGGAGTTTGCGTATTCGCATCTTCGGGTCGGGGCTTTGGTGCCCATGGCCAATGTTCAGGAGTGGTTCCTGGAGAGCACGTGGGCGAACCTCGACACGAAGAACCCGTCCAAGCGACTCCCGAACGTATACAAGTGTGGTGAGTCGCTCTCGTTCATCGCCGAGCGCTTTGGCGCGTATCCTAGGATGCGCGCCTTCCACGTCCTGTACATCGACGGCAGACTGGTCGAGCAGTTTGACACTGCGAAAGAAGGCACCGGAGCCGTCGATGTAGCGACCAAAAAGCAAACAGGCAGCAAGGCAACAACCGGTACCAAGACCAAGACCGAGCTCGAAGAAGTTGATGCTCCTCGTGGTGACGAATCCCTGCGCATGTGGTTTGCGAGGCTCACCGAGAAAGAGATCCACTTCGCGCGTTTCACCGGAAAGCAGCCAGTTGCAAAGTGGGCCAAGGCCCGAGGCAAGTACAAAGACGACTGCTACGATGGATGCGGTCCGAAGTGGAAGGGGCAATCCGTCCTTTGAAAGGTAGCAATGCAATGGCCGGCCGATGGAGCTCGAGTGGTGATCTTGGGATTGGGAATAGCTAGCTTTCCTAGGCCCTGGTAAGAGGTTTGGTAGGTTTTTCATCTTCAAGATATGGATATATATGACAATGATATATCAAGGTTTTTTTTAATATGCTAGATCAGGTGAGAGCAATGTTTATTGGGCTTCCAATTAAGCCTGGGCCCATTTTATGAATTGAATGAGCCAACGAGGAATCTGTGAATACTGAAATGTGTCAGAGCTCTTACATAAAAGTTGCGATTGGATGTCACGATACGCTACCACTATTATGCTCCCACATTCAGCACCTAACATTCGTCATACGCCCCGAATTGTTCGTGGCTTTCGAATAATCGCTTTTTTTAATTATGTCTATAAGCTATTCGCACTTTTCACGCAATACAATCCCATGTTCAGACGGTTCTGTATATCCCACCTCATTGCCCGCAACACTTTGATGTCATCCGGTTCAGCGTTCTCTTCTATCCAGTTCAAACGCCCCCGAATCCACTCCTTCATATCCGGTTCCAAAAAACCTATATCGGGAAGCGGCAAAAGGTGCCAGAAGATATGATAGAGGCTATTCGGCCTTGGCCGCCGATGTCCATCCATCACGGGAGGTAATTTCGACTTCCTGAAAGGGCCAGGGATGTAGATCAAGGAGGGACTGAGCTCTACCAGCGCGCAAACGAATTGGTGTGGAGAGTCCTTGTAGCAGTTTTCTGAGATGTGGTCCTTGTTGAACTTTAGGCGATCGAGGTAGTCTGCTAATTGAGGAACTGCTGCGCAAATGTCTTTTGCGAGCCGTTTTACTGTGGCTTCAGATACGGCCAGCTGAGCTAATATCGTTCCTTTCGAGACTTTTGAATGGCTAGAAAGTGCCGTTCTGCAGTGCTGGATCAAGATCAGATTCAAGTGTATCTGGAATAGGCGAAGATTGTTCCGCTGATGAGCGGTATTCGGTATTGGATAGACTAGCTATTCGTTAGCGGAGCTTATTATGCGTGGAGTGGAGGCATGCAATGAAAACTCCCCTGATAGACTAATTCTTCGTATTCTTCATTTGCAACCTCCTCGACGAAATGACCACGCGGAGGAATGTCGTCGATGAAGGATTGTATAGCAATGTCCAGCTTTATACCTTCCAGAACTAACATTGGAAACTGAAGACGCCTGCGTTGAACCAAAGTTTCGAATTGAATCAACTCTATAATCAGATCTTTAAGCTTTGTCTGGGTATGGTGTGGATCTGAAAGTTCTCTGTCTCTTACGTGGAAGAATTCTGGTGGAAGTGGCCTGTGGTCATACCAGCATTGCAACGAGAATATGCGAGTTACTAAGGGCAGTACTCTTCGGTGCGTCATAGACAGTCGCTTTTGCTTTGTAGATAGGAAAGCCAGAGACAAAAGACCGTTGAGGTGGTTCGTCCAATTCTTCATACCTGACTCGTGCGGCCAAGTGTTCACCTCGAAAGTCGCTAGCATCATGACTGAAAACAGCATTTCGTCCCTGAGCGCAATATCAGGTTGAGAGAGCATCCCACCGATAATACGCACAGCAGCAGAATAACTGGCTTCGGCGAAACGCAGTAAATCGCTTCTTTGAGTGTCTTTCGCGTATCCTGCGATGCCAACAGCTGCTATGCACTGACCGATATGAGAAATACTCGTTCGTTGATGGTAGCTCGAAAAAAAGTCTTGCTGCAAAGCGAACATGGAGTTGCATCCCAGACGAGTACGCATAAACCAAGCAATGCCCAACTCATCAATAGATTGTAGTACAACATAACTTAGAGGGCCTCGAGGTTTCTTCCCGAACTGTATTCGTTGAAGGTGCAATTTGGAATCTGATAGTGTTGACTCCAGGCTGTTCGATGGACGCTGTTGTGAAGCGGCCTTTTGGATGACCTTTCGCGTTTCATGAACAAACATAGAATCGGTCATATTACGCGGGCCCGAACACTTTCTTTTCGCTCTGAGGCATTGGTTGCATGTTGGAACGGCTAGATCACACTGGCATTGAGTCAGTATATAGTACTTAGACAACTATCGGTGCGACTGGGGTAAATGCTCGGTAGCAGCGGCGGATCCACCTTTGTTTTCCTTGTTCGGCACTCCGCACATGCTGGTGACGGTTTTCCCTTGAACGTCATTCCGGTATGAGATGCTTTTTGGACAACAAATTTCTTAACTAGGAGGCTCTAAGCCTAAATATCAAGTTAGCTTTATCCAAATAGGAAAATGGGTCGACTAAAGGGGAGCGCAATGGAATCCCATGACCGGATCAGAGTGACACCTGATTAGCAGTTAGAGAAGGGGCGAAAGGAATCGAACACCTTATCGTACGGGAATTTTCATGCTTCAGCCGCACAATAATTCACAAGGCAGATATGTTGATGACATGAGATAGGTACGCCATTGGCTCGCTAGAGCGATGGGGCACAATTATCCGGATCTAAGCGCAAGCAGTATCGATCAAATCAGCCCAACCGCAGCGAAATTCGGTATTGATACACAGACCCTGAATTCAAAACCTCACGCGTGACATCCATCAAAATCCAGAAAAGATCATTTTTTGGCGTTGACTTTGTATGTGGCTCTCTTCTCGGCGTTCACTAGATCCTAAGAGACCCATCCCTGCTGCTAACCTTGCCTGGTAACCCATCGTAACGAGTTTCATTGGCCCAAAATGCTGACGTATCTGCATCGGCACACTGTAGCTAAATCCTCCTTGTACAACACCGGCATCTATTTAATTGCGCTTCCGAGACATTTGTATCTTGCGCGCTTCCACCTGCTACGCCTTTGCATTCGAATCTTGAAAGATGCCTCGACTGTTGTCCTTCAACGAGCTTCCCGCGTGGATGAAAAAAGACCCACGCATCCAAACAGGGTACAGGGAAGAACTTCGAACTGCTGCGAAATGTTTCCTATCGCTTTTTTACATCCACAACGAATTCGTCAATATATGGTCGCATCTCCTTCCGGCAATTGTATACGCAGCGATACTGGCGAAAGAAGCCCGTTTTGCCCTCGTAGACTGGAACACGAACGTCGGCGGTGAAATGACAGCAATCCGATCCTATATTGCTACAAGTTTTCTGCTTATGGCTTTCTCGGTACGTATTATGTAATATAACAAACGTTACTGACATGGGACAGAGTATGTATCATATCTTGAGCGCCCATTCTGAGCGCGTAGCTCGGAAGGTGCTGAAGCTGGATTACCTTGGTATCATACTCAATGTTTCTGCGACATGCGTAACGAGCTCGTGGTTCGGATTTCGAGGACAGGCTCATTGGGCCAATATGTACATCAGCCTCACTTTGGCACTGTCTGTCACGATAGTGTTCATGTTCCTCAAACCTGGGGCAGATGGTCCTACGGCAGCAGTGTGGAGGTAAGACATTCTGCGACAATGTGATGCTAGTTCAATGCCGCTGATCTCATCACTAGAGCGTTAGTCATTGGCGGATTGATGGCAACGGGCTACACTCCTTTGATTCATGCCTTTCTGGTCAGCGGTATTGAAGGGTTGCAGTATTTTCCGTGGCTCGCTGCCGTGAAAATGCTGACTGCTGATGTTGTTGGGGTGCTTTTCTACATCACGAGATTTCCCGAAAAGCGGTTTCCAAGAAGGTTTGATATCTGGGTAAGTGTAAAAATTAAATGTAATTGGATCTTGCTAATGATGCATTTCGTAGGGAGCGAGCCATCAAATCTTTCATATCACCGTTGTTGTGGGGCGAATTGTGTATCTTCGTGGTCTGAAGGCTCTGATCAGCTCGGCGTAATGGGATGAAACATCCACATCATAATACTCATGAAACCTATCATATCATAATCGTAGACAATTCGTAGTCCAACGCCCCAATGCAGTGTATTCGTCTTTCACACCATCCAGAAGTAGGAGATAAATGCATGCTGCCACTTGAGATTGAGAAGCATCGACATCTTGCGACTCGCCTGTCCGGGGTTCCTCTACTGAGCCAACTGCAGTCCCCTCAACGACACACTAAGCCGCACTGTGGCGCCATTGCCCACATCAAAACCATCCGCGACACCCAAGTCCTGTCCGTTCAGCACATCCGCAAAGGGAATTTCCACAGCACCAGTCTCAACCTCCTTATTCAATAAGGTAATCTTGAAACTCGCCGGGTTGCTCACCATATCACTCGTGACGGGAATTCGGAATGCCTGGTCGAAGGATGGGTTGAATATATCCGTTCCTGGGGTGTACGACTTGATCGCTGTGCGGAACTCCTTCGCTCCCCAAGTCACCTTGACGCTGGGGTTAAGATCGTCGCGCTGGCCTTGCAGACCGAGGGCGCTGGCAACAAGCACGGTAGCTAGACCGACAAGTTGACCTTCTCCCTGGCTCTGCGAGGCGGAGAGGGTAGAAGCCTCGCTGACGAAGTTGTAGAATTTGGCGTGCACTGTGACATGTGCTCCAGTATGGTCACCCTTGTGTGACAGAGCGATTTCTTTGCTGCCGCCGCCGAGCAGGATATCTTTGATGGTGATGGAACCGATACCGATGTCGTCGTCGCCACCAAGATCGTCATCCTGGACATCAATGGTGATGGCTTGGTCGACGTCTGCTACGAGGAAGTCGTGCGTTTCGTTCCATTCCGGATCGTGATCATTCTTCTTGGTGGAGGTACGCCACTCCTCTTCGGCACCAACGCTAACTTTGCAGTAGCAGTCTGGCACGTCTTTCACGATCTTGGCTAGGAGCCGTTTTGCACCGCTTTTCTTCGGACCGGCGATGCCAACTGCTCGCTCCACGGTTATACGCACGACACCGAGGTGGGGTTGGTGGATCTTGAAGTAGTCGCTTGAGCTGTCCAGCTTGACGAGGAAGCGGTTAGGAAGAACGGCCATGCCGCCAATGATTCCAAGAATGGTTTTGCGGATGGTGCCTGAGAGTATTGAGAGGTCGGCAATGTTGGCGGCATCGGTGAAGTCGAGCTTTAGCTCCGGTGGATTGATGAAAGCAACCTGTGCAGCACCGATCTAGTCTTGTCGTTAGTGTGCATCGATGCCTTAAGCAGAGCGCTTGTTACCAAAGGGATGACATTGGTCAAAGGGCCAAGCAAAACAGAGAGCCGGCCCTTCAGATGGACGTGTTCGATGCCCTTTCGTCACGTCAGCATTTCAACGTACATATGCCGTAGGAAGACTCTATCTTACAATCTTTGGTACCATGCTTCCGTCCAGCTCGATGTCACTCTTGCTCTCCCAAGTCACGTTCATGTCCACTTTGATTCCGCCTGTGGCTGTCTTGTGGACGTCGACCTCGGAGAGACGCATAGGTACGTGGCCTAGATCGATTTTGACGAATCGCAGATTGGCGAGAGGGCCTGGCAGCGTGGATGCCAGAATAGGTTCGACAATCTCTTTGACCATTCGACAGCCGGCAACATTGATGTTAGGCCATAGCTGAGCGACGATGTCATTGAGGAAACCTATTCCGAGTAAGTTGGTGCCCGTTGTGTTTAGGTACACTTTTCCTTACCCGCGGGCTCTGTACCGCCAGAGGCAGTCAAGGAGTCCATCAGAGACGACTGCATTGTGTTCATTTTCCTTCGATCAATGTGACAGGGGAGCTTCCCGATAGCAGAGGGAGTCTTTTCTGTCGTGCTGTAGGGTCGACAGGAAACTTGGAGGGGTTTTATTTTCGAAGCTTGGTTGAAACGCGTTGAGCAAAGGAGCTATATTAAGCTTTTGGCGATGGCGAGCGGGGTAAATCTGACCTTGGTTGTGGATCACCAGATCGATCGGAAGAGGGGTGAATCAAGCTTGGAACACGATGTGGCATCGCAAACAAGACGACGCGTTGTTTGCATGCATGACGTTCGCGGCCTCCTCCCACGTCACTCGTCTGGAGCGTAAACAGGGTCTAGCGCAGTTGTGAGCCAATGATGCCTGCTCTCGGTTGCCAAGTCCACCGCTAGAGCGCGGCACATCTCCGTACTCGCATGACTACTCGGGCACGCATGCCTTGGCGCGATGGCAGTGCGCTGATTTAGGGGAGGAGCCCTATACCGCTCTTTCCATTCCAAGGTTTCACCCAACAAGAGTAGTCACTCTAGCTACCAGCTCCATCTTTCCCCATTTTAGTGGTTCGTCGACTGGTGTGGCCGCTTCTTAAGCGTCAACCAGAATGCTGGTTGTGTACCTCTATCCTGGAACCATCCAAACCTTTGCGCCATCTCTGCATCATCCACAACCTCCAGCCAGTCCTCGTTTGTGCTCGCGATCTGATCGCACCTTTCGGATTCCAGGGTGGCGACCACCAGTTCTAACAGGCCGTTACGCTTGATGCCCATACGTGTCAACATCGTAGTCACGTCACCAGCGGCGACTACACGACTACGAACCCAAGCCGGAGGGCCGTCATAGAAGAGAACAAACCGCGTTATCCAGGCCATGTACGTGCTACTGGGGCCTGGTGGTATATCGTAGGTTCCGCGGTGGCCTTGACGGTATTCATCTGCCCATGGGAAGAAAGAGTTGCCTGCAGAGCTGAACCACGTGTTCTCTCCATACAGTACCGCGGCAGCTTCGTCGTGAATTTGTTTGTTGGTCTGCAGGATTGCGGGGTACGGCCTTTTCCCATTTTCGTACCAAAATGCGATTCTCAAGTGCATTATGAAGGGATATGCGCTCAAAAGAAGTTCGCGGTAGACCATGTTCCGGATTTCGCTAGGGAGTCGTAGGAAGGGAAAAGCACCAGAGGGAGCCTCCGGGTCGCCTTCACGGGAAACTCTTTGGTAAGAGTGAGATCGGGACTTCGACAGTAAAAGACGCATCTTGTGTATCAATTTCGGCACATAAGCGGGTTCCATGGTGCATAACGTAACTCGAGATGATTACTGCTGCTGGTCGCTCTTCAGTACTTAGGGCTCCAGCGACAAGGGTCGTCGTGTGGCGGATTGCTCCGAATAGTCCAGGGCGAAGAGATCGAAGAGACAATGCGGCGACGTGATGGGACCGGTATTGCCCACGCAGATGCAAAGGAAGGGGGTGGAGAACGATGATTGTGCCGCTGTCAGCTTCCGCTCACGCGACCTGCTTACATAGATTACATATCGTCCGACCAATCATCGCTGGACTGGCCATCTACCAATCATATACTTGGTTCTCACGTGATTGCGGCCAAGTCATCGCGTGCGCTGCCACTCGATCACATCATCGCTTAGTGTCTTGTCCCTGCCAGAAACGAACGACATAAACAAAACCGCTTTTACATAAGAGAGTGTACCATCCCAATGCATCTCTTTCAGCTTTCCGTGATTTCCACTGTGCTCATCGCCCACCATGGCGCATTACGACCATTCCAAAATCCTCCCTGAGCAGGCGTCGCCGGCCAGCGACCGCGATGAGGACTTCCAGCGCATTGATCCAGAGTCTGGGGTAAAGCGCGGCCTCAAGACACGACATCTCAGCATGATGGCTTTGGCTGGCATCATTGGGCCCGGTCTCCTCGTAGGATCAGGCGGTGCATTGGCGAGCGGCGGGCCCGCATCTCTCATCATCGGCTTCGGCATCATCGGTATAATCGCATTTTCCATCATGCAGTCCCTCGGCGAACTCACCACCCTATATCCCACAGGAGGTGCATTCACTCACTTGTCCGACCGCTTCGTCGATAAGGCCTTCGGCGTCGCCGTTGGGTGGAACTACTGGCTTATCTGGGGATGCGTCCTCGCAAATGAGTACAACGTGGTTTCGTCCATCTTGGTCTTCTGGTCTGATAAAGTACCCTTGTGGGGTTACTTTCTGATCTTCTGGTTCTTTTTCTTAGGCTTTCAGATGCTCGGCGTGGAGAGTTTTGGTGAAGCAGAGTTCTGGCTTGCCCTGTTGAAGCTTGGCGGACTCTGCGCGTATTTCATATTCGCTATTGTGTATGCGAGCGGAGGTTTGATCGGACAGAAAGAGACTCTGGGCTTCAGGTACTGGCATGATCCAGGGCCGTTTGTGTCTGGTTTTCGGGGCGTTGCTACTGTCTTCGTCTTTTGTTCTACTTTCTACGCTGGGGTGGAAAGCGTTGCGGTCGCGGCCACCGAAACTAAGAACCCCGGTGTTGCAGTGCCCTTGGCAGTAAGTCTGTCCATCGTGATAGTCTCAATAGGATGACTGATATTGTGACAGATACGTCAAGTTTTCTGGCGTATAATTTTCATCTACATGGGCTCGGCTTTCTTCTTCGGACTCACATGCCCTTCAGATGCTGAAGGGTTAGTGAATGGAGCAAGTCGTGCTCTAAAAAGCCCCATGACAATCGCAATCCAGAATGCCGGCTGGGAAGGCGGTGTGCATTTGATCAACGCTTTCATTTTTATCACTGTTCTTTCTGCAGCAAACAGTTCGATATACATCGGCTCTCGTACCCTGCTCTTCATGGCTCAGGATCGCAAAGCACCGCGCTTTCTCAAGTACACCAACGGCCGTGGCGTACCCGTATATGCCATTATTTTCACCAATCTCTTCGGTGTCTTAAGTATGATGAACATCTCTACGGGGGGTGGCAAGGCATACTCCTATATTGTTAACCTTTCCGGCGTGTCAACTTTCCTTGTATGGGGCGCTATCTCTTTCACACATATTCGGTTTCGCCAGGCTTGGTCTGCGCAGGGCCGATTTCCTGATGAACTGCCTTTCAAATCGTTGTGGTACCCGTGGAACGCGTACTTCGGTCTTTTTGCCAACATCTTCCTGGCACTGGTGCAAGGATGGACAACTCTCAGCCCGTTCGACGCTGGAACTTTCGTCGACGCTTACATCCTGCTTCCGTTGTTCATCATGATCTGGTTCGGCTACAAGTTTGTTTTCAAAACGAAGTTTCACGGACTATATGAAATTGATTTGGATTCTGGAAGGAGGAGAGATCTGGAAGCGAGAGAGCATTTCCTTAGCCCGAGCGAAGGGCAAGACCGTGAAAAGCTATCGTTATGGAAGAGGCTGTGGAAAAATTTTTAAGTTGCATACATAGTTGTGCGTTCCGATGTTAATCACCGACAATCGTTGAGATAGTACGCGCTGTTGGCGAGTCAGAACGAATCAAATTGATGCTCAAAAGCAGGAGGGAGCCGCTGCTATCTTTGTAGTCTACGATCCTTGAAACTACGTACGATCCTTCGAAGCTTAGTCATACATATACATATATTGATGCTCAAACCACTCCAACGTTCCACCGTCTTTTCGCATTGCCCATGATTCCAGCGATGGCGATTACGTAGCAAGCGTGCCTTTGACACTATGCAACCGGGCAGTGTCCTGTTCAAGGTGTAGAGGAGGCAGCCAATCATGTTGGCGCGATATCATTCCCACGGAAAGTGGCAGCGCTTGGCAGCGCCTCACAATCCTTGCCCTTTTGGTGATCGGATTAAGGAAATTGAAGCGGCCTCAGACCGTCGGTCGTTGCCATAGTGGCATGCGTCATAGATATCGAAAGAAGGTGCGCACTGGTGCATAGCGGGAGCGTGGAAAATGGGAACCATCTCAGAGCATGCATTCGCGGCTGCTAGAGTTGGTGCATGATGTGTCAAGTTCGACATGATATACTTGCTTCGATGCCATAGTGCCCTATATTATTGCACCTACATATTCATTCAGCAGTTTCCTACCGCTGAGGGCTTTCGTTTGACCTTTTCTTCTTATTGGGGGACCTGCTTCTATTGCTAAGATTATATTCTAAGGTGTTTGTCATCAAGCAATGGGAACCCGATAATATGCGTGCGGTCGTGACAGCTGTGTGATCTTAGCATGCTTGTTTATTGAGGAATGCAAATGGGAAGCCTCAAAGATCTGCCGACAGTGTTAATCACCAGTGGCTAACGAATTATGCTATTCAGACCTAGTCCGAATGAATGCAGCCCTGTGGCAAATTCCAATCTACCAAAGATGCGCAGGTTCCCTACCCTTTACGAAGCACGCTTTCTCTAAGGTTTTACTGACTACTTTTGGCTATACATGTGCTTATTTAATGACCCGTTTTGTTATTAGGTCCGCGTTCCTGGCGTTCTACATCCGTTTGTCTCCCCTCTACGTGCACTCCACCCGCCACTTCGCCGTCCTCGCCATCTTCAGCCTAGACCTTACCACCACTCCGGCATGAGCCTTCTAAAATTTCGCGTGGAATAAGTATCGGGTGTATGATACGTCTGCACCGCTTGCTGCTGATAAATTAGCTCCGTAGAGCTATTCTTTGCTATCATGGCGCTCAATATACCGGCGCTCAACCCGTTTTGGACGAAGATAGCGGGGGGCTTGGGACAAGGATAGTTCGGGCCTCATCTAAGAGGAGCGATGTCGCGCGAGTAGAGCGACATTAAGTCTGAGCCGAGGCTTGGGATCGGAGTCCGAGGAGGTGCTTGTTGAGGCACGCACGACGTCGAGGCCGATTGACATACGGGGAAGAATGCATGGGGAAAAGCAGCGATAGGGTTGAAATTTGGAAAGGTCGTTTCGGTCTCAGGTACTACTAAAGCTAGAGCAAATGCGTTGGGAAAGCCGTTGGTGTGGAGGGCATTGAGATCTCCGAGAACATGAAGAATTGACACATAAATCAAAATCTCACTAAGAATTAGGATTCCAAGTCTTATCATGATTGCATCTCCGATCATGCTAGCTCAGCACAAATTTATTCTTCCCGCTTGTGGTCAAGTTAAGAGGATGAGAATACACAGAGGGCCTCAAACGAGACAGGTGAAGACCCTGCAATTGGATTCAATCTATTATTCAGTATACTAAGAACTTTTTGTAGGAATGATGTCAACCAATGTACAAACATCTGCTCTCTCGAACCTTCGTGTGGCTTCTTCAATATTATAGAGAAACAATAGACTGGCTTGTAACGATGACATCATCTCCGCGACTCATCGTCTGCACTGGCAAATCACATAGACTCTCATATAATTCGTCTAGAGCGAAGTGCTCATAGTGTGAGGTGAGCAGCGTAATCCACCTGAGCTGTGTCGTATCCTTAGCGTTCCTTCTATCGATAACTACTACATATGTCTGATGGTGCCAATGCTTGTTATAGACCAATATCGACTTGAGAGGGAGTAGACATGATCCACTCATCTTTTGTGGATGGATACTGTACAATGGTAAGTCTCGTTTTATGTAATCCGTAAATGCTCTTGTCTCATGGTCCTCTTTTTAAGAGGTTCCCCAGATCTATGGGTATATCTGTTTCGAAAGGTTTCGATGGTTGCCGGGTATGTTTCGTCTGGGTAAGGGCTAACTCTTCATCCGAAACTTTTCGGCTTGGGGTCATCGCTGTAGCAAATGCCGTGCCGTCTCGCTGCGATCGTACTATATTACTGTTTGGAGGAGGTCGACTGTCCCACGGCGCTGGGGTTTCCGAGCGGTCATCTTTCTGGGTGAAGAGGCTCCGTAAGGTGCCTGCGCAGGCTACAATGATGGCTGGGTAACGGTCAGTACATGAGCTTCCCTTGAACACAATCAAAGAATGAAAAGCTTACCGGTGTTGGCCTCAATATGTGTAAGAAATAGAAGCAAGGTGATCTGGAAACTCTTGCCCTTCGAGATCCCGTGTGCGGAAATTACAACACGCACGATGGCGACAAACATGGTGATGAGCTCAAACGAGAATATGGAGTATAGGATGAGTTTCTGGCGTAGGGAAAGTCGCAGATGAGAGAGTATCGCAAAAGGAATGGCAACGACTGTCTACCATTAGCGCAGACACGCAAATTAAAGGACGGACAAGACCTACTGAGGCAGTCGGTAACGATATCAAAGGCGGTGGCAAAGGACAAGGCAATGGGAGTGAACTTGGCCACGGCAGGGTCCCGATCGCATGCAGACAAGCCCTTCTTGGCCCAGCAGTCAAATGGGTTTAGGAGCCAAATGCCAAGGTAAGCCGCGATGGTCAGGCCGAGGACAATATTCCAGTATTTTCTCACAGAGGGCAAGGCTACGACGCCGATGCGCCGGAAAAAGATCAGGAAAGACACTTTGATGGCCCAGAGACTGTTGTAGAAGAAGATTTGGGTGATGGGGCGACTCAAGAAGAGGCTCTGGTAGCCCGTGAACAGTCTGGTGTCATGTTTGGAAGCGATGGTCAACTGCGCAGCCATGGGTACCTAAGAGGTCGTATGAGATGAAGCTATCCCTTGCGTATTCCACCTAGCAGGGAGGAGACTCACGGAGAAAACCCAGGCCACGAAAACGAAGAGGTCGTCCCAGTAGAACTTGGAGAAGCGCCAGTACCGCGTCCAAAGGCGCGCGCCCAGTGCAATAGTGGCCAGGCCTGTCACCATCCAGACAGTGACCTGCTACTAGTCAGCGTGTACGAGGAGCGAACTGGCATGGTGCAGAACAAACCAAGAGCCCGCGTTGATAGTCGGACGAGGCAGACGACATGTTGTCGTGAGGATTAGTGAGTGCGACGATTAAAACTAGGTGCAAACATTAAGGAGAGCCAAAGGAAAGCATCAACATGGCGACCATCGGGCGAAAGGCCAGGTGCAAGGCTGGCATTTTGTTCAATCACGGCCTTCAGATATTGGGCGTCCATGTGAAACCAGCGGTAGCGCACAGGCCGGCGTCGCGGTATACTGAGTCGCTAAATGTGGCAAGCAGCGGTTTGTCCGTGGCCCACGGACGCCCGCTACACGGTCTACCCGGCGCATGTGCCTCAGTGCGGTATCGCAACCCAGTGCCGCCGTTGCAGAGGGGGGCAGAATGACACGAGGCCGCAAAGGGCGAGGCTGATGGCGCCGAAGATATGCGCAGGGGTCGCCGGGGAAGGCGCCATCCGCACGCGAGGCGCCATGCCCCAACGGGCAAGGTGTGCGCTGCGCTGGGCAGGTACGATGGGCTGCCTGGCGTCTCCCTCTCACACACCCGCCGCCCAGACTCCGCCCTCTCCTGCATGTCACCAACCTTTCACCACGATCCCCCGGCGACTCCATCACGATTGCATCTCCGCAGGGCGTGTGCCTTGCAGCGGGCACCAGGCCTTCGTTCGCCGCTCAATCCGTCCTTCCCGTCGGAACAAGTCGTGCGGGCCGGGGCAGCAATCCTCCTTTTGCATCCACCTCCTCCGCCCTGCTAACTCGTCTGTCGCTGTGCTTTTGCCCCCAACCGGCCACCAAGTAAGCAAAATCGTGATGCGTTACAAAGCATCGCGCCATGGAAATAACTTGAGCCGGCGCCGCGTCCGAATCGGGTGTCAGTTTCGTTGCAGGATGTTAGCGCTGATCTAGTTGTAACCCCAAGACTGTGCCACAAATCGAGATAAAAGCGACCATCTTCTTCACACCCTTTACCAATCGTTACTCTTTTTCTCTTTTGGCGCGGTACGAGCATCCCTAGATGGTGCATCGTTGAATTGATCCTCTGCTGGGTATCGGAACTCCGTCTTCCCTCGTGTCGTGTCTTGTCTGTGGGTTCTGTATAACCTGATAGGCTCACATCACCATGGCTTCCATTGGTCTCTCAATTCCGGCCCTGCTGGCCGTCCTCTTTGGCTATTTTCTCCTCAAGCTCCGGCAGAATCGACGGAAGATCAGAGACCTTCAAAAGGCCGGATTGGTATGTCGGCATCGTCTGCTACTACCGTGCTGGCACTGACGCGGCAACCCCAGGACATGCCGGCCGACCACAGTTTCATATGGGGGCATCTTCCACTGATGGCCGAAGCCCAAAAACCTTACCCTCGCACGGCGACCCACGATTATGGCGTAGCAGCCCTCGGAAAGCCTTTTACTAATGGTCTTTTCTACATCGACACATGGCCCTTCAGTTTGCCGCTTCTGGTGGTCAGGACGCCCACCGCTGCCAATGTACTACAGAAGTACAGTGCAGGCCTACTCAAGCCAGACGATGTCAATGGACCTTTAGACACGCTGTGCGCGGGGAGTAGCATGATGACCATGAAAGAAGAGACCTGGAAGCAGTGGAGAGTGCTGTTCAATCCTAGTTTTAGCATCACGTATCTGACACAGCTGGCACCCACAGTCGCGGGCGAGGTGAGGATCTTTTTGCGAGAAGCTGAGGCAGGCCGTAAAGCAAGGTGAAGTAGTCGAGCTAGAGCCTCTCGCTTCCCGATTGACCATCGACGTGGTGGGAAGAATATCTTTGTAAGTCCTCGTAGGCTAGTCGTGGATGCCGAAGATGGTATCACTGGTTACTATTCCTTATGCCACCTGAGTGGCTGTCCGACTTCGATACTGACCGTCCATAGTGGCACGACCATGGGCCACCAGCACAAAGATCACCCAATCGCCGCGACCATAAGAAGTCAAGCCAAGTGGATAAGCTTCTCTCCCATCGTAGAGCCTTGGACTATGCTCAACCCCAAACGCCCCTTCATTTTATGGAACAACAATCGTCTCTTCAAAAAGCACATCGGCGCAGAGATCGATAAACGATTTGCTGAAGTAAAAGCCAATACCAAAGAAAAGACAAAGGCAAAGGCGCTACTTCCTGCAGCTCTCGAGAGCTACATCAGCGACGCTCAGAGCCGAGGAAAGCCGTCTGATCGCTTGGACAAAGATTTCAAATCTTCTTTGATTAGTAATATGATCATATTCATGGTCGCAGGACATGAGACGTCAAGCACTACAATCTGTTTAGCCATTCATAGCTTGGCTACCCACCCGGACTATCTTGCTCGCATCAGAGCCGAGCACGATGCCGTCTTCGGTACTGACACTTCAACTGCACACATCATGAGTGTCGTTGAACAGGAACCAGAACGTCTCAACCAATTACCCTACACACTGGCTGTCATTAAAGAAACCCTTCGACTGTATCCTCCAGTCTCTGGAATTCGCATGGGCGCGTCTTCCGTCACTCTTCCCGACGACTCTGGCAAGCTCTTTCCGACTGACGGCATTAAGATCTGGACCAATCACACAGCTATGCATCAGAATGAAAAGTATTGGCCAGAGCCCGAGAGGTTTATTCCCGACCGTTTCCTTGCAAAAGAAGGCGATCACTTGTATCCGGTCAAGGGAGCCTGGCGGCCTTTCGAACATGGAAGCCGAAATTGTATTGGCCAAGCACTGGCACTGATAGAACTCAAGCTGGTTTTGGTAATGACGATGCGGGAGTTTGATTTTGAACCTGGGTACAGTAAGGAGGATGGCGAGGTCTTCGGAAGCAAGGCGTGGATTACTGGGAACCAGGGTGTTGGTGGAACGCCCTCTAAGGAATGTCCAGTGCGCATACGGCTTGCGAATCGATTCTGAGGTTCGAGTAATGTTAATAACTGGAACAAGAGAATTGCGCTCTTTGTGTTTCATGGCAATCTACGCTTGCTTGACTCTCTCGCCACATTTAGCCTCCTCTTCCGCGAGTAATTTTACGCGCGCTATGCCATGCGTTTGCTGCCGATGTTTACTGTAGATTGCCTTGCTTCCTGTTTTGGCGAAGTGTGCATCGCTTATTGGTGCATGTGGCACTAATTGACCAGGTTCCCCAGATCTTATCTATGCGGAACCAGTCTACGGTTACAGCGTTTTACATCACTCCACCAACCGAACTATTGTGTTTATACAGGAGCAATATGTGGAGACGAGATGCGGAGGATTGTATGGCCATGGCAGAATGTCTATATACTACTCGCCCCCAGACCAGGCGCTCACGTCAAGCTCATCCCCGGACATCTTCCTCTTGTGCGACAGCAGAATTCCTACCCAATAGTCATTTTTGTCACGATGCGTGTCCACGTTGTCTCCCTATCCCTGCTACTCCCCACCCTTTCAACCGCCGCAACACTGATACCCAAGTCCGTTTTCGATTCGACTTCCACCCTCACACAGTACTTCTCCTATAACTATCCTTGGGGCACCGACCACAATGGCGGCGCACGCATGGCCCAATCCCATGCCACAATCCCCACACCTGGAACCCTCACCTTGACAGCACAGAAAGTCTCCGGTCAGCCACCTGCAACGCATGCCGGCAAGCAAATTCCCATCAACTACCTCTCCGGCGCCGTCTTCGCCAAACAGCATTTCACCATTCCTACAGGAGGCGGTTTCATCTTCTCAGGCAGCTTCCAAGCCACCACTACCAAGGGAACATGGCCTGCATTTTGGCTCACGGCTGTGAACGGGTGGCCACCGGAGGTCGACATGGCTGAGTGGAAGGGCAGCGGCAAGATCAGCTTCAACACTTTCAACACAAGCTCCGTGCTGCAGTGGAAGGATGTCGATTATGCAGATCCCGGGAGCTTCCACGACATCAAGTGCCAGGTGAGGGATAGGGGAAATGGTAAGGACGCGCAGGTCAAGTATTGGTTGAATGGGGTCGAGGTTACGACGCATTATGGGAAAGACTATGTCGGGAAACCGCTGTACTTGATCATCAATCTCCAGATGGAGGGGAGCAGCGGAAGTCCAGGGCCTTCATCGAGTAAATTTTCCAGAATGGGTTCGCGAACTGGCGCTAACGAGTACAGACACGGCGTATTCGGTTCGTAATCTGGAAGTGACTACGATATGATTGCGACCGAAGGGGGCGACGGGTGCAAGATATGCTTTCGAACATTATTCTTCTCGCTCATCAGCAAATGAGCGGTATCAAGTTTGCCAATACTAAAGAAAATCCAACCCAAGCTTCTCATTTTCATTCTCCCGCGTACTAACGATAAGCCTCGACACATGTATTCGGTTAGTGTTCGTCTTTCAGAGGCGGTCTTTTCAACGGTAGTTCTGCTGTGCCCTAGAAATTTCAGACATGGCCTTGCCGCGATTAACAATAGGATCGCATGCCATGTCGATGGCCAAATCTTGTAGTGGGTAGTGAGGTACGAAGAGAAGCAGTTGAGATAGATGCTGTCTTCACGTCTGCTTGCATAGCGCTGCGACGCCTCACGTAGATGCATGGAAGCGCTTACCAGTTGTTCGGGCCGGCATCCGTCTCAAGTGTCCGGCTCTACCAAATCCTACGTCTATGCATCATGCCCAGTATTCTAGGCGAACTTCTGCACTCATGGTAACAACGTTGCTAAAGCTGTTCACCTTCCCTTTCCACATGTCACAAGCACCGCTAAATCACGAGACGTACGACTTCGGTATGCCTAGACACAGCACTGCCTCCACGTTTGGCCTCTCCAAATGAGAACATGGAAACCCCAGAGAAATAGATTAACCACCGGGGAAACCGGGTCATCGGGCATCCCTGCACCCCGCGTTGCACAACAGTTTTACGAAACTTCCACCAACGCATTTGCGGCTCTGCAATATATACGGAAATACTAGGAGTTCTCCACACCATCAGTTCCGGGATTGAACGTTACGCAGTGTTGTACGCGAGCCGCAAAAGGGACGCCAAGCATCACGACAGACTTTCCAAATCTGCTGATTCGCGCAAGAAGAGTAGGTTTATGAACTCGTGATACAGAGGCGAGTCGATTCCTGCCCAAGTCTGCCGGCTTTCTCGTTCCGGGGATGGTGGCTATGGGCTAGGGAGAAGTTGGGTCTGCAGTGCCATAAACACTGCACTATAAAGAGCAACACGATTATCATTTCCTTCTCCTGCATCGACTATTTGTCTCAAACCTTCTCATATAGGCTCAGAATGTACACGATCGCTCTCCTCTCTGCTGCGGCGACCTTTTTGGGGACCGCTTCGGCCCACGGTATGTCATCGTAGCCCCGTACCTACCTTGTTTCCTTTCAGTCTCACTAAATACCAACAGGATTCGTTACCGGCATCCGAGACAGCGGTGCCATAACCAAGGGCTCAGATCCCGTATGGTACTACTACGTGCAGAACGGGCAGGCCCGTCCTGTTACTGCCGGCTGGGACTCGCTCAACCAAGACAACGGCTTCGTGAGCCCTGACTCGTTCACGACCGCCGACATCAACTGCCACAAATCTGCTCTGGCAGGCCAGGCCTACGTCAACGTGAAGGCAGGCGACAGCATTGACTTTATCTGGAACACGTGGCCCGACAGTCACAAGGGTCCTATCATTAACTACATCGCACCCTGCAATGGTAGGTCTCTCTCAACCCACTCTGCAGATAACAAACAACCTGTGTGGAAGTTCTAACACGACACCCCCATACAGGCGAGTGCACCTCCCTCACCCCGACCGCCCTCAAATGGTCCAAGATCTCTCAACAAGGCCTGATCACGCCCGGCGGCTCCGGCACGTGGGCCACGGACAACCTCATCAAGAACGCCTTCACGGCCTCGACCGTGGTCCCCAAAAACCTCAAGGCGGGCAACTACGTCATTCGCCACGAGATCATCGCGCTGCACGGCGCGGGCAGCGACAACGGCGCCCAGATCTACCCGCAGTGCTTGAACTTGAAGGTCACTGGTAGCGGCACGGTTGCGCCGACGAGTGGTGTCGCAGGTACAAGCTTGTACAAGAGGACTGACCCAGGCATTCTGTTCAATCTGTACAGCAGCCCCACGAGCTACACCATTCCGGGCCCGGCGCTTTGGACTGCTGCGAACTAAGTAGTCGGGTGTTGAGAGTGAAGATATATAGGGGGCAGCATTGCGCTATCTATTTGCTAGCAATCAAAGAGATATCAATGTCATCGTGAAGTTCTCACTGAGCTGTGCGAATACCTCCATCTATCTGTAGGATCTGATCAAGTAGTGCGTTGACAAGACTTTCATCTGCACTTTATGGCCAGCAGAGTGTATAATTCTGACTATGTTGACTTGTGGTGTGACCTATGGCTCCAATTTGCTATGATCTGTATAACTAGCAAGGGATCGAAATCGCATCGGCTGATGGACGTTCCCTCCCGCGGGATGTCCGCGGCGGCCAATATACACATCGTTCCCCCTGTCTCGAAACGGCAAAGTGCGTCGCTGCAACCATGTTTGGACAGCACACTCATCTCGTGTCCTTGCATTCATATTGATAGTGCCACGTCGGCATGCGGCCCATAACACTCAGGGATGTGCCATGCATGTTGCATGCTGGAAGTTCAACGTATTGTGTAGAAACATGTCCCTCTCTAAAGTGAAACATGATGCAATCGCTCATATTCAGTGATTAAGATCCACCATCTGAGCCAGGGTGAATTGAAGGTCTGAAATCCAAGCAAAGTACAAACATCAACCTTTTACCTACTCGCACATACCACCCAGGGTGGTACTACAACTACAACTCAACAGGAAGCCCAGGGTACTTCTTCGGAAGCTCCCACTTATCCCTCTGCAGATCTCGCGGCAGCGCCCATCTCACCCAGGGTTCCACTCGCTTTACTAGAGAAGACGTCAAGACACTGACGAAAAACCCTACCAGCCGAAGTCCCAACATGGTCTGCGGGATGCCTACATGCGGCATCCCGGGAATTAACCGCTGGCATTGATCCGAGAAAGGTCGCAGCGAATTGGTGTAACGCTGCAGTGCTGCAGGGATGTCTGACGGTGAGCCAGCAATTTCACCAGCGAGCACGTAGGAGCCCACGATTGCGAGAGCAGTTCCCTTTGATGACTTAGAATCGTCAAATACGAGAAGAGAAGAGCGCTTACCATGCCAGAGAGCGGCGAAGGACAATATCCCGCATCGCCCAACAACGCGACTCTACCCTTGGCGAAACCTTCCTCTCCCATCTTGACCTGCACAATTTCCTGCATGTAGAAGTCCTTCGTCGTCTCCATGCCCTCCAAGATCCTCTCGATCTGCCAACCCGCACCCTCAAATTCCTTCTTCAGCCACTCCTTCGCCTTTTCCTCATCCCTCTTCTTCACCGCCTCATCAATTCCCTCGAATCGCTTGAAATCTGGATCGCATACTCCAAGGAAAACGCGCGTATCATCGTAAGGGGAAGGCCTCGTTACTATTAGTCGACCCCCGGTTGTGGAGTACCACTGCGCGTACTTGGTGTCGCTGGAAGTCCGTGGAATGGTGAAGAAGGCCATGTATTCGCCTATTCGGCGAAGGTAGTCATCGTTTTGGGGCCCATGGCCGAAGACTAGCCGACGTGTTCGAGAGATCTGGCCGTCGGCGCCGACAACGAGGTCGTAGTATGCTTCTGGGAGGCGATTTTTGAAAGCGACGCGGACTTGGTCGGGCCGTGTGGTTTGATCGATTTCTTTGATGGTTTCGTCGAAGATGTACTCGATGCCTTTCTTGTCTTTTGTTACATCGTATAGAATGCGGGCTAGGTCACCTCTCAGGATCTCGTACCTGATTGAGAGAATCCAAGTCAGCAAAATGACAAATTGCGTTTTCTAGAAAATACATACTCGCTTGTAAAACTCTGATTTTTATCATCTCCCGTAGCATCCATCTTCGCTTTAGACACTCCGTCTGCGTACACGAATTCGAAGCCTACTTCCGTCGTGCTCTTGTCTCGGATTGCCTGCTCAAGACCCATAGCTTTCATGACATCGACTGCCGCACCGCGGATGTCGACTGCTTGTCCTGATACCCTTGGTTCGGGTGCGCGCTCAATGATGGTTATCTGCGCGTTGACTTGTGCTTTGTTCAACCACCAAGCGAGACATGGGCCTGCGACACCTCCTCCAGATACCAAGATTTTGAGAGTCATCCTAGATCGTAAGGTTCTAACAATGGAACGATACAAGAGTCCTATTATCAGAGGTATATATGTTGGAATGTTCTCGAAAGGATTCAATGGGGGTCGCCGACGATATATAGGTAAATATGTACAGGGTTGAAATGATCAGAAGACCTGTTGCATGCACCTAGGATACATTCAATGTTCCACCGCAGCGATATAGCCATTATATACGGAAATAGTTCCAAGGCCATGTCACCGGTGTTATTCTGTACGAATTGCATGTCGTGGTGTTACCCCCGCAGAATGACGCAGTCTATAACCTTTCGGGCTCGGGGCTAAAACGACGCCGCTCGGGCTCGGTACCGAAATGACGCCAGTCCGATCATCACCGACTTCAATGCAGATGGTGTCGTGCTCTATGATACGTACGAAAAGTCGTCCTCGATGCGATCTTGGTAGGTTCCGATATGCTGTACCTGAGTTTTATCTATGATGCGTGTATTGTTCGTGTAGCATCACGTTAGTACATCGAAAATTCAGCGACTTCAGCACCCCAGCAGGTCTGTGTCAGATGAGTGATTCGAGCTGTGAGATAGATCTAGATCTATCACCTCTATGATGCACGGTGAAGTCTTGACTTCGTTCAGCCAGTGTGACACATGCTAGATTCAACATGACATCGTATTTGCACAGACAGAAATATGCAGGAAAAGAATATTGCAGACATTAAAACCAAAATTAGACAGCTCAGCTATGACTTAACGCTTCCAGTTCGCAACTTCAGCGCGAGAAGGTATCTCATCACGTCTGCAAAAAATTCGAAGAGTCGACGGATCGACTCTCTGCCTTCCCTTTGGGAATCTATTCACTATGAGCGCCTCTGATTGGACTGGGGCATTATGTTCACTTACTCTTCCTCTGCCTTCTCTCTTGCCTTCGTCTTCTTCTGCCCGTCCCAGATTCTTAGCTTCTCTAACAGCATGTTACCGAAGTAATAAGACGCGCTGTCTCCGCCCCTCATACTGCCGCTCTGTTTCAAGAATGAAGTAAGGGCTCCAACACTAGGCCCGCCATTCGACAATTGACGATTATGACAAATGACTGGATGTGTACGTTCCGCTACTTCCCTGAGTTCTTTGCTAAGCGTAGTTTTGTTGAACACCTTATCAGAATTGGGAATCTTGGTCTTCTTGTCGATGAGAGAGTTCAATTTACGGCGAATAGCCGCAGCCTAGTGATGAGAGCTGATCAGTCGATGACTAGGCATCTGGTAGGGGATGCTTATGTACATTTTCATAACAGGGGACTTCTCCATCAGCTTCCTCAAGCGGTATGTCGAGGTAGTTGCTGGGCAGGTTTGAGCGGTTTGATTCTTTTTTAGAGCCTTTCTTTGCAGAAGGACTATTCGACTTTGGTGGAGATGGCTGTTCCTTTCTAGCATCTGATTTTTGGCTGGAAAGGTTGTCGCTCGTGCGTGGCGGTTGATTCTCCTTGCCTTCATCCCGCTCCCCATGATACGCGTGGCTTGTAAGGTAGGGCTCGTAGCGAGCATTGCTAGTGCGACCTTTAGCACGACTTGCGACCATATCGGACGTCAATTGAGAAGAGTGACTTTATAGAATATGTTAAACTCTCAACGAAATATCAAATGAAGCGACGTTGGTGCTCATTCATACCAAGGGTCGCGATCGGCGTTGAGCCGTACGCGTGACGTGATGTGGCTTCCTGAGACACATATGACATCATTTGTTGTTGTTGTTGAAACGCGTGAAGTCGCGTAATCACGTGCTGTGATCCTCCTCGAAGTTCTACGCTCTACGCTTTCATTCGCACTTCTTACTTCCTTACTAGTGGGCGGAGGCATTACTACAAGGAAATGTGGTCCTCCGTCCGAGATGCCTGGGTAGATATTTATCTCTGGAATGCCGCACTTCCCACCAAGAATGTACGCGTATATCACCGCCTTGAGCGAATCGATAATATGCTTTGGGATGTCAGCGAACTACTAAAGCCAGTGCCCTTTCGCTTACTGGGGTACCTACGCATATACTTGGAAGTAGTCGGTGGTTTGTTCTTACAGCCGCTTAGCGAGTGTAGCGGGCTCACGAGATGGAATATTAGACTCACCTTGTACTGGACTGTCACTGCGTTACATACAGATTATCTCGTCAATTTTCATGGAGCGGTACCGCAGCACCACAGCATACCCAGCTTATTCAGATTTATAACATCCTTATTGTGCTCCTAACTATTAGAGGTTGCCTTCTAATTCGTTAGATTGGTGTCTAGATGTAGCGTCACTGATTTACTGAGAGACATGCGTGTGTATAGGAAAGAAAGTCCTAAGTCTACGGCTTCGATCGCGACCACGACTGCGAGGTTGTCCCTACTACTATGCCAGCTGCGACGAGCTGGACGTGCGTCTAGCTGTAACGTGTTTCTTATAACTTAATCCAGCAAGTAGTATCTTTTAAGAGGATAAAACCTTCCGCTCCCTAATGCAATGCATCGATAGCACCGTTCGTCGCCTCCGGGGATAGATGCTTCGGCGCGATCCTGTACAACACGCGCAGAACCGTGGTCGAAGAATGGCAGCACTGTTCTTTCAAGGAAATGTGGAACTTCGTTTTATAATCGTGGCTGAGAGAGAGTGTGTCTAAAACTGAAAGTGATCGAGGCTTCGGGATCTGAGAACATATCTGGTAGAACGACGCGGCGAATTTGTGTGTAAAGGCACGTTCGGATATACGCTGAATACGAGGACTAGTTTCGAAGCCCTGCGAAAAGATGCGAGCAGATTTACAGATTTGGGCAAAGTCAAGCTAGATTAGGCAGGTATCTGAATTCCTCGTATTCGCTAGCCTCGAGGTTCTCGTAAAGCACTTTACAAATATGCGATCGTTTACCCCACCAGAATTCGATGTGAGTTCGAAAAATTTTACGATGCATTCACTCTCGTGCACGATTCTCCTGTGCACTTTCGCACGTCTGATTCTGGCTCACAATGGCCCCATTCTCCTGCCTCAAGGTCACGGTCCTTACTATACTTCCCTTACAAACTCAGAGTTGGTCGATACCTCACGTCTTGACCCTTTCAACTCGACGCATCTCCGTCGCATTATGATTTCACGCTTCAACCCGATCCCCAAGGCTCAATGTAGGAGGCTCATCACAGTACCTTATATGACAGCCACCACCGCTGCCATTGAGGATGAGATTCTCGCAGAATACGATTATCCTAAAGGTCTCTGGGCACGTTTTGTACACCAAGTCTGTAAAATCTCTGCGAACGGACATATGACCGAAAAAGAAAAGAGGAGGAAGTTTCCATTAGCGTTACTCAGCCCAGGACTGAACACAACAAGATTCTTCACAAACCACCTTGCGCAGGAACTAGCAAGTCGTGGATTCACTGTCATCACCATAGTAAGTAAATGCCCAAATACAAAGTAAATGTGCACTGTTATAAAGGAAAACATATGTATTTGCATTAGGAAAACATTGAGAACGTATTTGGTGCCACTTTTGACTTATACTGACTCTACATACGTGAATTAGGATCATCCATACGACACCGATGTAGTTGAGTTCCCCAATGGCGATATCATTATTGGTGGGCGCGTGACGAAGGAAAATGCTTCTCTAGAACACGCGCTGCAAGTGCGAGCGGATGATGCTAGCTTTATTCTAAACAACCTAGGTATGAGTGCCGAAGACGAGACGGCAGTGATGTTCGGGCAGAGCTTTGGTGGAGCAGCAACCGCCACAGCATTATTGAACGATAAAAGATTCCGCGCGGGTGTGAA
Source organism: Kalmusia sp. IMI 367209 (assembly GCA_027946365.1). NCBI lineage: Eukaryota > Fungi > Ascomycota > Dothideomycetes > Pleosporales > Didymosphaeriaceae > Kalmusia > Kalmusia sp. IMI 367209. The sequence goes on from JAPEUQ010000011.1 coordinate 1,342,009, forward strand.
CATCGACGGACTTATGTTCGGTCCAGTTTTAACTACGCCGTTGGGTAAGCCAACGCGCCCACAAGCCTTCATGCTCTGGGGGAGCGACGGGCACGAGGAATATCCGTCCTGGACGCAGTTCCAGGCAACACTAAGCAACAGCACGTTTGTCGATTACTGGAAGCACTTCAATATTGTGAACAGCACCCATGGTTCTTACTGGGACCTCAACATCTTAGTGGACATAGCTGGCATTCGCGGTGGTCTTAGTGAGACCGCCCAGCTGTTGATTGGGCCTGTTCCCGGGGCCAGGGTATGGGATATTGTGGGAAGGTATCTATCGGAGTTCTTTTGGTATACTCTGGGATTAAAACTGGAGGATGAGATCTTGAAAAGGCCCAGTGCGAAGTTTCCAGAAGTCAATGCCTTATACCAATAAGACGCTTGCTGTAGAGAGTTTGCGAACGATGAACAAGGATCAAGGCTTAGTTAAACTGGCTACATTGCTGGCTCCGAGCGAGCATCAATAAACCTTGTTGATCGAATAGGGAATTGGTGAAACAACTGCTAAGTGAGCTGCTACCATATTCTGACCACCTATATCGGGTTGAACTCAGCTCTGAACTCTCCAAGGGGCAAGGGAAGCCAAGACTCGTGGTTCGTTGTAATTTTAGGTGACTTTGAATTAGCACGATGCTCCTCAGTTCGCCAGGTTGGGCATGAAAACAGATACACCCATTATGCAATTTCGCGATGGATCAAGTCGCGAAAGCCTCGGCTTGTTACAGTGTGGTATGTCTCTCCTCTCTATGGGAATGACGCAGACTTGTATGTACGCGAGCGTAGAGGCACAACCCATCATCACGGTCGGAGCAAGTGTAATGATGGTCATGACTTCGTGTCAGACCAATCTCTTGATATCTTCTCATTTGTGACAATGCTCTAGGAATATAGATTTTTGCAATAGCAATGGCCCGCGTTCATACCAGAAGTTGAACAGCAGTCCCTCTAGCCAGATCTAGTAATTTACATCTAGATCCCACGTTCACTTTCACCTTCCTCTTTCGTTCGCATGTCTCATGTATCATGGCTTCGGTGAGGATCTTGTATTTCCACAGATCTGAGAGATCCACCGTGCGTGCTTCTGCGAGGTCGCAAGCCCATTTCACCTAACTTCGCTTTGCCTTGCCAAATACCAAACGCACCACAGTCTCCCCACGAGTTCTCAGTAGCCTTAGGGGCGCCACCAACGTCGCCTAGACACCACGCTCCTTCGCCCCGGATTCTTATAAAGATAATTCTTCCGTGCGAGAGGCTCTGCGCTGTCCGGCACCTCGCTTGCGCTTTTGGCCCTCGCGTGGCGCCTGCAGGAGCGATTAGCTTTGTGATGAGCACGTTAAGCGAAATTAAAAATCCATCGCTGTGAAGATCGGAGCAAGGCGCAGCTGGACGACCTCGTCAATGCTATCTGTCATTGTGGCGCTGATTCATTAAATTGGACTATTCATCTCGCATAGCATGAGGTCCCAGGAATCTCTTCAGTTTAGTGTTTGGATTGAGAGTTGAGCCAGGGGGCTTGTGGTGATCAAGAGGTCAACTGCCTAAAGCTTCGATATACATACAATTGCGAATAAGTGTACAGTATCATGGAAAACGTGACAAAGGAAAACCGTCGGGGGATATCGAGCTAAAACAGAGAGCCTCCAACGCCAGATGAGATCGACTCGTGTTGCAGTCCAAATTAGTATTACATCGTCACCTCACTTCAAAAGGCATCCAAAACCTTAGACTTCCTGTCCTCTCTAGAACCAGGTAGAGGTCCACTTGATTCACTTCCTAAATCATCATCCCTGACCTTGCCCTGATAATCATTCGCCACGGCATCGGTAATCCATCTCCAACTACTCAGCGACAAACTCCGACGCCTGTCCCTAAATTAGCGTTAGTACCCTGCTGCGAGGAATGAAAAGACGGGTCGCGTACGGTGTACCTACTGCTTCTGCCTCGTTTGTGCATTCGGGAACAGCAGCGCCAGTCCCTCCTCCCAGCCCCTCTCCGATACAATATCGATGACAGGGCGTCCAGACTCGTCGATCGCCTGCAAATCCACGGAGCCGCCCTTCTCGATGAGCAGGCGCAGAATATCAGCGTCACCATTTTCGACGGCTTGTAGAATAGCGTTCCATCCGCGGTGCATCTTGTTGATATCGGCACCACGCGTAAGCAGCATTTGCAGGATCTCGGTGTCACCGGGAAGCAGTCTGCGAAGTGCTTTGACGAGAGGAAGATGCTCGCCAGGCGCGTTCGGGTCGGCATTCGCTTCGTCGAGCAAATATCGCACAATATGCTTGTGACGTTCGCGAATAGCGGTCGTCAGCGGAGAGAAAACACCGCAATTCTTGTCCTCAACGCTGACTCCTGCTGCAAGGAGCATCTTGATGCTTTCTAGCTGATTGGCGACGACAGCCATTTCAATGACACCACGGAAGGCACGCGGGTTTGGTGTTGCAGTAAGAAGCTTCTTGAGAATTGCAGGTTGCTTAACGGCCATGCAGAGTGGCCAGTCTGCACCACGGATAGTTGGGTCTGCACCGTTGGCAAGAAGAGTGTCAACCAATTCAATGCGTTCATCGCGGATAGCCGTCGTTAGCGCCGTGTTTCCTTCTGGGCTGCGGTCATTGGGGTTCACGCCCTGGTCAAGAAGGTACATCAAGGCGTCCTTATTGTTATGTGCGATGGCCGTTTCAATGATGCCTTTTGGAGTGCGCAAGTCTGCCCCCGCAGCGACGAGCTGAGGCAGGAAATGCACACGATTGTGAGTAATGCACTTAAAAGCGGGATACTCAGCCGCATTGAGGTTTGGGTCGGCACCGTGTTCCAAAAGGTAGGTGACAATGTCTGCGCTGTTGTCACGAATGGCCGAGCAGAGAGGAGTGTAGATGTTGTCTTTCCTCACGTTAGGGGATACGCCTGCTTGCATGAGAATAGATATGGACTCCATCTTCTTCAGACTCGCCGCTAGCTCCATGATTCCAGGTGTCTTCTTACAGTCAGCACCACGAGACAGCAGGAGTTGAAGAGCTTTCGGCTTGTAGGTAGAAGGCCAAAGCGGGTGTTTCGGGCCAGGAAGGTTAGGACTAGCACCGTTGTCAAGAAGCACCGTCATCAGGTCCACCCGATTTGCTTGAATGGCTTGGAACAGCGCCGTCGTACCCTCGCCGTTCTTTGCGTCGGCATCAGCCCCCGATTTTAGAAGAAGTTCAACGAGCCTAGGCGACACTGTTTTATTCATGCACTGGACGAGCGTAGTGCTACCGCTCTCCATGATGTAACCTGCGTCTCCACCGCTCGCGAGCATGAGTTGAATTAGATCGATACGGTTTTCGCAAGCGGCCACACAAAATGGTGACTCAGAATTGGGGCCTGCAGAGAGATTTGGATCTGCACCAGATTTGAGGAGTAGCTTTGCGCCTTCGAAAAATGATAGTTCGGCTGCCGCGAGCAGAGGTGTGACATCATCCTTGTCAAGGCCATTGGGGTTGGCACCATACCGAAGGAGTAAGGCGAGGCTTTCAGCATCGCGGTTCTGTACCGCAGTCCTGAGCATACTAGCTTCCAAACGTGGATCTGCTTTAGCACCACCATCCAACATCTGTTCTAGTATTCGATGTTTCCTCTGATGTACGGCATCAGCGAGAGCGGCTTTGCCGCTTGATTGCATAGAACCAGCTTGTTGTCTAGGTGCCCACTGCGGTGCCACTGGACCTTCTGGCTTTGACAAATATGTTTGTGGGGTTTCAACCGAATACCGCTCCTGAAGGGAGAGATGGTGCAGATCGTTATCGATATAAGTGTGGGACCTAGCCGAGTCATCTGATGAGTGCTCCCCATAGCCCGGTTGACCATGGAATGCTCCGTTGTGCTGGTAGACAGTGTCTCGAATTGAATGCGTGGTGCTGCCGGATCGTACGCTGGGGGCGCGCCAGTGGTTGTGCAGATCAACGATACCAGGTGAAATGCCGTGTTCATCTCTCCGAAAGTCATGATTGGATGGTCGGTCTCGTAAAGGCGTGTTCGGACGCTGATCGAAGTGAGAGGGAGCTCGGTCTAGCCCACGTTCTTGTGGCGGTGGCACTCGTTGCATGGACGACTGCTCTAAAGATCTGTGATCTATCGAAGCAGCATGCATAGAAACTTGTTTTGATGGAACCTCGGGCGGTGAAGAAACAGGTGGCGGTTGCATGGGCAGAAGGACGTTGCTTTTGCCTGGGTTGAGACGCTCGAGCGCTGCAATCAGGCCAGTATACCCAATGCCCATCTGTGAATCGGCTTTGGCGTCTCCGAGCGACCATCGGAACATTGCTGAGCTCACTTTCAAAGCATCGCGGCTCTTCGTTAATGTGTTCCTCACTTTATCGACATCGGTATCGGCGAACATCATCCGGAATGCCCTGCCAAATCCGCCCTTCTTGGTCTCGTTGTCCAGGAACTTAAGCATCATCTGGTTGACGACGATGAACTCATCGTGGATCCTGCGGAAATGCTTATCGAGCTCTTGTGTCACCTCGGCCGGAATGGCATTCCGCTTGTGAGACGATTCTGTCAACCCCGCTTCAATTGACCAGATGAGGCGGCTCAGCTCGAGGAATTCGTTTGCGAGGGCCTGGATGCCATGGATGGGATTCTTCGCTGAGCTGAGATACTCTAGCATGCGAATTGCGATGCTGTTACCTTGAACGGTAACTTTGTTACATAGGTCGAGGGTCTTCGGTGGAGCCATGACCGGTAGATACCTGCCTCTGCAAGTCGAGAGGAACGAAGATTGAAGCAGACGCAAAAATTATCGAGCGGGCTCAGGGCTTCTGATCCTTTTGAAGGCTTATCTGAGCGTACCATTGTTTCGTGCCCTCGCGCCCTACCGCGTTCTGGCCTGGCCGTCCGAGGTACGAACTGCTAGTTACGGTCATTACAGCTCATTGAGCTAGCAGGCGAATTGACGGGGACCGCAGAGGGTTCGTCATGCGTAGCGTACTCGAGAGCACGAGCCTTTGACATTAGGTTTGCCCAGCCGATGCCCCGTCAACACTAGCGCCCAATGCCCAGTGCCTGTCCCCGAGAGAGGGGCGCATCCAGGTGCACCCCAGGCAGCCACAGCTCCTGTGACAGCTGCCATGCAGCGGCTGCACCAGTAATCCCTGGATAGTGGGAATCCTCAATTCTGCTCACAAGCAGTCCCTGCCCTAGGGCTGCCGTCATTCGCTTGAAGGGCAAATCGCGCCGTCACAACTGCACCATCATCACCACAAACCTTGCTAGTAGAATGTTTATATTTTGTCGTTGCTCGATCCTATCCATGTTGTACAGGTCTCCTAGAAATGTAAATGACTTCTTGCAAATGCAAGTCGGTCATACAACAATTGAAGTTAACTTGCCTCCTGAGTCAGTAGCGAGCTATTAGTAAGGTAAGCGCGGCAGTCGATAGATACGACGAAAGCTCTCACACATCGCTGCGATACGGGACGATCGAGAGTGACTGGTAATATCGAAAGCCTGGGGCTTCCTGATAAGATTTCATGGGAATCTTCCGTACAGAATGCCTCCCAACGCATGCGTTCCGTAGCGTTGACAGAAGCTGTCCCTCTTGATTTGGCATAGTGCTGCAATGGATATTCACACACCTGTCATACTCACGCTCTTGCATCCTAATTTCTAAGCAAGACTCGGCAGTTTATCGCTAGTTTTTTTTGTAGGCTTTCAGGACAAATGCAGATCTTCACTTTCAACAGATGACCTTATGAATGTAGGTGTGCTAATGGGGACGTTACTGAAGTGCTTGGACCAAAGACCCTAGCTACGGCTGAGATATGGGTGGCCAGGCTATTGACGACATCAGCTGCAAGGACTCTTCGACGCAAGCATCACATGCGCCCCGCTGTGATGAGAGCCTCGAGACAGATCCACACCTTGATTTGTGGGGCAATTGGACCCGGGTCCGATTAGCGCACGCAACATGATTGCAACGAATGACAATACCTTGGCTTTGCCACGCCTTGACCGAAATTGGAGCGGTTGCCTCTGGTAGCGAACAAATCATTTGTGGGTAACAGCAGGTAATGTAGTATTCTCGCCATAAGAGTTCGCCGAGCGAGACCGACCGGCGTCGCTTCCTCTGATGGCTTAGTGTTAACATTGCTCCTTTCTTGAAGCTATTGACTGCCATATCGATTGCCCACGGGTAGCTGCTATAACTCTGGTGATATAGTAGTGGACGCCATTCGCAATATCGAGGTGAACCGAAATCCTGAAGGAACATAGAGATCTGCGTGCTTCAAGATGAAAGATGAGTGCGGGGCGCCGGAACAGAGACCAATGGTTTGTGCAGATGGCTTAATGCTAATTTCCGTAAGGTTTAGGTCGCTTGAACGTATGTACTAACACAGGAAGTATATCGTTGGAATTAAGGCTTCTAAACAAGCTTGTAAGCTCTCAAATCTTATCGAATACGTAGCAAATTCAAATATAATGCCGACCAGTCTGGAGTGCACGCACGGAGCGTGCAGCGACGAGCGCGATCTCGCGGTCATCACGCAACCAAAAAAAAATTCGCTGGCTGATCGATTTTAGTGCTGCGGGCGCGGGCTTGTTCCCACGTGGATTCCGGAGCGCACCCGCTGGTGTGTTGTGGCAGTGGCCCGACCGATGTCGAACGTAGGGTGGCTTGTGACGGACTGCAACGGCGTGTGGACAAGCAGTTCGACAGCTGAACAAGCGCACCGGGATTACCGAGTCCACGACATCGGGCAAGTCGCGTAATCTTCTGCAAGGAATAGCGCTGGCTCAAAGCTAAGGTAGCTCCCCTTTCCAACATTGGCACGGCGCAAAGCCGGTCCAGGCCGCGCGTATTGGTTGAAGGGGAAAGCACTGAGCAGTGGCTGCGTCTAGACTGTCTTAGTGCCGCTCAGGAAGAGAATGCGATAGGGGAGGTCTTTATCGTGATCGGAGGATTTCTTCGGACGGTGGGAGCACGGAGGGAGTTCGAGGAGAAATTGCAAAGATTGGGTCGCAAAAGGTTGGAAATCGAGCCGCGCGATCGCTCGCGCTAGTAGCTCCTATGGACTAGCGCAATCTAGAAGGCTCTAGTCCTAGAAGCGCTGCGGGGAAGGCGCGGATGAGGAAGAGGCAGGCGCAGCGGCAGAAGCAATAACAACGACAACCACTTTTACGGCCATCTCCAAGTCCTCTGTCGGCTATCGGCTGTCGACTGCCGGCTGTCTGCTCGCGTGCGCAATTGAGATTTGAGCACCGCCTCATAGGGCGTCGTCAGAGGGCAGCCCTGTCGTGATCCTTCTCTCTCTCTCTGCCAGTTAGTGCCCGCATCGGACCACATTTGTTGTGCTCGGTAGAACCCTCAAAGGTACCTGGAGTCTGCATATTTGACACTGGTACCTCTTGCGATTAGATCTCGTTGTGTTCATCCCGTAAGAGACAGCATAACAAGCAGATCGAACGTGCTAAATCTTGTAAACGCAGGCTCGAGCATGGAATTTTTCAAATCTATCACAAATTTACACTCCTGTCATTGTGCTTACTCTCTGGCTCATGGCATCGGGCAGACCCCCACGGAATTTGTCGCAGCCGAGCCGTTCCAAGCTCGATGAAACTTCGCCCAAAGTCCGTCATCTCCCATGGCACTGCCGAGAACAAACACGACCAACGATGCATCCATTTTTTGTTCATAAGACCGGATGTGCCTGAGGTGCACGACTGCGAGAAATCCTGTTTGGGTATTCCGAGACGCGACGCGCTTCAGATGTCCGGGCTGTGCCGCGCCACGACAACGATTTTGGGCTGTCAATCAGCTGTCGTTCCTCCTGTGGCTAGCTTGGCTACCAGACCTCTAACGACTCCTGTTTAGCCAAGGAATCCACGGGCTCTGCATGGATTTTCTAGAGTCTTCATTATTTTGCCCTCTTGTTTGCGACTGATTGGCCGAATGTATCACAATAGCCAACATATAGCCAATGAGGATTCTCATATCACGGAGTCGGACCAGACGAAGACGCGACACACCATACATTGCGCAAAGCCAGCGGCCGAGGCCTCAGTCACCTCTGGGCATCTACACAAGTGCAGCAGAAACCATGCACGCAGTCCCCCATCAAACACTTCCAGTTTACCAAAAAGCCCGCAGTGCGACGTCAGCTTTTAGAAACGCTCATATGCCAAGAGTCTGAGCTTCAATGCCAGAGTATATATCGAGTCCTGCCATGTTCCTGCCGAATGCTCACCATCAATTACAATCAACCATCTCCTTTCTTTTAGTTTACATTCGCTGCGCAGCGCGCTAATTCGTAATACACTAGAGCAGAGCTCCATACATTCTTTCAACATCACTCCTTGCTGTCCAACTTTCACGTTTTTATTACCTTTCCCTCGAACATTTACGATCATGAAGACTACGTACTCACTACTCACACTACTTTGCGCATCACTCGTTGTTGCCGGACCACTCCCAATCAATCGTAATGGTGTACTCGTACGGCGCACAGAACATCTTGGAGAAGCTGCCCCCGTTCCCTCTGCTGCACCTGCGCCCGCTGTAGATGCTGAAGCTCAGAAGGCTGCCGAAGAGAAAGCAGGTAAGGTCCCTCTTCTCTGTAGTTTTGTACACGTTCACTGACAATTAGCAGCTGCGGAACACAAGGCGAAAGCAGACGCAATGGAAGCTATGCATGTTGCTGAGGCTGAGGCCAAAGAGAAGGCTAACCAAGAAGGTTTGATTGACAACAGTCTACAACTCTATCTTGATACTGACTGTTCCCATCAGCTGCTGCACAGATGGAAGCCATGCATGTCGCCGAAGCGGAGGCAAAAGACAAAGCCTCTCAGGAAGGTACATTCTCTCCCTCCTGTATGCTCTCACGGCCTTATTAATATTCCTTTAGCTGCAGCTCAGATGGAAGCGATGCATGTTGCTGAGGCTGAGGCCAAGGACAAAGCTCATCAAGAAGGTACCGAGGCCTAAACATACCGTTATTGGAAGTTATCACTAACAAATCTCAAGCGGCCGCTGCGATGGAAGCCATGCACGTCGCCGAAGCCCAAGCTAAAGACAAAGCAGCCCAAGAAGGTAAAAAGCCAAAGTAACCACTGATCTAATTTAATGACACTGACTGTATCCAGCTGCCGCTAAAGCAGAAGCAGAGCACAAGGCCAAGCTCGAAGCCGAAGCTGCCGCCCACAAAGCCGCCGCCGATGCCATGGAAGCCGAACATCAGAAAAAAGCACAGGCGGAGGCTGACAAATTGAAGCAAGAAGAAGAGGCCAAGAAATCTGCGGAACAAGCGGCCGCGAAGGCCACTGAGGCTGTCGCTCATGAATCTGTTGCTGAGACACCAAGTGCAGCAGAAGCCATCACCGTCGTCGCTGAAGCTACGAGCACTGCTGAACACGTTGGAAATACCAGCACTTCTGAGCATACCGCTATTGCGCAAGCCACTTCTTCAGCCGAACACGTCGTCATCGAAACTACAAGCTCTGTGGAGCAAGCAACAGTGGTTGCTGAGGCTTCGAGCACTTCAGAGCATGTCGCTGCAGCAACTGAAGCCACAAGCACCTCAGAACATGTTACTTCTGCTGCTGAGGCTACAAGCGCTGCAGAACAGATCACTGTGGTCGCCAGGCTTCAAGTACTGTTGAGCATATCACTAGTGCTACTGCCGCTGCTGTCACCGAGCAAGCAGAGCACGTCTCCTCGACCGTCGCCGAGCACGTCGTTTCTACAAGTGTTGCAGAGCACGGTGCATCTGAAAGCGCTGCGGAAGCTGTTGCACCATCGAGTACCACCGCGCCTATCACTGTTGAGACTTCGACACCAGTATCCGAGGAAGCTTCCGCGCCGACTCCTACCGAAGCTGCTGTGGAAGGAGAAAGAAGCTGAACAGCCTCCTGCGGGCGAATATGTATCGACGTTGGTCTTCGAGCACGTCTTGGCACCAGCTGCAACTGAGGCAGCGTAATGGTTAGATGAGGACGAAGTGTTGGGTACATGTGACACAACCTTGAACTTTGCATCATAAGGTGGTCGAATATTCCAAGTCGTACTGAATACTCCTGTGTATATATGCAGTAGTTGTTCAACTTTACGAGGCTACTAGTACAGAGGATGTTACATTTCTCGACGAATTAAGAGAGCCATAGACAAATTGATAATATTAAACAATATATATTTTCGAAAGTCTCCGTAACTTACTCCAATTCGGGTACAGTACATATCATATTGTTATCTTTCCCTGCATGGTCTAAGTATTCAAACTTAGTACAAGACTTGATCCAAATTATATAGGGCACCTGTGATACTCTCTGCTTCATATACTTCTATACTCAATCCACTACACGGCCTCAATCAGCTATGCCGGTAGCTAAATGTATAGAAGATACACTATCAGCATGCCAGCGTACCTCACCTTTCCCCACTCTACACCATATCTATTCATCTTAAAATCAAAATACATCTAACCTCGACCCCGCCGCTTCTATCGTACATCCCCGTCTAGATTTGACTATCGACCCTTCATCGAACTAAATCACCACACCTTCACCATGTTTGCAACAACGCACAAGGCTAGTTAGTTGTGGCTATTGCGAACTGCCGAACAGTATTAACTACATTTGATGAAATTTAATTATTTGAATGCCGTAGCCGTCTAGAAAGGATTAGTCATCTGAAATGGGTGCTGCGTGAAACTTAACTATTTACTATGACTATTTACTCTAATTAGATAGTTGTAAATGTGAAACACTTCCACTACGTCCAAGAAAAGATCTATCATTTGAGTGGCTAGGACGATATCATACCATTTGTTCAGTAAACAGTGTGGGTTGAACATATTACTTCGGAATGGCTTCTTTCCCAACGATCTAATAGTATACGGGATTTGTGCAGCCACGCGACCAACGCGACTCCAAAAGTTACTATATTTCAGGATCCAAGCTAGCATCTAAGGCAAAATAACATTACGTTAATCAATTACTTCAGTATGGAGCACTATATAAGCACAAGCATCTGCCACTACTGGAGTAGAGCGGCTTTGCTGTCCTGTATATAATGCTATACATGTACTACTAAGCAGCGAAAGGTCGTGCGTAGTTAAAAGGATAGTGAATTAACAAGATAGCAGCGGTCCCACTCCTGCTTTTTCATGACTTCAAAAGCGTGTTAAAGGTGGTGATAGTAAGATGTTACGCTCCCGCCAAGCTGATTGGGTCATTAAGCGAGGCTTGGCGCATGCTCCAATTGAAAGTCGATCTAATGTTATATAGAAAACTGTCAGCCAGCCAGCCAGCTGGGGAGCCGGGCAGCAGATGCTGTCACTTTATAGGCAACGAGAGTGGCAAAACAAGGCTACGAAAGTAGCTGTTTGACGCCATAGCCTCCCTGCACGCTTCGTGTGTTTCGCCAATCATATCCTGCTTGTTTGCAGGTTAAAGCTCGGCTGAGTCCACTAATCTAAAACTATGGATTGGATTGGGTTGCATATATCGCTTATCATGCAATGAAAGATATTGAGCTCGAACGTACAGGTTTGGATATCGGTGAAGCCGAGATCACTAATCATTGACTAGGCGCAGGCTCTGTCTACCTGTATATATCGCCTCTTTCAAGCGTAGTAATCTTCCACGTGATAGCGCGCCTGTAGAAGAGGCATCAGCCTTTTTGGCAACCTAAGAGACCCCCACGCCCCGCCATGCTGTCACATGTGCCCGTTCTTCCAGGTGCACACTCTAATAGTAATGCCACCTGACACCCTTCACTCACCCCTGGCACCCGTCGCTCATACACCATGAAACTGCATACGATACGAATGATACGAATGATAGGGCCTTGGACTTCCGCTCTTCCTCTACCAGCATTAATCTTTGACTACTTGCTGAGCTTTTGCTGATATGTTGACAGTGTTGGCGACTATTTTCTGAGCCATCATGTAGACACCTGAGTTTTCTGGAGATGCTCGACTGAGGAGGAGACATCTTCATCATCCTTTATAGATAAGTTCAATTCACCCATTGTATTATTGTTTACCTTTCATCTACCCTCCAGGATAAAACAGTAACGATTTGTGATCTAGCTCGGAAACTAAAGCCTATTCGACCTGGGATTTTTTTCTATCTTAACTGCGCCCTAGACTACCAGCGAGCTTGAGACCTTCCTATGAAAGTATCCTCACAACGATACAATATGCATTTCTAAACATCGAAGGATTGTACCTTGTGCTAAAAGATAGTAGACTGCAAAGATAGCAGCAGTTCACTCCTGCTTTTTCACTTGAATTGTGCTTTATTCCAATCTTGAATATAACAAGTTTGTTCTCCGAATTACTGTATTTCCACGCTGTCATGGACATTTTCGAGACGGAGAGGCCTGTGAGCCAGATGTAGAAGCCGCGCTACTTACGATATATTGAGCTTGCTGCGGGAGAGCGATAGGTGCCACGTGAGAGCGAGTGATGCCAAGGGAGCTTGCTTTGCACTTTGTGAGGACACTATACTTGAGTACATTCTCATATCATAAATCGCTCTATTAGCAGTGGATGATCAACCCTGAAGAGCAGTCGTGGGGCATTTTGTGCAAGGACAAATGAGTAAACTCAAACGCGTACGTCTGTGGACGCTTGGTCCGTGTTCCGTTTTCAGATGTGATCGATAATTCTTCAAATAAAGACAAGACTGGATGCCTACAATCTGCGTGATCACGTAGATATCTGATGATCCAAACTTTCCTAGTAGCCTGTGAACCTCCTCATAGCCGTGTGTTGACCCCGTCAATCGTATACTTCCATCTATATTCCCTTTCTCTTGTCTTTCCTATCTAAACACCCTTTCCCTTGCCTTACCCATCTCAACATCCTCTTAACCTCTCCCTTCATGTTTGCAATCTTCAAGTCATCAAAGCCAAACTCTGATACGACAGCGCCTTTGACATGCTTAATCGCATCCTCTAGAGTCAGGAATTTCCTGTCGATCCTCAACTTATTTTTGTTGTCGACGAGAAGACTCCCCTGAACCTCGACGATAATGTGATGCTGTATTGGTGTGTATTCTGTTCGCAGCGTGCTAATTTTGGCCCCGGTATTAAGGGAGGAGCATAGATCTAGCAACGCTGTGTTCTTGACACAGTCATCGTCCGATGGGTACGTGAGGAGTAGAAACCTGGTAGTTGTCAGAAGGCTATAAAGTCTTAAGGAGGTGTCCCTAACCAGATTGGTTGCTGCGGATGTTCATCGCTGTAGCTGATTCGGAGCGACATTGGAGTCGATGCTCGCTTCGCGATCGTGGTACCCCGACTTGGGAACTCGGTGCTCGGTATTCTCAGTTTTCTCTTCCTAATGTTATCGGCCGCGATGCCGAAATCGTGGAGTTAACGACCAATCTAAGGATACCCATAAAGAATGTGGCCATTGAAGTGAACTGGCGAGAGATAAGCACTGTTTCGGCGAAAGGATGCTAGGAAACTTACCCTGGCGTATAAAGGTTGTGAGATATCAGGACAGGATGTGAAACAAAGCTGGAGGTTAAGAGCCCACAGTCTAGGATATCATCAAGCAGTGGAGCAGAGGAGTGCTAAAACACCTGAATGGCAACCACACAGCAAAGCAAGATAGGTAAAGGGGAAATATAGAAACTAGGAACCTAGTTGACAATGATGGCGCAGAACTCTCATATCCTACATAAATTTGGTGCTGAAAATTAGAAGCCCATGTATCGAAGCTGGCACAACTTAGTGGGTCGCCTCCACCTACTCAAATTTTCTTTTCGAGATTCCCAAGACCGGTGCTCTTCTTCCGTAGTAGCTCTGTAGATGCCTCAAATTGGTATATGGCTTGATGAATGTTCTATCTGGGGCGAGTTATGAAGAGTTACGCGCAATGTCTTCTTGAACGAATATATACAGAGATTTAAACATGGATTGATATTTCTACTGCGAGCATTGATTCAGCGCTAATACTTCCGAGCATATGACATATGGAGTAGTAACAACTCTGACCAAAGCTGAAAGTAAAGACGCGGGTAGTGTTATATCTGCCTACAAGATGCAATTTGCGCTAGATACAAAGCTAGACAAGCTACCAAGCCCATGGATTTCCTATTTACGTCCCCTTTTCCCGAATCGCGCTATCCTATCGAACCCTACCGCAGTCTGTGCCGACATTCGAACCAACATCTCCAACTCGTCATAGTCGGGCTTATCAAGAAAACAATCCAGCCGCAATTGATCCAGATCTAGCAAGGAAAGAATTCCATTTATGGCAATACCAAGGTACTCGTCAATCAATGATAGGTACAGACGAAAGAAATACTACACGCTCCCTGATAACTCCACCCGCGGCATCAACAGGCCGCTTCAATGAAGGTGTCCCATCGGATATATTTCCTCAAAATTTAGCTTGTCACCTTTGGTTAAAAACAATCTACATCCTCTGAGCCGGTAATTCGTTTATCGCCCCGTTGTTTGGTGTATATTGGGGTACTGGACCTGGACTCAGAGGCGGCGCTGGCGCTCCCCCCCACCTCCACCGCATAAGGATACGTCGTCGAAGGAACTTTCTCTGGTGGTGGAGCAACTACCGTACCAGTGTACGGCTTATGCTCCTGTAGAGGTGGTGATGCATATGTTGATTGCGCTGGTGGTGTGTTGCGACGGCGTCGGATGAGAAGAATAGCTGCGACTATGACGGCAACAACGGCTGCGACGCCGCCCACGACACCACCGACGATGGCGCCAATAGGCTTGGATTTCTTAGATTTAGTGGGGCTGTGCGTTGTCACAGAGGTGTTGAGTGGTTCAGAGTTCGAATCTGTGGCTGTAGGATCAGAAGTAGGTGATTCCTCTGAGGCAGAGGGTGAAGCGCTGCTGCTGAATTCGCTCGACTCGGCACTCGAGGTACTCCTTGCAGGAGATGAATTTGGCCCTGTGCATAACGTGAGCCAATCTGTGACCTGAGCAATGTTACACGAGCCTTACCATCTGTGGGAGTCTCCTTGTACAATACGAAGCCCGTCTCAGTCGCACTATCGCAAAAAAAATTTGTGAGCGGTGCTGTATCAAATACATCCGTATATAACAAATTTGAGCTGCATGTCAGACCGCTTGCTGATCCACTACGCGGTTGATTTAGTAATCTGCGACTACTTCAAAATGGTGCAAATACATACCAGGCTACTGCTGTGGTACTCATGACATAGGTGCTACCGCTGCATGATCCAAAATTGCAGCTATTTGACGCACAAAGTGCGAATTGGCTTCCAGATGTCGCTACCATGGCGCCTTGCGTCTCAAAGGTCACGGTTCCCCCTGTCGGCTATCAGCTTTCATTCTCAACTTCTTGCTGAATGATAGGAAGACTTACATAACATCGTTCCATCTTCGCTTCCCTGTCGAATAATACCCTACTGTCGTAATTGCTCTTTTTCTCAGCGCAGGTTGCGCAGTGATGGTCGCAGTAGGCGCCGATAGCACCGCTGCTGCTGCGCAATGGCTCCAGAGAGCGAAAGACAATAGTCCACGCATAATCTACAAAAGAGTTCCAGGGTATGCTTGAATAAGAAGGCATGTGGGCGGATGCTCATGGGCTATGTACTCGAGAGCAAAGGCTGAGAACCAAACGCACCGGTCTAGGACTCGGTCCGAAAATAGTGCGCTGTACATCGTGGGCGCATGTATGGCGTGGAAAAGTGGATCTCTAGCAACGGCTGAGGCGGGTTAGCGGCTGCGGCTGAGAGGATCTCCACAATCACCACCAAGTACATGTACATCTGTATTGTTATCTTTAATAACGAGTCATCGTTACCATAGCTCATCTATCGTCCTCTTTTCAAATCGCTTGATAATTCATGTTCTCATTAAAAAATTCCCTCAGGATATTCTTTCGTTCGTGTAACCAGCCTTCAGCTGGAGAACCGCAAATATGCCGTCCCGTATTCGGCTGCACCGTCGCATCACGGCGCAAAATTATAGGCCAAGCTTCGCCCTAGACAAACATTGTACTTGCCCCTTTTGTCTACGCCCCAGGCCCAAAGAAAAGACATGTGCCGCCAGGGTTACATTCGGGCAGGATATCCGGCCGATTTGCTCGGTACATATACCAGAGAGAGGCATGTTTGACGACTCGTCTTCACCGGTCGAAGTGATCGACTTCAGCATACCCGCGATATCCCCGAACTCGTACTCATGCGTGGTTGTTAGGCTTATTGGTATCATGTTGCGAGGGTTTTGATTTCCAATCATCATCCATTACACTTTCTCAAAGCACTCCACTACCGCTCCATAGAATGCTCCATTTCTCATGCTCTCATACACCGCACTGATCATACTCCCCATAGTCCGATATTGTACTCTATTACCCAATCGTGTCCCATCGTCCCTTTCTGCTGTCCGAAAATACTCGTTTCCCGCGAACGGTACCTCCAACTCTTTCCTCACAAAATGATAACATCTTTTGCTAGCTTTCCCTAGTATAGGTGTTGCATCTGGATTAGCAAGATAGCGCGTGCGTACAGCAGCGTAGGTCGCACATGCCTCGTTCACGCAATCAGCGTTCCATTGCAGTACAGCTTCAAGCGAGCGGGCATTCGTGGGAAGTGAACGCAGGAAGAGTGTCTGCAGATAGTCTAGGGCGGAGGAAAAACGGGCTCGTGAGTCGAGATGTGTAGTAGTGTTCATGCGGTCGGAGAGGGTAAGCCAGAGGTCGTATGCTATTTCAGCGCTGGGACCTTCGCTAGAGGGTGTCGTGGGTTCGATGCAATCACTCAGGCAGCGGCGTGTGAGGAACTTGAACTTCGGAGCGAGCGCGTAAAGGAATTGCATGTGTAGTGCGCGCAGGTCGAGGGCCTGACACAAGGCAACGACGTGTGCAGCCGCGAGCTGTGTGAGAACATCGATGGAAGTGAGGGTGTAACGGGCAGATATAAGGGAGAGTGAGTTGATGGCTTGATAACCCATTTCTGCGAACTGGACGTGAGTGCTGACGGGACTCGCTAAAAAGCCCAGCTCTGATTGCAGACCAGCAATGAGAATATCAGTGCCTTTGAAGAGGCCCGACTGGCTGGGCTCGTCTACGACAAGGTAGGGCGCGAGGCCTTTATTGGATGCTGGATTGATGATCTCCGTGCACTGTGAAAAGAGCATCTGACCCAGACTCTGGCAGGCCTGGCGGACCTTCTCCATTGCTGATGCCAAAGATTTACCCTGGAAGTTTCCACCATGGACCATTTTGCCCATTGGATCTATTAGCGGTGTATCGGTCGCAGAATTGATTTCGATCGAGATTTGCGAATGCGCAAGTTGTAGGTCTTCAAGACTGGGGCCTATCCATTGGGGCGCAGTCCTGACGGCATATTTATCTGATCGCTCCATGAACTCATCTGTTGCCGAGTCCCAGACGATCAATTTTGAACCTTGTACGAATGAACGTAGGTTCGTCGCGCACTCCATCTGCCCCGGATGTGGCCGTAGTTCAGACAGAAGAGGATGGAAGCACATATCTGATGTGCATAGCGCCTCCGCTGACATAGCCGTCAGTACTTGCGAAGTCGCAGCAAGACAGACTGCTTCATGAATTGCGAGCGAGGCAACACCTGCCGATGTTGACGTCCCAATCAAAAGGGCCAGCCCCTCCTTTGCACGCACTGCCATCGGTTCGATTTCTGCGTAGCTCAGTGCTTCATCAGCTGGCACTAACCTACGCCCACCTTGAATGCGATCTCCTATCCAGGCTTGCACTGATGGTTTACCCGCCAGTATGCTCCCAATATACGACTGCGGACCCGCATCGCCTACGCCAGATATCGTGGCTCGCAGTGGGAGTCTTGGGACAACGTCCATGTTGAGTAACTGAGAAAGCTTCTCTAGTAAAATCGGCCGTATACCCACAGTTGGATAAGCTAATTGATTTGCTCGAACTAGTAGCTGGGCTCGGACCCATGACTCTGGCATTGTGGTCCCTTCCATAGGATCAAGTAAGGGAATGGCTGAAGAGAATGTGCGAGTAGCTTGCGATATGTCGAAGTCGGTTTCTCCAGAAAGAATCCCGAAGTGGCAATCGCGCATCATGTCTCGCTGCCAATGTTCGATAGCTGAGACTCGCATGGGAGCAGCGCTATCCCAACTCATGGGCCTATATGAGCCTTTGCTTGTTAACGACTGCATCTCAACAATCTACAAGAGTCAAATACCTGACATCGTCTCACCCTCTCTTAGCTCACCGTACTTCTTCTCCGTATGTCTTCGTATCGTCTCTGCGGTGTCCTCGCTAATTGCCACATCTTGGCCATACCTGATGGTTCCACAACGTCAGTGCTCATCATCATAGTATAGGCATCACGTGTAGACGTACCTAGCACACGCGACTACTGCAGCAACACTAAGGCTGCGCCCATCAATGAGAATCTCCTCGTCTTGCGATCGAAGCTTCTCATGCAGCTCGCGCCAATGCGAAACGAGCAAGCGGCTGAATTCGCCAGCCGACATATCTGTCCACAGATCCGATGCAAGACTTCGTCTTCGCTTCCCCACAGAGTCAATGACAAACGCGTACGCGTCGCCTCAGACAGGTAAACAGCAGAATATAGCCCAAGTGTTGACAGCGGTGAGCCTCCTCTCACCGACTCACAGTCCGGTTTGCGGAGTCACGAGATTCCTTCGCACCCCTGTGGATCGTCCCAGAGTGCCGCCTCGCGCGCTATTGCCCCCAGGTTTCCAGAAGAAAGGTGTTGCAGCATGACTGCGTGTCAGTCTGGGAATCTGTATGCCGCTTTCCACGTGCTTAAACTTACAAATGCTGTGCGAGGTGGCCAATTACGATGCGAAAAAATGCATCATGAGAAGAGTGGTGCTGCAGGAATTATTTAACCGGTTTCGCACCGTCTAGAAGCGGCTAGAGCCAACTTAACGACGCTGCATGAATCTGTGGGTCGACCCAGGACTGGGCTGGAAATGGAATAGAGCCATCGTATTTCGATGCGGCTTGAATTTCAACTCGTGGAGGGCATGCAGCCTAGTGCTCATTTTTGGAAACCCGTAGCGCGGATATTGGTCCACTTGAGTGTGAATCGGCTATCATTCGCCTAGTTGCAACTGGTGACAGCTGCGAATGGCGCACCATTGTATGGCGTTATCGTGTCAAAAGAACATGAGCCCCACTGCGGTGATTCGATGCCGTCCTACAACTTGGCAACGTCTCTTGCTTTGGGTCTTGGTACGTATGCACCCTTCTTGACCATCTCAATCCACCTATCAGATAAATCCTTCCTGTCATTCTTACTCTTCCCCGTGTCAATCCTTGCCCAAAACTCGCTCTCTTCTGTCCACCTCCCCACCTCTTTCGCTAACCACTTCGAGATTTCTTTTGCAGTCCTCTGCGGAGCCTCAAAGCAAAGAAAATGTGACGTCTTGTCGATGACTTTCAATTCAGTGCCGCCGTCCTTTGCCCCTCCGTTCCCACCTCTTTTTGTGCCTGTCAAACCGAACAATTTATTGCGTTGGTTCGCGGTGTTGATATGCGAATTTCTGCCAAACAGGTAGAGTGTTCTTGGTCGGAGATGGGGAAGCATGTGTAAGATGTGTGCACTGTCGCCTCGAGCGAATGTCTCAAAACTTGCGTCCTCAAAGGGCAGAAAATCTGGGCTAAGAAGGCGCTCATGATTCCTGGCCTCTACTGTCGTGTCCTCGGGTACGGCGTGGAAGTTGGACCGGGCAAATGACCACGCTTCCTGAGCCTTTGGAGTCGTCAAGGTAACGGAACCGCCCCCTAGATTTTTCAGACCGTACTTCAAATAGGCTTCCAGAATGCGGGGCTCAAAGGTTTGAAAGAGTGGGTGTTTTTTGAATGAAACGTTGGCCTTCTCCCGTGAAGTCCACATCTCGCGGCGCAAGGATGAGAACATAGCGGCATTAGGTCCAGGTGGATGCGCGTCCAAGATGACCGGATCGATCAAGATGACGGAGTGGAAAAGGCGTGGATGGATCAATGCTAGATAGGCGCTGCAGCGAGTGGTCAACGTCCCAATCGTATCACCGTGGTGGGAGTCTTCACTTACATGTGAGCAGATCCCATGCTGTGCCCAATGCCTACAAAGGGGGGCTTCATTCTCCCCCGGAAAGTATTCACCATAAGCAACAGATCGCGTGAATGATCCATCCAACACGGATCATCCCCCAGAAGCTCTGCATTCTTTGCATAGCTCGCACCCTGATGCGCATATTCCGCTATCCATATCGATTGCACTTCGAAGCCTTTCCCTGCATCTATGATCTCATCCCATATAGCTTCGTAACATTCCTACTGACATCAGCTGGAAGCTTTCGTTGGCGGTATTGCCTCATTTCATACCTTCGGGAAAGCATTCCCATGACTCGCGATAATAGTCACTGCATTCTTCGATGGTTCTGTATTGCGCGGTCGGTACTCCTTGACAGCGAGGAAGAGCTCAGCGTCATCGCGTTTGACAGCGTGCGGGTATTCCCGGATTAATTGACAGGGCGACCAATGCTCGGTGACGATAAACTTTTCGGCAGACATTGCATTACACGACTACAACTGTTCAAACGCCTATACAAGTGTCAAGGTGGCACGATATCGAGGCAAGTGGTGCAGGGTTCAGCTTGCCTTCAATTGTTCTGTCACCGTCCACCATGCGGCACAAGCTTCGAGATGTAAGCAGCCAAGACGTCATCAATCGCCCTGGCGTAAGCCGATCTTCGATCTTCGTTCGCTAACACCGTCGACTCAGTAAAGTTAAATGTCCGCAAATCGATAGATATTGAAAAGGCTACCATAGGTATCTAGCACTGTATGCTATGTGTCGCCTTCGATAGGGGGAGTGTGCTTGTCAGATCATCCGTGTCCTTCCAGCTGTAGCAGCAGCAGGCAGCAAGTGGATGTGATAGCAACACCCTGATCAAAACTGAGGATTCGATCCATCATACATTATAACCCTCTACACATGAATGTTAGTACTTATACCTCAGCTCCAAGTTTTCCCGATCCGTCATATCGCTGAATTCGATATCTGGCCTGTGCTCAACATGCGCCTTATCTCTCCTCTTATTCTCCCAATGGTAATACCCAAGTAGAACCAGGACAGCGACGCAAACTGTCGAATCGACCGCAACGATGGTAATTTTCGCAGGGGTGAACTCCGGTGCGTCTGCGTCGCGGAACGTGAGCGGACCCAGAATGTTTCCCAAGCAGAACGACATAAGGAGGATGGCGTTCATCGTGACTTTTTTGGTGTGACCCTGCACATTGGTCAGACAGATGGAACTAAATGAAGCGGAAAGGAAGGGGAACCTACTGCAAAGTTACATGCTGCGAACGAGTAGGAAAGTGGTAGGAAGGCGCCAGTGACATGCGTGAAGTAGTTTCCGACCAGTCTTCCAGCTCGATCACTAGTTGGTAGAAATGCGATCAGACCTCCGCCCAATATGCCACCCCATGCAGTCCACACAATTTGCATGGCGCCGCGACGATTGTATCGCGCTGCAATCTGCGTGCCCACGATAACACTCACCACTGCGATGAACCCTCCTGGGATTTGCAGCAGCGCGGTGATCTTGTTTGAAAAACCAAACGACTTAATCAGCACGCTCTGGAATGAGCCCACCGCGCCGTTCGGAATACTCGCTGCCGTCGTGATATACGCCAATAGCCAGACTTGCGGGTCGCGCAGCGTTTCGACGAACTGATAGAGCTTAAAGTGCTTGTTTTCGATGCCGGTGTTGTTCTCACGGAGACGCTCGACCGCCATGACTTTTTCGGCGTGCGATAGTCGACTTGACATTGGGTTGTCTGGCAGAAACAGGATAACGACAACACCCGCGGAGACCGTGACTATGCCCACGACCAGGAACATGATTTGCCAATTATTGAAGCGTGTGCCATTGTAGTGTTGGAAACCATACGAGATGAGCGATCCAACCATGACTGCACAGCCTACCCCCATGTACCAGAAACCAACTCTCTTCGGTTGTTCGTGACTGAAGACAGGTCAGTCACTAATAAAACAACGACCTTTTCGACGAACATACCGCTTGTACCACATCGATGTAACGAGAATAAGCGACGGACTAATAGCGGACTCAAACATGCCCAACAAAAAGCGGCACGCAGCGAGCGAAGCATACGAGTTGCAGGCCGCCGTGCAAGCTACAACAGTACCCCAAAGGCAGACCATAGTCCCCAGGTATTTTGCAAGCGGAAGTCGTTGCATCAGAAAAGCATGAGGCATTTCGAAGATTAGGAAAGCGAGATAGAACAGCCACGAGAGCGTGCCGTATTGTTGAGTCGTAAGGTTAGCATCCTCAAAGATGCCCATAACCGCTGCATAATTTACTTAATGATTGTTAGCTTCATTTCTGGCGAACCATGCTGCGAACTCACAAAGAGATTTGTCGAGATATTGAAGGAAGTAGCAGGCGAACATGATAGGCACGATCATCCAATCGATGCGCATCACTAGCTTCCTCTCATCGACAACCGTATGTTCATCGCCTGTCTCGTTATACTTCAAGAACTCGAGCGCCTTGTCCATATTCTTGTATGCGCCCTTTTCTGGTGCAATATCGTCCGCATCTGACAGCTGTCTAGCGTCCTGAATTTCGTCTTTGCCCATGATGTCTATCTCTTGCCCTTTCCTCCTCGATTAACTGAAGTGGGCTTGTCTTTGAGATAAGAAATCCTCCAGATGGTCACGGACGGTAGTATTTCTATCGTCCGACAAGCACAAGGCCAAGTACCCGTCATTGATAATGGTTACTGCCACCCACCGTTCATCGACATGGTGACTCCTGTATCCGGAAGGTGAATTACAGAAGCGCTACTGAAATGAGAAATAGTGCGAAGCCGGTTAATTCGGATTGGTCGTCATCGTTGGGGTAATACACAGCGGTTGAGATTGCCGGTGCGGGGACAAGATAGGCTTATCGCAATAAGGCGAGCGGCAAATGCTTGAGCGTAGCAGGCAGAGAAAGGCACAATGACAGAAGTGGGACAAAACATCATACCTAGGATCGCGATATTATTGTTGCGCCTTGGTAGAATTCGCGCGAAGTTCTCCTCGGCGGGTAGCAAAGATCACGTGTCCGATACTGGTCCTGATTTTGGACGATGTTATTAGCTTTTGAATATCGACATTGAGTAATCCTTCCATTCAAAGATATAAGCCAAAACGCCTCGCTTCTTGTGTTCAATTTGTATGTCCAGGCTACGATCCAAATATCTACCCGGTTGCACTCCAATCTCAGCCAACTTATTGCTTTGATAGTGCCCCGACTCGTATTACCAACGATCCGTTCAGTATGACTTCGAAGAAGAGATTTATCTGCTTAAACCGCCTGTGGTTTGCGCTGTGCGGTCGTACTGCTTGAGGTCAAGGTCGATGCGCTAATTCGGTCTACGTGTCCTACTTTTAGGCAGCTATGTACAACCGATCCTCTGTTTCTAAACACCGAAATGCAAGATGAATAGAGGGACTACTCACCTATGGAGCCTCAACTAAACAACGATAACAACGTGGTAGGCCTAGGTAATATCCGGGACGAGGCGTTCACTTAGACCCGAGTTGGAAATAATTTTGACCGGTTGTTTACAATAAAGTCATGGAGATTGAAAAAATCCGAGGTACTGAACGATGTCATCGCGCGTAGAAATGTTGGGTCGCCTCTAAAAGTGGTGCCGTACCTGCATTGAATTCAAGGTGCGATAGCGTTACCAACGGTAATAGATCATACTTGTGGTCGTTCAAAATGATTCGCGATGACTCGAATATATTCCGTGGGTACATGAACTAAAGGCGGATCTATTGTAGAGCCGCATACACGGCACCCAAGATCTAGGATCATACACGTAATGTATCGCGAAGCTACACGTTTTGTTGATTGCAGTGTACGGATGAAAAGCTGGTACATTACGATTAATGGCGTATGTTGTTGAGTTTAGAGAAATAGGAGGCTAGCTCTCTACAGAAGAAACATTCTTGTGTATGAGGACGGAATTACTCAGGTCGCTTTTTTGATGACTTAGTAGAGATCGCGATAGAGCGGACGTCGAGAGTATCCTATCCGACTCTTTTCCACGAGACTCGAGCGGTGCATGACATGAAATGACCAGGATCAGCATAATACTAATTTCGTTTCCCAGTGAGATTGAGGCTCAACTCGGAGGCGAGTCGGTCCCGTTCGGTAAGCCGGAATTCGGATGTACATTGTAGCAAAAATTGGTACGATTCCAGGCAAAAATTTGCAATTCGCTCGAAGGATAGAATGATGAACAAGTTGGAAGAATTGCAGGGTTCTGTCAAGCTAAAAAGTGCGTCATAGGTGAAGGAACGCGGACAAGTCTTGGGGCTACCATGGTCAGGAGTTGCTCGGGTCCATCTGGTGTCCTCGTCCGAACGTATTCCTGCATAAGGCAAAGGTGTTGATAAAACGATGATCTTGGTCGCAGACTGCAAGGATTTCATTGTTGGAAGGGTCACTCTCGTAAAATGGGAATCATGTAGTCAGTAGACGCATCCTAATAAAGTATGTAATCTCGTGCAGAACTCCAAAGTAGGCGCCTAGTAAAACGCGACAAATTTTACACATGCCCAGCGGACGGGCAGACCCTAACTTACCAGCTATGACGTACGCTATCACACATCGGGTCTTTGATAAAATGTTATCAGAGGGGAAATGAAGCCATAGAGGATATTGAGGCGTGTTAAGGATGCGGAGGGACTTGTTTCCATTGCCCAAGAGATAGGCGAGTGCAGCCACCGTGGGGTAGATCGTGTTAAAGGGCTGGAGCATCGCCTTTCGACATTAGCATTCAACCTCTTGAGTTAGGCAATGGCGTTGAAGTCCCTGCAGGATTGAGTGTTCGGTTGGGTCCAGGGTGTCCCCCAGTCTTGGGCCTAAACAAGCGGGCTCTTGCACAGAGAATTTGATTAGCCTATAGTTGAGCTTCCTCTCCATTGGATGGGTAGAGATGCGGGTGTTTTACGTCGCAGAAAGAAAAGTATGTCAGCAGTGGAGGCTGGGTAACGTGTGGCTTTCTGGCGGGACTGTTCGCTTACAGCGAGGCGGCGCCATGTCTTCAGCAACGTAGTCGAGCATTTGGTAGCTATCATTGGCAATCTGATAAGATGATATGCATGGAAGCGTTCGATTCTCCACGTGTAAGCCGGGTGCTGTAGCTCAACGGGGCTAGAGTGAATTGAGTGCTAGGGGTTGGTGGTCGCCCAAGAGTGGTGGAATTATGCACGGCACTTTGCAATACGGATTTCGCCAATCTACGCTTCGCAAGGCGCGTCTGATAAAACGTCTGGGTGGGCAGCGCAGAAGGGACCTTGGGCTCGCTTGCAGAGTGCGTCTGCTGCAGGATCATGAGTGAGAAGAAGAAAAATTACCGCTTCCGGGCAGTAGTACTGTCATGCGGGAGGCGACTCTCGCCGGGCAGCCACATGGCCGGTGGTGACTTTCGTGGTCGGAAGGAAAGAATGACTACAGCGCGTACCGTGCATGAGCAGTTGTATCGACAAGGGATGGCAGCGTTGTAGAGGCATCTGTCCGCTGCTTTCGCCAGGTCGCAAGCAAGGCCGAGTCGACTGAACGGATAGACTCTTCCGATGGGGAAACGCTTCCGAAATGTGTTTTCTGGGATGTGTTTTCTGGCTGGGGGTACTCCATCACGGACTGACTGGGAATGCGGCGGTGGATGGATGGTGGGCGGTCAACGGCTGCGGCAGACAGGTAATCGGCACACCGGCTTACGTCGGCATCTTCACGTGTGGCAGCCACGATGCTCGAGGGCTGGAAGGTGCGGTGTTGTACACGCGGGGCAGCACGTCCCTCGTCGCCCCTCGTCGCCCCTCGTCGCCTCTCCTCTCATCCCCTACTCATCTCCTCTCGCACGACAATGCAGCCTCTCGTCAGTGCCGACTGCACCACCCACGCCAATGCACGCATCCGCCTCTTTGGGATGTTCTTAATCTTTGATCTTCCCACTGGCCGCACCCCGCTGGATGCCGCGGATACGAGGCTGGTTGTCACGGGTAGGGTCGCGAATTTCAGTTTCTGCATGTCCACCAATGGCCCAACCTCAGCCCTGCCCGCTATCTCCCCAGACGAGTATTGGAACGGCAGGCAGGCCTATTTCTGTTGCAGCCACTCGTTCGCTTGCCGACATCAGACTGCGACCGACAAAAAGTCGGTGACGGGGCTGGGACGCCTGCAGCACTACGCAGAAGGCGGCTAGTGCCCATCGCCCACGACCGAGTCACCGAATTTCGGCCCTGTGAAGTTCGAGGCAGCATCGCGAACTGCTCACGGGCGCGGCTACGTGACTTCTGGTGCATCACCTTGGTCCTCGGCCGCGACACGGCAGCGATCACTAACTCGGAGTCGCACGGCATGCTCCTTTGCTCGGCGCGGGAAGTGGAGTGGTTTCGCACAGCGAAGCGGTACATGGACATCGTAGCAGCCACAGCAGCCACACGTCGTCCGCCAACTGATTAGGCACCACGAGCTCCGACGCCGTCCGCGCCGGTGCCTGGGTATGGCATTCGCTGCCGTCCATCCCTACGCGGCCAGAAAGGGCAGTCTGATGCTGCGTGGAGCTGTCAACAAGACGACGTCAAGCACTGCCTGACTACACTGCAGCCTCTCTGACTAACAAAACGTCCTGCACAGCACTCGTGGGTGTCCAATTTCGGACTGGGGGTCGGCATCGACCAATGGTTTATCAAAGCCCCGAAAGGGTTTAGCCTACGCCTTCATGCAGGCCCCTGTCTACGGTGTAACGTCGCCGGCCAACTGAGTTCAAGAATAACAACACCAAAAAGCTTGCCTACTCCAGCGCCCAGACCTCCGGACTGCCATGCCGCCAAAAGGGTTGGGGACCACGCCATTATGCCGCCCGCGTAATGCCAGCCCTGCACGAATTCGACAAGGGTTCGCTCCCGTTGTTGTACCCCTGCCATGCGGGCGCCCATCTTCAGCAGCTCCATAGCTTAATTCCGAACGTTGCAGTGCTACCCTTCTATAAGACCCTCAGCTTGCCCTCGATGGTGTAAGCTCATCCCCAACACATAAGCATCCCCAATCCCGATTAACTCGCCTGCCACTGCCCTCTAGCATCTTGCTTGCTGCGAAGTATTGCCTACCTGAGCAACAAATAGCTTCAGCCTTGTCCAGCGCAATCGCCTCTCCGCGTCATCAACGCTCAAAACCCTTCCCACCATCACCTCACATACCAGCAATGGACTCCCAGTCTTTTGACGCTTGGTGGTCACAGGGCAATTACCCTTTGCCTCCGCACCAGACGACCATTTTCGAGCTTCCACCGGATCTTTCAAAAGTTCCCAGCCTCAGTGGATCGCCTGTGAGTACTTCCCCCAAACTTTCGTCAAGCATTGTTCTGACTTCCCAAGGTCTCTTCCACATATGATCAGTTCCCTGGTGCCATTCCGCAAGAATACTATCCCCAGATCGTCAGCGAAGCCATGCAATTTGGGAGCTATCAAATTCCCATGACACCGCCCGAGTTTGGTTCAGATCACGACAGCCCGTACTGCAGTCCGCGTCCGCCGCCACACGTCGAACCCGTCTACCCACACACGCAAATGTCCCAAGTTGCCACACCCACAGAACGAACACACACAACTTCAGGGGCAAGTGTCCCACGATCCATAACATTGAATTATTCTAACGCATCTACAGAGGAGAAGAGCACAGAACCGTGCCGCACAGCGCGCCTTCAGAGAACGCAAAGAGAAGCATGCACGAGATCTGGAAGCACAGCTAGCCGCGCTCACCGACAAATACAATAAGCTTGAGACATCACATTCAGAACTCAGTGCCGCGTACGAGAAGCTCCAAAAGACAATCGAGCTTCTCACCCAAGACGACGCCGAGGGCGAGGACGACGAGGGAAAGCAGTCGAGGCGGCGGAGCAGCAACTCAGAGACACTCCGTAAACTGTTGGAGATAATACATGGCGATTACAAGGGCGTCCCAGTGAAGAACGAAAGCCCGTAGAGCGAAGTGTAACATGCTTGTCTTCGTTTCTTGCCTATTATTCACGAGTTCTCTTCGCTTAGCCAGGCGCTCTAGGCGTTATGGAGTTTGAATTATGCTTGTTCCATATCATTTCTGTCTTCGTTCTTCAGCGTGGGAGGGGTCTGTGGAATGCTGGGACTTTGATCCCTTCGAATTTCTGGCATAGGGGGCGGGCAAATCAGCGCTGGCAAAGAACCAGCCAATTCAACTTTAGAAACGAACTTTAAACGCTTAGATTCACGACCTTACCAAACTATCGTACATAGTCTCTAATACCACACCAATCAAACCGTTTGATAGGAAATAACGACTCAGTTCCCATCCCAATACAGTCCAGCTGATAGCCATCAGCTCTGAGCCTTCTCGCTCACGCACTGACGCGGCAGCCAAACCCGGCACCTCGAACACCTTCCTCGACCCCGGCGCCTGCTCATCTAGACTTCCGAGCTGGCATCAGCAAACGGCGGCACCCGGCCAATAGGACCACGTGTGCGGGTGGCGGTAGTTGTCGGCCCCAGGGTGTTGAAGCCCCCAATTTGATATTTCGTCCCCGCATGCCGCGTTCTGGTACTGTGGCACACTCCTGTTTCTGGACAATCTCCTGCGCATTGGTCTGATGGAGATCATTGTGGCCCAGGTACGGAAGCGAAGAGCAAAGTTGGGGGCACTAGTGCGATCTACACTTGCACGGTTATTAGTTGCTGTTTTAGTGCAGGTGGAATGGGCGCGGAGAACTGCTTTGGGAACATTGCCTACGCCAATGCCTGTCCGTCGCCTATCTCTGGGGAAGTGTTTGATTGTAGGAGATGTTCGCTGTAGCAGAATATTCTCCGCTGCTATTTGAAGCGTCGAGATTGCTACCTCTCGCCTAGTCGGTAGTGTGAAGCGCACTGTTCGTCAGGTGAATGAGCAGGCTGCACTGATCGAGGTAGACAATGAGGGAGACGCAGGACAGAAACGGATCCACGGTATCTGCACAGTAGACTACCTGGTAGCCCCTCGCGGTACACCGAAGACCGATCCTAGGACGGTGTCGGCTATACCCGTCTTGCTTTGGCATGGACCCTGCGTCCCCCCGTCCTGTGCCTGATACGTCGACCCCTGGTGGCTAATTTTTCCCGCTGTAAGGCTACCAGGATAAGTGAAGCTTAGCTTACTTACGTTTTCCTTTGACAGCTGCAGTCGGGGAGGACGGACACGTGCATCCCACCCTCCATGGAGTATGAAGGTAGCCACCTCGGCCGATCCCGAGCGCAATGTCGTGAGATACTGTCAGACAATGCGAGGCTGAACAATTTTAGACATTGGTGGTAGGCTGGAGTGCCGCGCACGCGAGCTGGTCTTCGACTATCGACCAGATTGGGAAACTCTACATGTGGAGCGATGCTGCGAGGGACGGTGAGGCTGTGTGGTATCCTGCAGCGAAGCCTGCATCGAAGGCGCGTGGAAGCTTACATGCCATCTACGCCATCGCTTCTCCCACCGCCCATCTACCAACCTCCGAAATGCTCCCTCGTATTCGCGAAAGCACGTCTCACGATAGACGACCACAATTCAATAACGCCATGACATCAGTCACATCGGCCGACACATGCTGCAGTCAGGCTGGCCCCGCAAAAAAGCAATTCCAAACGCCCGTGCCTATAATTACTCCTGGTATCTAATCTATCTTGGAAGGGTAACCAAGGGCGAATTGGACTAGATAATCTTTGCGTTAGCGGAGAATCAAAAGCTTGACTTTGTCCTCTTCGACGTGGCGCGTACGGGCCACCTGACTGGCCTAAAAATAGGGATTCTATCGGCAGCTGCAGCTGAATGTTTGAATCTTCGATGGACGCGAAAACGTCCGATCACCGCATCAAGAAATCAGAAATCGTATGCGCGCTGTGCGAGACTGCAAAGCCTCGAGGATTGCATCGCATCGTGCGAAGTTGCATTCATCTCGTTATTTTGAGATGGTGTGAAGTTGCGGTGGGAGGACCAACGTAGTTGCAGCTGCGACTGCAACCACAACATCCGCCGCCACGGTTGGTGCGTCTGTACAACTGTGTCTTGACCTCGGACCTCGAAATCCGGACCTGCAAATCCGGACCTGCATGCGCACACACTTGTCTGTGGAGAAACAGCGACATTGTCGGTGTGCTGTGCGTGGGGTCGCGACCCCCCTGTCGTGTCAGTGCACCTCAGAACCTTAACGCAGAGCCGCACGCGTGGCAAAAATAGTCTTACATGACAGACGCAGCTGCACCGGGGATTGGGAGGGCTGGAGGACAATGGACGTACCGTCAGTGCGTATGTTGCGTCACGCATGGGGCGTGGAGGTCGAAGGACAGGTGTGCAAGTGAGATCGGAGGGGGCTGATACATCTGGCCGGAGATTCGATGAGTGACAGAGTGAGTCCTGCAATCTTGTGGGTTTTGGTGTTGGCACTTGAAAAGCGTGGCTCGCGCCTTTGATGGGGAGGGTTAGGAAGTTACTGTTGACCCATAGTACGCGACTTGTGGAGAGGCTTTGACGATATCATGGTAGCAAGGCGACCCATCACTCGGGCTACAACTCATTAGGAAACCAACGATGGGGCGAAACGATGGTGCCATGGAGCAGAATACCAACACAAAGAGCGAGGTAAGGCAATAGACATATGGATACATTGAGGTATAGAACAAAAGGCTAATTCGTCAAAAGGCATTACCTGTGGCTCGACACACTCGACGCCATTCCCACTTCATTCTCATCGTCCATTACCCCTCCGCGCCACGACCCTGCCACACACTGCCTTCTGTTCCAAAGAACATTCGCGTCCGCAATGCATGCCGCCAGCTTCCCACCTTTTCATTACCGCCGCACTACACCCTGACATGATTTTACTCAAGAGACATCAGTACCTTCACTCTTTCCCTGCGATTCCTAGCATGCAATGTTCCTCGCATATGCGCTCGTGCCCTGTCCTTGAGGTGCAGCCACCAAATCCGTCTCTACCAACGCCCTCGTATAAAACACACAAGCCGTCTCCAATTGTCCACCCGGACTGCCATAGTACCCAGCAGGCACCGGCACGTTCTCAGCCCAGAAAGCGCCCTTGCACTCGGTGCTAGTGCCGAAGCCGTAGCACTGTTCCAGACACTGTTGTTGCAGCTGCGTGGTATTCGTTGTGGGAGAAGGGTAGTATGCGGCGTAGAGCTCAATGGATTTGGCAGAGGCGGCGGGTAGGAAGTCGGTAGGCGCGGAGGTGGATTGCTCGTATGGGTTGTTGAGCGTGCAGGTGTCTGGAATGGGTTTTACTGCTGGGCCACCAGCTCGTTGTGTGAGGGTTGTTGGGAGAGCAGATGTGAGGGCCGCGAAGGCAGTGAAGAGGGTGGTTGAGACTAGCATAGTGTTTGGTTGGAGTGCGAATCGAGAGCGAGCTTTATGATAAATTTAGTGTTGTATAGGAATGGGCTTTATGAAGCTATGTACTGGTTGTAAAATTGT
Source organism: Kalmusia sp. IMI 367209 (assembly GCA_027946365.1). NCBI lineage: Eukaryota > Fungi > Ascomycota > Dothideomycetes > Pleosporales > Didymosphaeriaceae > Kalmusia > Kalmusia sp. IMI 367209. The sequence continues at coordinate 1,373,552 of JAPEUQ010000011.1, forward strand.
TGTCAGAGTCTTTCGTGCGAGGAATCCTCGTTCAATAAGTATCTGTTGGTGGCTGGTGACCCGCAAATCAATAAAGTCAGAAGCTGATCGTGCATCAGGCCTCCTGCCTCGCACGGCCTCAGCATATATACCTCTCCAATATTGCACAACATATCACACGATGTAATGTCTTTGCCCCATCCGTAATGGGCACTGTCGCTCGTGCGACACGCGAACAAAGTCGATTCGTCCCAACAGCGGTGCGATGATGTTGGATGCAGGGAACTCAAGAGAGCTCAAGGGTGCCAACGACGATCATCGTTGCAGTTTGGGGCTGATGCACCGCCGCAGCGACGTCATTGGCGAGATCGGCGAGGCGGGGAGGTTGGCGATTGGGTGGAGAAGGGGCTGATGCCGCAGATAGAGTGATGTCACGTGGTTACGGTGTTAGCGACGTCAACCAATACGTTATTGATGAGGCACGAGTCCTGAACCGGACAACGAGCATGGCGTCAATGTCTCACAACATTAGTAGCGTTACTTCGTTGAGTAGGTTTCTTCTTCGCAGCTTCTGAGCAACAGTTTGTCGATCGCCGTAGGCCTTGTGGTCAGCGACTAACACAGCCTCGTGTGGGCTTTGTCATTGGCGAGCGGGAAAAGGCTCACTTGTTTTTACTATACTTACGCTCTGCACCACATATTCCCTCGACGGTAGTCCTATCAAGTCTAAATTTATAGATAATACCTGCTAGTAAATTGTGTGCTGCTGTACACTATATATACACTCTTGAGCTCTATGCGTATGCCGAAATGTCTCCATGACGCACACCATCCAATACTATCACAACACATGTTGTGTAAGCTTAAATGAAAAGCTTCGATCCATGGTACATGACAGGGTTGGCATAATCTGCCACCGTGAAAGAATCAGTGCGCTCCGGGAAGCCCTTAAAGGAGCGCGCATACGTAGCCACAGAGTGAGCGATGAGCTGTTCGCCATTAGCATCCACATAAACCTGCCAAAAAAAAAACAGAGAACATACTTTAGTATTCACAACCCATGCAGTCACATTGACGTTGCTCAAGTCATCGCAAAGCTGATGATAACACGGATCATACCAATCGCCTGCTTTGCCACCAAATTGCTTAGCCTCGTCCTTGGTCTTGACGCCCTCTGCGCCCGTCGCGATACCTCCGCCAGGAATGCCGTGCCTGATGAAGCCATCGTAGTCGCTGCGGCCGTCGAACGGGATAAACGTATAGTTCAAACCCTGCTCTTTGTACCATTCAATGTACAAATCGCGCAACTCCTCCGAACCATTGGGATTAGCAGCATTCGTCGCGTTGTAGATTTGATACGCAAAATTTGGAGAAGCCATCATGTCGTAGTCCATGAAAAGGCGGATCTTCTTGTTTTCTTCCTTTGGAAGCGTGGCGACATAGTAGTCCGAGCCGAGAAGCCCTTCTTCCTCGCCTGCCCACCAACCAAAGCGCACGCAATTCGAAACATTGAACTTTGTGAGTTGGCTCGCAACTTCCAGCAAGCTAATTGTGCCCGAGCCGTCGTCATTAATACCAGGCCCTTCTGCTACGCTATCGCTATGTGCACCGAGCATGACGCAGTTATCGGGATCACCGAAGGTGGTCTGCGCGATGATGTTGGTGGTCTGAATTTGTTTGACTTCGGCGTCGATGTAGGCGATTGCATCGACGTACTCCTTCTTCTTAAGCTGCTTTAGGATGGGCTCTGCGTCCTCGCCACCGATACCAAATGTCGCAACATGGTTGGGAGAAGGGGTTCCAAGAGTACCACCAATACTTCCCTTCTCATAGTTGTACACAACAATAGCGACGGCGCCTTTCTGTCCGGCATGCTCAGACTTGGTGCCGAAGGGGCATGTACCGCGCTTGACGAAGGCGATGTTGCCCTTCACCGAGTCCGGGAAATCACTTAACTCGCAGCCTTCATGCTGAGCGAGAATCAAGGTACCGTGCACAGGCTCCTTGTTCTTGGTCGGAGGCGTAAGACCCATAGGCGATGCAGATTTAGGCACAGTGTCACCTAGAACAAGCCGCGATTCGAAGATATTTCCAGAAACAGCGGGAAATGATTGGTTCGAGATATCGTAGTAGTGCCCTAGTGATAGGATGGTCTCATAAATATACGAGAGTGTGCCATCGTGTCCTATACAACGATCAGCTAGGTATGGGATGGGTCACGTGAGGTCTATACCTGCGCTTCCAATCACTCTTGTGGGATGATTATATTCCTCCTCGCCCAATTTCGCAATCTCATACAGCTTCTTTGCGCGCAAGAACAGTTTGTCGCCGCTGATGAGGTCCTGCAGCGCCGATGAATTGACAAGCGGCTTTTCTCCATGATAATCGCCGTCACCGGCAAGCTCAATCGGAGCTTGCTTCTCCGAAGAGAGCAGAGGGATCTGTAGCGCGGACGCGCCCGCAGCGACGGCGCATAGAGAGGATATAAATGCCCGCATGTTGTGGGATGATAAAGGAAGAGAACGAGGAGATGGACGAGGTAGAGGTGATGGGTGGCTGGGTTGCCCAGATGACTCCAGTGGTTGGCGCGTGAGCTGAAACGCTAGTCTAACTTGGTGGGTGGAAACTCGACGCAATTGGGAGGCAGCCTCGCAACATCACCAACACCAATTTTATAACGCATACAGACCTTCCATTCTTGATCCTGGTGCACTCGGAAGGACAATACATAGTCGAGACTAAATCATCTGAACCAATCGTAATATCATGCAACAGCTTGTAACAACCCTACAGCGACACCAATACCATGGACACGATACATAACACATGAAAAATACATTGTCCGCATAATCAATATTGATATCGCTAGCCATACATCCCAAATCCAAAAATGCATATGTAACTCCATCTTGGTATGCCTCGCCAGACATTCCAGACCCAAAAAAACAGAAGAGTGATCCGTCCCGCTATCACTCGGCGTGATATCCACTTGCAAATCTAGAAAAGGAAAGTCCATCATGATAGGCTTCAGCACCTACTTCATCCTCGCATATTCATGCTCAGATGGGCTTATCGCCCAGCTCCTCACACCAGTCCACGACTCTCCTCAGAACCATCCAGACCGACCCGAACGGCGCTGTTGGAGGTTGGGCTCCTGCTGTCGCTCCCGCCTGCTCTGCCTCCGGCGCTCGTTCTCGTTGAGCGGCAGCGGTGGCTGCTCGCCAGGGCGGATGAGGTTCGGGTTTGCATTGAAGTGGGCGCGATCGTCAGGCTGCGCACGCTGAGCACGGTTAGAGCCGTGGTGGTGTCCGTCGTTGTATGCTCGGTCGCGTGCACCGTGTTGAGCTGTTGTGGTGCCACTGCTTGATGCGTTAGCCCTGCTCGGCGCCACCTCCCTTTCGAACAGCTTCTTCCTGCAGACAGGGCAACGGTTGTGGTTGTCCTGCTCCGTGGAATTGATCCAGTTCACGATGCAGCGCTTGCCGAAGATGTGGCGGCAAGCGTCGAGTCGCACAGGGGCGTGGAGATCGAAGACAGTCGACGTCCCTGGGAAGTCGTGCTCACAGAGACCGCATGAGCGTGGGTAGTGGCGTAGGGTATGCATGTGGTCGCGAAGGAACATAACCTTGCTAGGAAGAGGCATGACGGCTGTTGTTGATCGAATATCGGAGGCGGGGGTAGTTGAGGATAGGTGGCGTTGCTAAGTTCTTGTTAGCAGGTGGACAGATCGTTTTGGTAGCTGATGAGCAGTTGAAAGAGCAGAGGTGGGTAGCTATAAAGTTCTGATGAGGTATAAGTAGTAAGGGTGGAGTGGTGTAGAGTTGATGGAGAAGAAGAAGTCAGTGAGGTGGTGTAGATGACCCTTTATATACCCTTGAGGGAGGCTTCCCTCTGGTGCCTATCCTATTGTGCTATTCATCTATTGTACTTCTTGATAGAAGACCAGAAACCTCACTCAAAAAATACCTGACCCTTACTACAATACACACCTCAAGTCAGCACCCCTGTAGCCTATCTACATGCCTTAGGCAGCCAACATTCGGGTAAGATAAACACATTGAAGAGAGACCGAGACAGCATAAGACACGTCAAGTGAGCGGGTAGAAAGGCCCGACCGATATCAGGACAAGCTTTATACAAGAGGAAATATCTATCGATTACAAAAGAACTCCAAGAACCATCCCTTGAGCCTTGAAGGCGGGTATCACGAATGACTAGAACTATTGAACCCTAAAGTATTACAACCCGTACAATAACGAGAAAAGAAACAAGTCTATCCAACCAGGCTACAAGGTAACGATACCCGCGGCGTCTGGTGGCCATAGAAAAGAAAGCACTGCATCAAGGTGACGAGATGGTCGAACGCCACGACAATAAGAAACAAACATCAATGCGCCGGCGTATCAGGCATCTCCCAAAGATGTTGCGGCTCGTTTTTGGGGGCTTTTGGTACATACACAGCACCATTCGTGATCGGGTTCGGGTTCGAGTTCGAGTTCGAATTCGATGCGAACGGGATGACACCGCTCGCTGTAAACACCGGAAGATTCTCCCGTGTGGCTGCTGGAGACATTGGTCGAACTGAGTTCGTTGTTGTAGGTACCGGTATTGGTGCCTGTGCATGTGCAGGAGCGGAGGCATCAAGGTTCGGAGGAAGCCAATGCAGCGGTGCCTGACGGTGAATATCTGAAAGTGGCTGCACCGTGCCAAATGTCTGCGTGTTGTAATTGACAAATTGCGAAATGTTCGACGGTGGGGGTGGAGGAGGTGTGTCCGGGCGAGGTGGAGAGGTCGTCAACGGAAGCGGATCCTTCTGTACTTGGACACAGGATGGCACCGGCAACTGTTCAGGTGTTATAGTCATCTCCATAAGCTCGGTCGGGGGCTCCAGAATGCCGATGGACTGGCGAGGAGATGCCATAGATTCGTGCTTTTGTGATTCGGCGCCAGTAGGCTGCTCGATGACTGTAGGCGTCTGTCCTTCTGCTATCCTGGGCTGGGGCTGCTCCAGAGGTGCGTCTGCTGCAACCTCCAGCTTCGGTGGCTCCGGTGCGACAGGCGCACGAACGTCGGATTGAATGGGAGAAGAAGGCTTTGAAGGTTTCGCTGGTCGACCCGGCTTCTTCGCAGCTGGCTTAGTTATCTTAGGCGCAGCTAGCTTCCGTGTTGTCTTCGGTTTCTTTTCTGTCTCCTTCAATTTTACCTGCACGTCATGTTCCTCTTTCGACGGCATATTGATCTTAACACGTTGTACTCGGGAGGTAAGCTGATCAATGTCGTTCTCTTTCTCCTTCTCACTCGAGGCAGTGGTTTTGCCCATGTAATTGGACGGTACCCGGGGAACAGGAGGCACCGGCCGATTTTTAGGAATGCGGGATGCTGTTGCTGTGCTTGGAGCTCTAGCCTTCTTCACGGGTAGCCCTGCCGTGGTCAGGGCAGGTGTAGCGCTTCGTCGATTTGGCAATACGCTTGAAGCACGGCTGACACTACGGCTCTCGGTGACTGAGCCCACGCTCGATGCGATGCTCATACGGCGAGAAACGGTGCGCTTAGGTTCAGGCTCGACACTGGCGAGAGGAAGGTCTGCAATTGTCTGCCTGCGGCTCGCTTTCGACGCGGAGCGTATAGACTCATCGTCCGAAGCATTGTCGACATACGAAGTAACGGGCTTCCTTCCGCGAAGCTGACGGCCCGAAGGATCCACGTGGACAGCGGACAAAGCCGGCACAGGCTTCTCCTTTTTCATCTTTGGTTCGGCTAGCTCATCCGGCCTGTAGCTCCTTGTTTGTCTGTCCGAAGGTATGAGGAGCTTGCTCAGGGTATGAGATGCAGTAGCCCAGTCAACTTCGGGTGGCGGAGGTGTAGGCGCTCTCGAAGGGCTGGCAGAGTACCTGCCTGATAGGCTGCGCTGGAGCTTTGATGGATCAACGACCTTGGCGCTGAACGATTGAGTGGGAGACGAAAAGTGTGCAGCGGGACCTGACCGCACCTTTTTCGGTATGACTGTCGGTGGCGGTGTGACGAGATTCTCTAGTTCAGCAAGACACGACTCGTGCCACCACAAAGGATCGTACGTGATAGGGGTCAGCCCAGGCTCTCCATAAGACATCAGCGCGTCATCATCGTGCATGATTAGTCCGTTCATTCGCTGTTGCATGCTGAGGGCGAGGCTAGAGATGGGAGCCTCTGCGAACACCTGTCCATCGCAGAGCCCACTGAGGTGGCTGAGAACACCACTCGAGAGTGCTCTGTCACTGTATCCTCCCTCAAGCACCGAGATTATACGGCCGTCTACAGCAGTGTCTGCTTCTTCAGCGAGGCGAACTACATCTCGGGTGAAGCGAGCATAGAATTCGGTCGGCACGTTGACAGTATGCCGCTGCATGCCCGCAGTCTCCCACTCGCTAGCATCGAACCCGGCAGAAAGGAAAATGGCGGCCTTTGGGGTGGGATGATTCGGAGACTTGCGTAGTCGGTTGGTGTGATGTTTGAGATATTTTCGCGCCTTGTCCAGCAGCACCATGTACTTGTCTTCGTATAGGCGCCAGAATTCCTCTTTCGTGGACCAGGTCTCGAGGTGAATGTTCCAAATGGACTGGCCGTGTGCGTTGTCTATGCAGAGACTGGCTGCTTGAACTTTATCGTCATCTCCATCTTCGCAAGGGAACGAGTTGATATCATGTAGACTAAAGTAGCCAATTGACGTCTTCTTCCAGTTGGGCGTGTTCTTGTGCATGCCCTGCACCTTCTTGTTCCGATCCCAAGTTATGTCTTGCGAACCGTCTCCGTGATGTAGGTCAAAGTCGATAATGGCCGCGTGTGTAAGTCCGTAGTTCATCATGGCGTGCTCGATTCCAACGTGAACATTATTCAGCCAACAAAAGCCCGAGGGCCACTCGGCGGAACAATGGTGACCCGGTGGACGAATGCAGACGAAGGCGCGAGAGATGGCGTTATCCAGGCTTGGTGCTTGGAACACAGCATCCACAGCATCCAGCACGCCCCCTAGCGCTCCCTGTAGCGCATTCAGTGATTCCGACGAGAGATAGAGGTCCATTGGATGGAAAGCCTGCTTCGACGGTTGTCCTGGTACTGCCGGCGGGTCTCGCGCAAGCTCTTTCCCTGTCGAGGCAAGCTTTTGGCCGGCATTTTCGCACAGCATGTTCAATTCCTCCATCCACTTGGTTCCATGCACATTCGTCACTACCTGCGAGTCCAAGCCGACCATCCGTGCCGTCTTGCGAATTTTAAATGGTATGCGCTCCGGTGCATTCTGATTCGGCCGGAGAGGGTTGCCACCTTCGCTGTGTCGCTCTCCTAGCCGCACATAGGCTGTCGAGATGCCCCGCACGCTGGCCAGCATGCGCTCAGGTCGTTCCATGATTGTGCTCAAGGTTGCTTTGGTGGTCTTGGGTCGCGCGTATCGGTGGCCATAGCATTGGTCGTGAATGATTACGATGGTGCCTGCGTTGGCAGCGTCCCTCGCGGCTTCGTGCAGCGCGAGCTCTTTCTTGAAGCATTCTTCAGCGATGTCACAAGCGCGGGGCGGAGGCTTCCTCTCCTCCTCTGGCTGCTGGGCAAGCGGGGACGAGGGCACGTTCATGTTCGGGGCGAAGGACGGGCGGCGGGAGACTGGGTGGGTGGTGCCAGAGGCACCGTTGCGCAGCGAGGTGGCGGACGACTTCCTGCCCAGGGCGGGCGACTCAGAGCGGCGGCCCAGGACGCTTGACGGTCGGCGAGCGTCAGCTGGTATTCGCGGTGAAGATATGGCGGGACTCTGCGGCAAAGGCGTGTTGACGGCAGTCGAGTGCAGCGACAAGCGCTTGAGCGAGTGCGAGAGGAGCGCGTCGTTGTTTGTTGATTCGCGCGCGGCCTGGTAACGGGGCGAGCTGGCGGGGCTCGCGGCACGGTAGCTGTCCATGGCGGGGCAGCTGCTTGCGCGCCTGGGCGACGCGACAATCCGTCTGCACGAGGTTCAGATAATAGAAGAAAGACAAAAAAGACGTGGGTGGTGGTGGTGGTGGTGGTGTGAAAGAAGGTCAAGCGATGACGGCGCGGCGTGTTGCCTGCGCAACCGAAAACAGGCTGGCTGCCCCCCCCTTACCGAGCCGGCGCCAACCTTGGAACATCCTTTCCCAGCTACCAGCTGACATAGGGCTGACCCAGTGCATAGACTGGCTACGCTTCCGCATGATGCGACAGCCAACCTGTCATGCTTCAAGCAGAATACTCACACATCGCATCACATTTCACAACAAACACAGAATCCGATGACGGACCGGTACGATCCAGGGCAAATGTCAATCGACTCATAGAACTCGGTCAACTTTCCGAGAGAATGCATAGTAGCGGCATGAGATGAGCGCGGGGAAATGCTTTGACTTTCTGTTTATTTCTTTTGCTTGCTTCGTTGCATTGGTTCGGGACCCTTGCCCTATGAAAATTAAGAAATCAGATCTGCCTGCCGATCCTCATGCTCCGATTTTGCTCTCCAAAAACTTCGGCGCCTCGTCCGCCGCCTCGTCCTCATACGTCGAATGCGCCGGTAGTACAATCAACGTTCCATCACAAACCAGATCTCCATCCGCGCAGTAAACCTGCAGATTAGTTTGCGGGTAGCTCGGAATACCGCCATTGTTCTGCTTGTTCCGGGTGTAGCCAAACAATACAATGCCCTTGACCTGGTTGATGACCGTAGTGCTGAGCGTGGGGATGGCGCCGGCAATCAGGGCTGCTCCTTGGCTGTTGTGGTGCGTTAGCATAACATGTTTAGATTACGGAGATGGACATGGGCAATCCTTACCTGTATCCACCAGCTACGACAGGCGTCTTGGGGCACTTCGTGTTGGCGAGTTTGAAGAGACGTGCCCCCTCAGCGATAGCCGCATCGGTTGTTCCCTTGGGTTGGAGGTTGTCAAGGAGCCCAGCTGTATAGGCACCACCTACACCCTGGACCCAAACGTTTGCAGCACCGTAGTAAGATTCGAGAGCGTCTGCTAGGATGGGGCCGGGTTGTTCACCCTAGCTTTTAGTCAGTATCGCTCGACGATAGAAGACAAGGCGTAGAAGAATTGAAGTTGTCGTAATCGTGCTGTTGGGTTGCATAGGCATGGAAATTCTCTTTCTTGCGGGACGAATGCTGGCATAAAACATATTGCCTCGGTCTCTCCTCACGACAAAGAAACAAATCGAAACTCACCATGTTCCCTTCCTGCGTCGATCCCCTCGCGTAAATCAAGATCGCTTTGGGGCAAGCTGAGGCACTTCCAGCCTCAAGTTCTGTTCTTGTGATCGTCGAATCACGCGTGACAAGCGGCAGGGCGCTCGCAACCGCGACGATCGAAGCGAGAGAGATGGTAAACTTCATCTTGAATTTCTTCAAAGATGGAAAGTTTGTTGTCTAGTAACCAAATGAATGGGAGACAACGAAGGACTGGCAGGCACAGTAACGACCTTTGCCGCTGAGGAGATGAGCCGTAGAGAACAACAGAGAAGACATCGTGGAGTTATATATCCCTCGTCGTGTCCCAAATCGTCCACTCCTCCGCCCTTAGTCCCAGAAAAACTTGGTAAACTTGGTATACGAGCCCAACGCGTATGCGTCGTGTCCGCTGGTGTCCGCTGGCACTCGCTCGACCTTGCAAGTCTCGTTTGCGCACTGGGTTCTCCAGATTGCGGCTTCGCACATTTGTGCAAGTGCCGTTCCGTATCGGCCACTCACGCCCCTCATTCCCCGTATTATGTTCACGTGTTTGGGGAAAATCGCACACGTGGACCGGGTAGCTGCAGAAGTCGATTCGGAGGCTGATCAGGAACCGGGTGCAACTCCGGGGGTGCTTCATGCGGTGTGTAGGTGCCGGGCGCGGGGTAAGTGTAGTCGCGATGCTAAAATCCTGTTTTAGGCAGGTCGATGTAGCCATCTCAGATCTTAAACTTGTACATCGCGGGATTTGCCTTGTAGAGTATCGTGCATTTCAATTAAGCAGATCGAGTATGCCAATATGTGGAAATAGAGGAAGCTCGAGTGACTTCAAAATGGAAGTAGGGAAGTAAAAGTCGATCCGCAGGTTTCGTGGTACTCCAGTGCTTGACAACGCGAGTAGCAACGAGCGTCCGGAGCACGCCATTGAACATCAAACACCTCGGATTTCGTGAAATCTTGTGTTGATGCTCCAATTCCTTACTCACGGGGACCGACAAATTCACTATACGACGTTACCAACACCGACTTCGCATTATACAACCCCTGCAGAGCCGCCCCTTCCGCCCACATCAACCGAGGCACCTCAAAACGTGTAAAAGTCGCCATTGGTCATCACTCAGAACGCGCATGAAAATCAAATCAGTAGCGCAATTGAGGTATTCACTGTACCTGCATTAGCAGATTCAAACATGCACTAATCATATCTCATTACCACCCTCCATCACGGAGGGTTCCGTTAAATGAACCTCTTCACCCATCTAGCGTCCCTTGCTTCGAGCTGTACTGCACTCCTCTTCCGCTTCGTCGAGATGTCCGCCGCTGTGATGTTGCCACAGTCGGGTGTCTGCAAGTGTTGCCCGAACTTGTCTACTGCCCATATCAACACACCGTTCGACCACCCGAAGCCCTCCACCACCGTGTACTCTCCTCCACCGCCCGCTGCGTTTGTAGACTCGTCCGAGTACTTCTCGAAGATGGTGCCGTTTCCTTCGGCGTTTACGAGCTGAGCGAACTCGGGCGTGGCACCACCTGTGACGCGCCATGTACAGAATGTGGAGTCGACATATCGCTGCGCGAGGCGAAGCGCGAGGTTTTGCGTCCAGACGTAGTCTTGAGATGTCTGATCGCTCTCGGTAGCCGAGTCGAGCGGAGTATTGAGCAATCCTGACATAAGAATATGCATTAGTGGCGGCCACACATTCGGCTCATCCCATTGTTGACCGGTCTGGACGTTCGTGGCAGCGATCGCTCCCGCTCGGTCATCGAGTAGCTCTTCGATGCGAGCATAGGCACGACGTAGAGCAGTGGGATCGCTCCTCAGGGCCTCGGGTGCAGCACCCGTCCAGTACGGGTAGAACTGCGCCAAGTGGAAGAAGACCTGCTGCCCGGCCGGTGCACCGGGCACATCGTCACGAACAGTTGTGTTGTCCGCAATGACGTAGACGTTCTTCGCACCAGCGGTGAGGTTATAATCAAAGTAACTGTAATGCTCCGTATCCCATAGCAACGCAGTCATCGCCTCGCTGCGTTCCGCAGCACGATTCGCCCACGCTGCCGCCGCCGAGTGATTACCCTGGCGGCGATGGAAGTCTGCTATGGCAGCCTCGTTTGCATACAAGATCGAGTTGAGATCGACTGGGAGGATGTTGACAGTGTTCAGTGATCGCAGAGGGAAGAAGGTCTGCGTAACGCTATCAGCCGGATTGGCAATCCAGCGTGCAGAATAGTCCCATCCACTTTCAGCTCCAGACGCCAAGTTGGCATATAGCTGAGCTTTTTGTTCGTCGGTGAGTGCCCTCGTAGCATTGAAAATCTTGCCCTCTTCATTGTAATACGATGCGTTGTTGGCAGTTACGTAGTCTTCGTAGTAGGACTCGGGCCGCGGCTGGGTGTTCAATACTGCGTAGTGGTTCTGTCAATTGTTAGCAATGCACTTTCTACACTCACTCGATACCCACTCACAAGACTGTAGTTTTTACCAGCACGTTCAAGAGTCACGGTACGATTGTTGATCCAGAACTTGTGCTCCTGCTCCAGCAATGGCAGCGCGCGCTCCAGGATAGTGTAGTTCTGAGTGTACTCGACGTAGATTCGCACCATCTGGGTTAACAGAGGCGGCTGCGACCGATTGAGGTAGTACAGTCGAGCGCCATTTGGGACAAAACCAATGGTCTCGACCAAGTCGAGGAAGTTTTCGATGATGTTCTCAGCAATCTGTGTGAACGAGCCCTTGGTTCGCAAAAGACCCTCAATAATCCAGTAGGAGTCCCAATAGTACGGTTCCCGGAAGCGACCACCAGCGACAACAAAGGTTCGGTTGACAGGAATAAACGAATTGACGCATTCCGTGCAGTTACTCGGCCCCGCGTAGCGTCTTGTCAAATCAGGCCAGATGTCGATGACCTGGGACGTGAAGTTGGCAATGGTGGAGCTATTGACATTGTCCAGAAAGTCGGGTTGTGTGTCTAGCTCATCCGGCGGAACCGGCTCGAGCTCGCTACCCGCCTCTCCGAAATACGTCGTCAAGAAATCATTCAGATCGCTGTTGTTTCGAATGGGTTTCTTGAGTTGATTGAAAGCGTCAATGACTTCATTAAGAGGTCGAATGGTTGGTCTGTCGTCCTGTAAGCCGTTGTTGCAAATTTCAAACGCCAGTAATGACCTACAGATCCACAAAAGTCTTGGAGTCGGAAAACGGCCGCGCCAGCTCAATTTCGCGCAGGATATCTCCGTAGCAGTAGATTGGCGAGTCGCAGGGTGCAATCACAGAGCCATTCTCATAAAGCGCATAAGCCAATGGCGCAAAGGCAAGCAAAGTCGCTGCAGTGGAAGCTCTTGAGGCCTTCATGACGACGCTGATGGATCACGAAGATGACTGAAAAGCACTGTGCAAGGGCCAACGCGTCGCGGCCCCATTGTGCTTTTATACGATGCCCACGGTCGGTCATCATGGTGCATCAGCGCACAAAGAAACCGGATCATGCAGCGGGATAGGCGGCATCACCGCGCGGAGCCAACGTAGGTGGCTGGGGAACGAGGAATTGGCGCACGAGGAGCACGAACCGCCGACTTGGCGCATGCTGGGTGAAGGGCACTCGTCACTAAAATACGAAAGGCGCCATCGCGACGCGTCGTGTGGCCTGCTTGTCCGACGCAGAGCGGTGGCGTCACTGGCTCTTGGTGTGGAGGTTGGTGTTGGGGATGCTGCCGAAGGATGCGAGCTTTCCCCGCATTGTGGAGCTTCCTCTCGCGGCTAGGCCAACGTCATTGTGAATGGTCAGTGTTTGCTGCCGGACCTGACGCCCTGCATTCCGCATCAGCCCCGGCTTCACCAGAAGGTCCCATGTCTACATAATTTCATACATCACATGGTTGGTCTGTTAGCATTCGCTTTGAACATATTGACGAATGAAGCCAGTCAGAAGCAGAACTCCCTAACTGGAGACAAGGCCAATAGCTTCAAGCAACATAGTTTTCGTATAACGGGCCAACTCACGCCAGAGTCGGTTACGGGAGGATGCATAATGCAGGTTCGACACTAGGAAGGTTTAGATTTCATGACTTGAGTACATCCACATATATGTGCGTAAAATAGCAAAGTAACTCGCCTAGAGCTTGCAGACAAGTCATCGCGCTCTTTTGATTGTCTCTCATTCGGCTCAGCGGTCGAACACCTTCAAATCCCAAAGTTTGACTGAACTTTGAATTAAAGGTAGTTTTGATTCTTTTCGCTTGTGAAATTGAAGGCATGGGTCAAACACAAAAGATCGCACTGAACCACTACATCACTATGCGAGCAGGGCATGGCCGATGCAGATGCAACAGGTACCAGAATAAATTTTATGCTACTATAAGAGATCATCGAGGAGGAGTGAGTCTCTTTACATCAAGCATCGAATCCAGAAAACGACTATACATTACGATATGCCGTCATGCATGGACGTCTTTCGAGAAGTCTGCACCGTTCCAAAGACTTCCCCAAGCATGCAGCACCTTGGCCTTCCAATCTATCTACCTAGTCTGAGCGAAATCTCGTCAGAAATCTCAATCCCTTTATCCTTCACCACATTACACTCGGCATGCTTCACGATTCGGATGACGGCATCTCTGACACATCTCCATCCCTCCACAGGCCATCGTATGTACGCATGGTCATGTCTACTCCAGAACATCCAGAATCGATACAACTCGCCACGGGTTATGGCCCCAGTATATTCTCAGGGCAAAAGTACACAGATATGTATCGTTGAAATGAACAAATAGATGGAAAGACTCAACGCAGTTCACACCGCACTCGGCATCGATAGGTGCCCAAATTTTAGAGTAGGTGCGCGTATCAGTTCCCTCCTCTCTTTCATGAAGCACTTATTGACCCCCCACTTGGGCCATATTCATCGGCTAGCTTGCCCTACTTGTACCACTGCTTTGGCATGACATAAACGGCTAGATCTACAGACATTCCACTAGAACCAAAATTGATCAGCCATTATCGAAGACCGAGTTCTGGCAAGGCAAGATAGGAAAGAGTCCCCAACGGCTTTCATCAAGGAAACACCCGCCTAAATATCGTATCTATTCCTACCCTTCGATAAATGTCCACCCAGTTGAGGTATTATTATCTTCGTGATACGAGAATCTGGGCCTTCGTGATGAGGAGATGTTTTTCAACTAGGGTATCATCCTGGGGAAGCACCTAAAGATGTGATAGCGTGCTAGTTCTGCTACAAAAGAGACTCATATAATATTCACTGTAAGGTCCGTATTGGAACGATCTCTTTCAACCTACATGTTGCTCCGCTAACCAGATAGCATTAATTCGAATAGGATTCCCTGTTCTTTGCATGCCTGTTCCAAATCCACTACAGGCTCATTGAACACAGACCGTCGCATATCAAGAGTGAACTCAGCAAAGTGCGGCGTAGCTCGCTTCCAGCCTGGCCCCATATCCGTCACCCAAGTCGCTTGTCGCCTGTCGGTGGTCTCATCATACCACTCATTGTCTTTTCTCTGCCCTGTGAGAAACCTTCTTAAGGCTTCCATTGCCGTGAAGTTGGCCCATATTGGGGACTGCACTGCCCAAATATCATCGTTCATGACGAGACGCCGAAGACTCGAAGGTAACAAGTCCACGAGAGGATGGTCATTGATCTCCTGCACTTGACCATAGAGAATAATGAGTGAGGTTTCGAGAGTTTCGAGAGCGTTGAATTCGTGCAAGGAACCAAGACTGTTGACACACACCCTGGGCAAGTTGGCGACAGATGTTTCGTTGTCATCGTCAGGGAAAACCTCGTATCGAATGGTCAAATGCTTCAAAGTTCGGCGTACGCGATTCAGAGCTTGTCGGAGTGTTTCCAAACAGAGGGGCGCTTGAGATGCTGGTATCAGGCAATCATAATCTAGCCTGGCTAGGCTCAGCGTGGTGGCAAGGAGGAGACCTAGTGTGCTTGGAAGTGCTGGTGAGCGTCGTAGCTGTAGTGTCGTCAGATAGAACGCCATTGGTGCTTGTGGAAACGGCCAGATTGTGTGTCTTAAAGTGTCTTTTTGGATACCATCAGTAAAGGAGACGTTAGGGAAGAACGTGAGATCTAAGGTTTTGATGGCCGGTAAATAGAAAAACTTCAGGAATGTTTCGATAGGCACCGGGAGATTTGCGGCGTATCTAAACTCTTGACCTGGAGTGGTGTAGGAGATCGTCAAATGAGTCAGCTTCTCGAACCAAGACTGCTTTCCCCACGGGCCCAATGTGCGGTAGAGTGTGCTCCTAAGCATTGCCGGCAGACGATAATTGTGTATGAGCAGTTCTATGTCCATATGTAAAGATTCCACGCGTGTGCAGTAAGAGATCAGGACCGCAATTCCGGCGTTCAAGTTTCCCTCTCGCGTCGTTGGGTCGTCACAATCACCTTTCTCTTCACATGGGCAGCCTCCCAATGCTTTTTCAAACATCTCCCAATCGGGTGTTGAAATGCGATGTGTATGAGCTGGTAGCAAGATGTCGCCGTTGAAGCCAGGTGCATCAAAACCGCGGTAATTGACACTCCGTAACGCTAATTCCTTGATGAATTTCCCATGATTGGGGTTTTCGAGAATGCACCGAAGTAATGCAGTAATAGCTGGACCATCAGGTACAGTCGAATCCCATGTGAAGTCGATATTGCGAAACATTGCCGGTAACGTGATCGCGCGAATGCTCTTGCATGTCTTGGAGAGGTTATTCAAGTCGCGGAAAGGAGTTTCAAGAATGATCGCTTCTTTGAGTTCAATAGGGAGATCTTCGAACGAGGTCATGTTGATAGATCTGCTTTTGCAATGCGTGTTGACGCTCGATAGGTGCGCAGTTGTTATTGTCGTCCTCAGAGCTGTATGACAGTCGACTGAATTGCAGCCTTGGATGACTTGTGGCGCTATTCTCCGTACAAGGAATTTTGAAGGATGCCTGGGGACCTGATCGGAGGAGGAACGTCGGGGAATTCAATCGGGGAATATGATCGGCCTTCAGTTGCTTGCTGACTCATCGGTGGTTGTGCAAGCCTCGAAGAGTGCGCAAGGAAACAACGCAAACCTGATAAAGGCAACAGCCTATTCATGGGCGCTCCGGACATTGAGCTTCAGATAATCTGGAAAATCCATCGCGCTCTTGGTACTCCAAGCTGTCGGTACCATCGGCGTGACTAATCGTATTGAGCGAAGTGCGAGCCGGCTTGCGGCTCTGCCTTGACATACAGAACGGATTTCATTCCAATAACAGCCTGGAGGTCCCCATAATTGGCTGCTTCCCGTATGGCGTAGCATCCAGAGCGTCCTCTGGCTACCTCGTATACATGCTTCGTGTGGCGCGTAAAGAAACGGGAAACGGGTCAGTGGTCTAGTGAGATGTTGTTCTCCATGTGAGACTGCCCAACCGTTACTAGGGCAGGAGAAGTGGAGAAAGTTAGTCGAAGAGGCTCAAGCTTGGCCGTGGGGTGGCAGGGGGTGGCGATGGCTAACCGCAATCTGTTGGATGTCTCTGATGGCGGCGTTGCGAAAGCGGTTGAGTGTTGGGGCGGAATGACGGGTGAAGTCCAAGCGAGGGCGATGGGGATTCGAGCGCTTATATAATTCTGCGCTATCGGTTTTACGAGCCCACCTTCCTCTTCCTTCCTCATCGACCCGACCGACGTCGCGACATCTGAGACTCTTACAAACTCCACTAGCGCTACATTTGTATCCCGTTGTCTCGGACTACATTCCCTCCTGTATGGCGCCATTGAATTACTAATTTGACTTGCATTAGATGTGTTATCGATAAGTGTGCTCAGAGAGAGGCAACTGATACAACCTAGCTTCCGATTATTGGGATGCTGAATGCTACCGTATACGGCTTCGGCAAGATCTAGTCTGTTTGCTGTCCCTGCAGAGCGAACATGAGCTCAGGACAAATAGGCCATGAACGCGACGGACTTCGCTACGGAAAGCGGGCCTGTCTCGAAATGCTATATCGACATATCAGTATAGTATATTCGACTGGCCGCAAGAAAATTACAAAAAGCATCTAATATGCTTGTCATACGCTGTCTTAAATTCGAAATAGCGTATCAAATAGGTGGTTTATAGTTCATTGATATTGTCAAGAGCTGATGAGCATGAGAGTGCGCAGCATGGAGAGCGTCCCGATGTCCGCTGATCTTTACATATCCCGCGATTCGATATCTCAGAGCCTCAAGACTTTGTCGTGACTCCATCATTCAAGCCTGCGCCAGAACGTTCATCGTGCATACTCAGCCCAATCAACTGCGTGCGAGCGCTAGGTTGGGCCAAATACTAGCACATAGAAAAAGTCATCACCGCCCAAGTCTCATCTTGCGATAATAAGAGCCTCTTCAGTTCTGCCTCACTTTAACACTGGAGCAACGCACCGCCTTCCCATGCGGACATTGATGACATTGACGCTGTTATGACAGATGTTCATATAGCACACCTTGGAGCAGCCCCACGCATTGACTGGACACCAGGTCTACACGTACGAACCAGTCACCCTCAACATCAGAGAAATTTGGAACCATTGCTTCACATAATTTGATTGGAAATAACGACCTGCAGGTGTTCTTGAAAGGAAAGGAAGGGAAGTTGATGATTTGTAGGTCATTGTCATCGAGCCCAGAGCCTTGGAAGAGACCATGGGCGGGGATGTCGCTGCCTTTGGAGGGAATTGCATTAAACAACGTCTGTTCGAGGGTGCGCCGCCGGATGATACCTTCGTTAGCGGGGGAAGTGTAGATCAACACGGCTTAGTTCATGGAGCAACGGACTGCCTTCCATTCGATCGAATGCGCCAAGAAACTCCTGAATATGTTGTTACAAAAAAAGAATTCTAGTCATTCCCCGGCTTGACGATACCTCGGACATCAAGTTCATGCAACTCATTCGTCTGACCGCAACTCAAATTTTGTGTCTCAACAGCATGATCATCCTCGCATAGAAGGCGCTCCAGGCCAGATCTCATAATCTGGAAACCACCGCCAATGAATTCTCTTGGCGAAGTCCAAGATAACTGGGAACTCGTTCTTCAGCAAATCCCTACTCTCCGGGCCCGCATCGCACACTAGTACACTGACTACAAAACCATACACGGTCGCATCAGCCTCCGACGGTTCTGCTCCTCCAAGCACCCAGAAGCACTCGTCGCCGCTCGCTTTCCGCCTACTCTCTTCCAGCAAGCCATTGACGCCAATCCAAATCTCTCTAATAAATGCCCGAATCTCGGGGTAAGAGAAGCGACCGGAGCCTTGCTCATACAGCCTACGAACGTTGGCGCGGTACGCCAGGATTCCGACCAGAAGACGTATGGGATATGGGATGGACCATAGAGCGTGATCGCGCATGGTATAATAATTCTTGATCCAGCGTTCATGGCCATGATAGAAGTACAACTTGTCTTCTAAGAGGGCGCGTATCGCGAGATCTTGACCTTTCTGAGCAGCATTGAGATGTGCATTAATGTCTTCGATAGCGCCCCGTTCAGCCAAACTTCGTAAGATGAGCGTGGAGTCGGCCAGGCATTCCGTAGGCTCACTCGGGGTCGCGAGCTCCAAATATGGTATTTTGCCTTTAGGTCCTGAGCGTGGCGACCCTGCTGCGCAGAGGTATGCGGTGTTTGAGGTACGTAGGCGGAATTCCACTTTGGTGGCGAAGGGCGACCACACGTATCTTCCTGGTTCGTTCCAGCCGCGATAGAGTGTTATGGTGGGTGAAATTTTGGCTTCCATAACGTTGTAGAGGTATTGGAGATTTTGGAAACTATGGATAGGATGGAAATACCTGACAATGGGCAGATTAGGGTAAGGAAAGGGGTGCAGGTGCTTGTTCTGATTGATAAATGCATTTGTGGTGCTTCTCTGAGCTGGCTTTATATGATTCACAATAGTACGAGAGTTGTCCGCTCCCTCGTACAAAGAGCTGACTCACGACGTTCCATACGAGCGCCAGTGCGAATTTGTATTGTGATGGAGGTATGTCATCATCAATGGAAGCGCACGGTTCTCACGGAGAATGGCTAGATAGAAGACGACGTGTTTTGATAATAAAGAAGCAGAAGAAAGACGATGGTGGCGAAGGGAAAACGCGCTCCGACGCGGCACGAAGATTAGGAGCTTGGGCCACGCTCTTACTATCGATTGTGGTGAGCTGCGAAGGCCAAACACTCGGTCCACAGGACTGATGCGTCTCGCTCCAGCCTGTGCAGAGCTAACAAGATATGCCTCGGGCACCGTGTGAGATGGAGTTCGATGTCAAAGAGGAAAACGTGTCCGACTAATCGGTTAGTTAGGGGTGTGCGCACATGCATCGTTGGAAGGTAGGACCGCCTCACCCCACCCATCAGACATTCACTACTCTTTACTCGATACAAACCCAGAGCAACACACAGGCAATCGCCATGGCATGCGACGTCCAGCCTTTACCGCGCCCTCAAGCCTATGCGCA
This sequence comes from Kalmusia sp. IMI 367209, assembly GCA_027946365.1. NCBI lineage: Eukaryota > Fungi > Ascomycota > Dothideomycetes > Pleosporales > Didymosphaeriaceae > Kalmusia > Kalmusia sp. IMI 367209. The sequence continues at coordinate 1,393,197 of JAPEUQ010000011.1, forward strand.
AACTTTCCTTTCCCTCATCACCCCGCTCCGCAGGCGCAGTGACCAGCGCCCCCGCCCCAGGCTCCTTCCATCAGGCAACGAGCCGACTCGGTGTTATAGCCAACACTGCACACAGCTTCTCTGCCCCGGCCTCGCCTTTCTCGTGGTTGTACTAGCCACTCTCACAGTTGCTGCCACCTCCACATAACGCCCACTTGCCCGCCGGGAACAGCACCCACCACCAACACCCGCCTGTCTACCGCATCTGGCAATGTAGGTAGCGCCGCGAGCCACCGTCCTGGCAGAATACATGCTCATGTGTCTCCAGCCTAGCTTTCCCGCCGACATGTCCTCCTCCGGGGATCAAGAGTCCCCCTTCATGCACATCCCGACCGAGGTTCGCGGTATCATCTACAACTATGTGGCTAGCACCCGCAACATCAAGTCGCGCGACGTTCTTCGCTACTGGTTCGAGAAGAAAGATATCCAAGAGACTATTACCGAGCGCCAGAAGAAGGACAACCACGACGCGAATGTCACTTACGTAGCCGGCTACAACCACGAGTACGATGAGAATAGCGAGCCCGAGGAGGAAGGTGAACAAGTCGTTGAAGATGAGAGCGACGTGGAGAGCTCAGGGTAAGCAAGGGTACCTATTTTGCCCGGCCACTGGGCTGTGCATTCCATACTCCTCGGAACGGCAGCTAACATATGACCCAGGGACGAGGACCAGGATGATGAGAGTGGTGATGGCGACGACGACGACGACGACGACGACGACGACGACGACGACAACGACAACGACAACGACAACGACAACGACAACAACAACAACAACAACAACGACCATAACAACGAAGATGACGAAGATTACGAGCACGATGCGGAAGAGGATAACGAGAACCAAGGGGTTGGTGGCGAGGACCAGGAGTCGGTTGACAACGAGGACGAGAGCGGGGACGAGGACGTAAATGTTGATGAGGACCATAACGATGAGGGTGCCGACATCGACATGGTTGATGCTCAGGATACGGACCAAGATGAAAACAGTGAGGAAGAGTCTGAACTCCAGCAGGAGCAAGTTGATGTCGACGCTCAGGGCGCAGAAGCTGTGCAAGACATAGACATGGTTGATGGACACGACACGGCTGCTCTAATGGCTCCGGTGCGCAAGGTTATCAAACCGGCGGCCAAATGGCGCCATGTCCCCAAGTTCATGCGATTCACCCAGTGTCCGCCGCCTGCTGACCTATTTCTGATCTCGAAGAAGATCAGTATCGAAGCGAAGAATTGGTTCTACGATGTTGCGACATTGAAGATCGATGCCACCGCTAGCTTCCTCCATTTTAGTTTTTTTGAAATCTCCCTGGAAAAACTCGCAGATGCCGTCTTCTCACCCATGAAAAGTGTTAGAAAGGCTGACATCACCTTTGTCTGGGACACTACTTGGATTAGGGCCGAGTCCAGTGGTTATGCTCAAGCCGTCTTTCCCGCGTTCTTGAACAAACGCGCCGATTTCATCGTCAAGATATTACTGCGTGCTCCCGAGCTCCAGAAGGTCGTTGTTCACTGGCATGACTCGGCCGAAGATGAGGAAGCCAGAGCGGTGATGGCTGAGATATTGGAACTGTTCATCATGAGTCTCAAGGCTGCAGTTGAGACTACGGTACACTATATTGCTCCAGACGCAAAGCCACGCGCCAAGAGCCGCGCTGGCAAGCAGCGTCTGGAGTTCCAGGCCATCATGGACAACGGCGGCGATACCATGTAGTCTAGCTTCCTCTCTCTCTCCAGGCTTCACCCCAACGACCCCGTGTCCTGTTGGGCAAAGCTTACACATCACCTTGAAGCCTCACGACAGAGATAGGGAGTCATCTCGTGGAGCTTACGTCTTCTTGTGTATAGAACAAATGCTTGGGGATGGACGCGGTTATGGTTTTCCTGATGGAGTCTCAGGATACGCCAGCGAAGCGAGGCGTCTTGGCATGCCGAATGATACATGTCGATAAAACGACTACAAACTTTTTTCTCCTGACTATGTTCCCTCTTTGTGTGACACGGTAGATTTGACAATGCATGCATAGTGACAATAAAGCGATAGGCCACCAATGCGTAGCACAGTGTGCTTCGTTTTCTTCGTCTGTGCGCCTTCATGAACTTACACTACCTTATAGTTCCGTGATGTTTGTAAAGCTTGTCATCCGACTATTCAAGATATTCTGTACAATATCAAGTTCAGAATTCGGGAATGCGTTGTAGGGCGCCCTATTCCAAGGATAGGGACTATATCCAAACTCACTACGCCGCGCTTTTCCAAGACCTTCATCGTTCTGACTTGCGCGATGGTTCGAGACCCAAATTGCAAGTGCACACTCTGCACTAGGCCTGATTGAACATTCACTTCCACACCCAAAGGAGTTATGTATATCTCCCCCGTCAAAAAAGCCCCGACTCTCAACAATAAAAAGCAATCGCTTTCAAGTTACGAATATTCGATCTTCAAAGTTACAGTTCCGCAGACAAGTGTGTCCACCTCACAAACGATAAAGCACTGAATCATTCCCTGAATCTGGTCCGTCGCATCTACAGGAGTTTTGACACACAATTAGTGAGTCAAGAACTCTTTATGATCAGGATTCTCTGCAGCCTCCTCGTCAGAATCCTACTCCAGTGCATGAGTACACTTCATCGGGCACACTATGAATCACTGTCGAACGTCGCATTTGCCACAGATTATGGTTCAATGCGCACAAAGCAAGGCGATAGTTGCAGGGTGTGGTCATAAGTACCATCCTGAACACTGCTAATTTCGTGGTTGAGTAGAGGTGTGCGGGTACAAGTCTCCATGTCTTGCAGCGATCTTTACGGCGCCTATGTGGCAGAGAGGGTCAAAAATGTAATCGTGATATTCCACATTCACTTGATGATACAGCTTTGTCTCAGGGAATCATGCTCTGCTCAAGTACCACCCATCTCCCACGGCATCTTCAGAGGCTCTCCCTCTAGCTCCCACACTCCGTCTTTAGGCCTCCACATAGGGTAGACCGGCGTCGGAGTCAACTCATGCACGCACTTCCTCCACACATCGCTTGCGTAATTCTTCTCCATGTCGAACTGCATCTTGAAGAGTGAACGGAAGCCGTGATTTTCGTACAAGGGCTTCCCCATTGATGAGGCCTCCATCCAACACTCGAGTCCTAGGTCATCCGCACGCAAAGTACCAATCTTCATGAGAAGCGAGCCGATACCTTGACGTCGGTATGTTGGCAGAACGGCCATCCAGTTTAGTGCTGCGCTATCAGAGGAACTCGCAGAGACTCATTATTGTTTTTGGAAGACTCACCCAGATGCGGTCTCTTCATCCAGTTCGTCCTCGGCAAGTAGACTTGCCTCATGACCTCCTCGCAGAAATCTCGATAATCGCCTTCCGGCCACCACGGTGCTCGCAGAGTTGGCACTCCTTCAGTGAACGGATTCTCTTTATGTATCTCCCACTGTGCGCACCCAACCACTGATCCCGTGGTGATATGCTGGACGTAGTACCAGTTGCTAGTAGGTGTAGCTTGATGGTTTTCCCAGAAGCGGGTCTTCGATTCGGCGAGGGCGGCAGCGCGTGAGGATGGTGTAAAACCCAGGACGGGAAAGAAGAGCTGAGCATATGTGTCGTAGGGATCGTAGTTTGCAGCCCAGATCACGTCCATTATGGCGTCCATGTCGGATCTACTCTTCATTGCTTTGACGGCATACTGAGACTGCATTTTGGGTTGCAGAATCGAGCCCATTTCCGAGGTGCTCACTGGACGTACGGAGATGTTTTAGAAGGTTTGTGGTCGACTTGCCGCGGAATCGAAGCCTGCTGCTGTTAGATTAATGCACAGCTTGACATGACCTTGTGATGCCTGAAACAGCAATCGCACACATACCTGATGGCTATTATTATCTTTATCAATAGGGGACCTTGTTTGTTATATTGGACTGATGTTGACAATCCGGGTAAGTAGGAGGGCTTACTTCCGAATTGAGGTACAGTCACTCGCACGTGTGAGTCTCACCAGCACATTGTGTAGATAGCGACCGTTGTTTGTCTGGCCCGGCCAAGCTCAAAAGGGAAGCTGCTCGCAGCCTGCTTTTCCTGGCCTAGTGTCTTGGCGCAACAATTGGTTGCACCGCGGGCAAGAACCACGTTTCACAACCCCTCACTCATCAATCGCCCCCGACGCTGTTTACGCGCGTATCACAAACCTTGTCGCAATGCTTTACTTACGGCCCCTTGCGTGTCGGTAGTTCGGGGGCTGGCCGTCGTCCGCCTCCAAGGGCGCCGATGCCGCTTGCCTGCCATTCATCGGTGGCCCGAGCTCAGTAGCTGAGAAGGGCTTGGCAGTCCAGGCCGTTCTCGAGCCGCTGTACCGCACGGCTAGAGCGGTGGTCCAAGAACATTGCCCATCTGTCGCGTCTGTCGCCGTGCGCTTCGCTCATCTGCCACGATTGTCTCGAAACCAGCGATGAACCAAGCATATCGCCTTCTGAGTGGGGATGAGGAGAGTGTCGCCGAGGAGAAGGAATTTGGTTTGAGCGAGCATGTTGGGTTGGCGATAAGTCGTCGACGCGCTCTCTTCATATGCGTAGCGACTCTCTTGATGTCTCTCTTCGTCAACGTCGTGCTTGTGATTGACAATGTTCGCCTGCGCCATTCATCCGGTGATCGCGGAAGAACCAAGTACAGTGAGTATAACCCGTATGACCTCCGTCCGGTCTCTAACAGCAGTAGGTGGCATCACATTTGACACTACGGTTCCCTTCCACTCTTATACAGAATATTGGAGTCCGAACATCAGTCACGAAGCTTCAGATGCCGCCTGGGATGCGATAGACACCAACCCAATGGCAGTGTCTCTTCATGACGACTTCGCGAAACAAGTCGGGCTCGGGTCATCTACGCGCTTTCCTTGGGACACGGAGCGTAGTGTCTATTATGTGAAAGGCTTTCACGACTTGCACTGTCTGGTATGTCTCTAGTGGCCATAAGGGACAGCTTGTTGCTTATTCCTTCCGTAGAAACTCATACGTAGAGCAATCGTCTCTAAGCATAATCAAGAGAACCACACATTCGCCCTCAGTCACCTATTTCACTGCTTAGACGGGCTGCGACAAGACATCATGTGCACAGCCGACGACACACCCATGCCGGCACCAATTGCCCATCACGTTGGCGATGGCCAGCTTCGACGATGCCGTGATTGGGGTAAGCTGAAGGCCTGGGCCACACGCCCCGATCAGCACGCTTGTCACGAGTTCGATGACTATCGCGAGGCTACCAATACACTCGAGCTATTCGCCCACTGCCCACAAAATTCGCCTTACCGTTCCATCATGGAGGCGTATTTTCAGTATCATGGTCACAAGGACCCTTACGAACTGAAGGATTCCGAAGACAGAGTTATTTTCTAGTCCGCAGATAGAGGCAGCTGCTCGTTGGTGCTTGGTGAGGAAGGCTGGGGGTTGGCAGCATTGCACATGTGAGATCGTGCCATGGTAAGGCAATGCGAGCTTCTGAGTGGTGCAAAGTTCTGTACTCAACTCATAGTTTCCGGTCACCGTTACAATCGGCATGGAGCGAACTACAATGTTACAGGGTCCGAGAACTATCGGAAGTACGGCTGAGATCATTCACCTCTCATAGCCATCTCGGTGCCGAAATCTAGCTTTTTGGCCCCTCGAAATCTGGCTGATCCGGTGTACCGGTTTCAACGTAGCATGAGAGAGCGGTTGTTGTGCGACCAATGGTCATGTACCAACTGCCACGCATGGTCTTCAATGAGCTGGTGTGCTGTACAATCTATTGTTTGCGAATTGTGGATACCCTGTGGGGCCTCCAGCTGGCCTTGCTCTACAAGATTCATTTAACAAGTCAAGCTTTCGAGTCAGCTCACTCACAGGATATTCATTCACTCTCGCACGATTTTCAAGAAGTAGTAAGTCAACAAGATACAGAACTCTTACAAATCTTGATACATGAACAGTAATTGCAACGATTCACACAATGCGATACACCTTCGTCATCCTACCACTTGGAGCTATTGTTGCCAGTGGTCTCGCTGCCCCAATCGCGTTTGATAATGGTCCGGTATCCATCGGTCGTCGGGACGTTCCAGACTGGCTTCATGACTTGGTGCCTCCTCATCATGTCGACCGCGGCGTTCCATCTACCAACACCATTGCTATAGGACCGAACTACGTGGAAAAGAAGAGTGTCCCTACTGTTGAGGCTGAATTCGAAGGCCCACATCACGTGGACAAAAGAGGAGTTCCTGGCGTGAAATTGGAAATCATTGGACCGGATCACGTTGATCGCCGGCTCGCTCCCGCTATTGAGACGGAGCCGAAAGACCCTGTTGAGGTACGCGGCTAAGTGAGTGCTTGTGAAGCGAAGACACGAATTTGCGAGGCTGACCGATAGTAGACACTTAGTCCTTGCGTATGCTGTCGTGGCTTCGGAGGAAGTACCATATGGAGTTTCGTGGCAACGTTGAGATATGTTGTGCTATGGAATAGTCATGATCTGTCATTACCGATAAAAATACTACCCCTCATCCTACGGCGTTATTCTTGAACACTGCGCAAGCGTGGATGATTTTTGGTCTTTGCAACTAGTTTTTCAAATCAGGATCTCTCATGCGTGTCAGAACGCCACCATCCTTTCCGAGCTGCTACACAGCATTTGTTGTCGACTGCAAGCCCATGCAAGCGGGTATCAAGTGACGCGCTTACGCCGCAATGCCCTCAGAGTTCCAACGTGCATTGGTATGTGTTTCACGGCTTCAATAATGGGACACGCTATCGTTCCTCCAATTTCGCAACACAGCTGCGGTGGGACGGTGGTGGCTACACGGCGCTCGGGTCATGTGAACTAGATACCAATGGATGTTCGCTCTCAGGAGCAGCCGAGACAACTTTGTGGTCTCGCCTCGACGGACGGAATGGATACATCCTTAGAAACGAGGAGTGGACCGGGAGTAGGAAGTAATTGCGGGTCCTCTGGTGGCACGAATCTTGTCCAGCATCGGAGGCATGCGTGCCATTCCACCGACGAACGTCCCACATCATCCTTGCATGCCACCACTCGTCCTCTTCCGCAGTACAGCGCTTCCCCCTCAGTCCCGCCATCCCTCACTTCCACCTCGCTAGCTCCCATGTGCGAGATCGCCCATCCCTTTCTTCACCAGCCTTCGTCACCCAAACAAGTCACCCAACGCGCTTTGAAATCTTTCGCCGAAAACACAAATCGGCGAGCTCTTGCTCGCGCCGTGAAATGCTCTCCCCCCTGCCATGCCTGCTAGTGTACGCCTCCCCCATACCTGCCGCTCAGCTCCCGCTCGCATTCCGGCGCCTTCCCCACCCGTTCAACACCCCCATCTGATATTCTCCGATCTGACTGAGGGACTGAGGTGAGCGAAGCTTTGGCTTGATTCACATTGCGATGCGGATGCGAGTATGATTGCTTTTCCTGCTGAGGTGAGAGAGGTGGTGGTGCGACATCCAGGATCAGAAAAGGACTTGGGTCCGTACCTTGACGTTGTTACTTGGGTGCTGCTTGTTACGAGTTTTCTGGCAGTAGGAACGCGGCTCGGAACTAAGAAAGCTTTGGGGAGGAGGATTGATGTGGATGATTATCTGGTCATTGGGGCGCTGGTATGTTTGCCTTCACTTTTCGCTCTGATTAGAATGTCGAAGATAATTGATGCTGGATGGGTCGTTTTAGATGCGACATGGAGGCTGATGCGCAAGTGAAGCTCATGAGCATCGCATCCGGAGTCGCAGTCATTATGCAGACAGCAAATGGACTCGGAAGGGACATATCGCTGCTATCGGGTACGCAAATTGTGGCGTTCGAAAAGGTACGGGTGCTTCCTCGCATCAGCCTTCCGGCTTGCATATTGTCAACCGTAGTTCCTTCCTCCATATCCGCTCTTGCCTCCTGTTTCTATTCGCCAGCAAAATGCTCATGCTCCACAGGCTGAATATGCCAACAAACTGCTTTATATCGCCACTCTTACTCTGGCCAAGCTGTCTATCATATCACTACTTATGATCCTTACGGCTTCAAATATGCACCGCAAGCTAGGATGGGTGTTGACGGCCTTTATCTGCATCTGGGGAGTGGTAACGGAGTTTGTTTCTGCGTTCCAATGCGGGACAAGATCACCGTGGCAGTTCGTCGGAAAGGATACTCAGTGCTTGCGCATGGTATGTCTATGAATGAGAGTGGCTACCATGTCAAATTGATCATCTACTGATGGTGTGCAGTCATCATTTTGGCGTTCTTTCGGTGCTTTCAATATGTTGACTGATCTATGTTTAATACTCTTCCCAGTCCACGTAATCTTTACATTGCAGATGAGCATCAGCAAGAAGATCACTATCCTAGGCTTCTTTGGTGCGCGATCACTGTAAGACATCTCCTTCACTCCGCCACTGTTTTCTTACACGGCCTATGCTGACTAGACACTCAGCGACATCATAGCCACCGCCATCCAACTAGCCTACACTACCGCGTTCGACCACCCGAATATGACCCGCGCGCTCTGGAAATGGACTCTTACAGCCCAAGTCGTCGAATGCATCACCATTATCACGTCATGCGTGCCGTACCTCCGCCCACTCCTAGAATCACTCCCATCAGGCATGTATGGTGCCGATGAACTGCGACGCCGGGGGACACCATCCGAGCTAGGTTACTCGCGCAACCGTAGCAAAATATCCTCATACAAGCTTAGCTCTACGCATTCCAACACAGCCCAATCTCCAGAAAAGCGGCACAGGCCCAGCCAAGCTGCGAGTTCAATACGTCGATTCTTACCGATGCTGAGCGAAAACACAAGTCATGCGAACTCGGCGAGCGGACTTCCTGGTGGACCAAAGAGGACGGATGGGAACGTCGATGTGGAGATAAGTGCTGAGGGTGCAACCAGTGAGGGAAGGTGGGAAGTAGAAAGTACGGGGAGCCAGGCCAAGATCGTGAAAACGACAGTGGTGTGTGCGGAGTGGGAGGATCGGAGGAGTGGGGACAGGGAAAGTGGAAGCGATGAGATTGAGGTGATGCGAAAAGATGGCTAATTTAAAGGACAAACTGCATAGTATTTAATATGTTGTAGTGTGGTGGATCTGTATCTCATAAACATAAGATGGTCTGGCTTTCTCTTGGAATGTGTCTTGGTGTTGAGAGTTATCTTTGTTGTCAATGCCTAGTGTTGGGACACTTCCATAACAGTGATGGAACGTTGAAAAGTTCTTGGATGCATGCATCACTCGAGTTCAAAAAGCGCAATAGGTCAATGCAGCATGGCGTATGAGGCGCTTCAAGACCGTGACAAAAGCCCTTGGGGCATTTCATAAGCACCGAAATCTTTCTTAGCTTCCCAGTCTCGGATGCGATAGCGGTTGTTAGAAGATTTTCAAGCTAGAAAATGCACAGACAAGGAATAAAGTACTGCTGGAGCGATTCTCCTTCTGTTCTGCAGTGAGCTGGGCTTCGAGTGTGAGCGAGAACGTGAAGCTCTGAGTACGTGGGCGTTCTTAGCCGACTACACGCGTCACAGGCTGAGCTTTGCCACCTCATTGAATGGCTTGATGTGTATCCTGATGGAACAGCGCCCTCGACTAAATAGAATAGATGAAACTTGCTCCAACTGGGAAGGAAGCGCTCGTTATCCTTATGTGTAGCCGTTTTCCTCAACGGTCGCTAGAGGGCTGCTCGTACTGCCATGATGGGCCGAACTACCCACGAGGAAAGACGAAAGGGCTTCTTTGTCTGATGAGTTGGCGATAAAGGAGGCTGAAATCGCGCATGTGGTGGCGTTGTGAGGATGTCTCCCACGTGGCAAGCTAAACTGACCGTGGGCTAGCTTGTCCCTTTCTACAACGTCTCCGGCCGATCCTTTCTACTTCTCCGCATCCTCATTCCAACCACGTCCTGGTCCCAAGAACCTGTCCTCTCTTGTACCACATTCACCTGCGGGGCCTTCTGTATTGTCCCTACTGCCGTCTGACACGCCGTCTTGTCCCAGCGTCAGGCTTAGCAGCTGCTCAACATGCCACAGGCTCAATGGGCTAAGCTCATGTGTGACGGGCATCACGCAGACTTTGACCCCTAGCATGATTAGTTGCTCATGAAAAGCTAGGCCCGTCCCCCAACCCCTCACTCACGCAGCGAGAGGGTGCAGGAGCGCGATCTTGTGTTGCTTGTAGCCATCAAGCATACTGTGTACGAGGTTGCGAAGGCACCGACGCAGCCGGGAAATTACCTGATTCGTAGGTTGAGACCGGCCAGTATCAAAACGAGCAAGGGATATCCTCCGATGCATGCCACCACAAGGTGCTCTTCTCGACCCGCCTCGTGTGCAACGCGATCAGCAAATCAGATTGTCCTCTCGCGCAACGACACAGGTCTCAAGACGCAGTACGATATGTCAAGCCTGTTACCTGTCTTCTGCACATCTGCCACGCTTCATCCAGCTGAGTGGCTAGTCGGGCCAACAACTCCCGTGAACGACGTGCCGTTCTTCTTGCCGAGATATGCCGTAGGGCTTTTCTCTATCTTTAAAGCGTCGACGGCGCACATGGTCAATGTTACCTTTAGTCTGGATTGACAGGACGAATCTTGAGATTGACTTGCATTGCATGTGTCCTGTACAACATTACCCCCCCATCTCCTCCTTCCCAATCCGCCCTTTCATCATCGACACTCCCAGGAAGTGACGTTCTTTAGTACCCGTTTACCGGTATATCCTTCGCCTGCAAATCCCCCCCAGAGCTGAACTTGGGCTGCTTACACAGAACCGCGTACTTGTTTCCATCATGGAAAAAGTGCTTGAGTTCCAAACATTGGACGATGATGGCGTCCGTCAGAGAGGTGGGGGTTCGCTTTCGGAGGCAAAACCCGCCAGCTTCGATCGGGACAGATATGAACTTGCCCGCGTGGGAAAACAACAAGTTCTGAAGGTCAGTGAGCTTTTCTGCAATGACGAAAAAGGCTGATCCATCATAGCGCCGCTTCGGATTGGTGAGCATGACTGGACTGTCTTGCGGTCTTATGTGTACATGGGAAAGCATTTTAGTGTATGATCTCGTACAGTACCGTACTTCGATAGACTAATTGGTTTCAGTGTGTTTTCTATAGGTTTCCAGAAGTGAGTGTATCTGCACCAAGCACCAAATTGCAACCCTGATTGAATTAGTGGCGGTCCGGCGGGCTTGATATACGGTTTTCTTCTCGTATGGCTCGGCAACATCTCAGTATTCATTGTCATAGGTGAGCTTTCAAGCGCAATTCCGACTGCTGGTGGTCAATACCATTGGGTATCACTACTTGCGCCCCGCTCAAGCAAGAGGTTTTTTAGCTATATCACTGGTAAGCTTTAGCCTGGTCCCGCTTGTTACAATGAAAGAGTCTGACTCCCTTAGGGTGGCTCACCGTTATAGGGTGGATTGCGGCTTTAACGTCTGTATGCTTTTTCGTAGCAGACCTAACATTGGGCCTTGTGTCTCTCAGTCATGGTGACTATACCCGCGAACTATGGCATGGTACACTGCTCTTATGGGCGGTGTTGCTACTGTGCGTCTTTATCAACGTTTTCATTAGCGGAGCACTGCCCACCATTGAGGTCATTGTGCTCGTTATTCATGTTCTCGGATTCTTCGGTATCTTGATACCGTTGGTATACCTAACGGCTTCACACCATTCCACGAAAGAAATTTTCACCACATTCAACAATTTAGGCAATTGGAACACCAAGGCTTTAGCTTTCTTCATTGGTCTACAAGGAAACGCTTTGGCCTTCGTTGGGACGGACTCTGCTGTTCACGTAAGTAATAAGTGCAACGAGACGCCGCGCATCTACTGATGTCTGAAGATGTCAGAAGAGGTCAGAAATGCTAGTATGGATGTTGCACGCTCGATGCTCCTGAGTCTTGGAATCAACGGATGTCTCGCTCTCGGCATGCTCATATCTGTCCTATTCAGTGCTCCTGATATTATGAAGTTGATGGAGGATACGTCTTCGACTACGCCGCTCTTCATGCGCATATTCGAGTATGCGACTGGATCTACCGTCGGAGCTATTATTATGACAATCATCATCATCGCTCTAGAATTCTGTAGCGCCATGGGCTGCTTAGCGGCAGCGTCGCGGATGACCTGGTCTTTCGCAAGAGATCGTGGACTACCATTCGCGCGAGCTCTCAGTGTCGTAAGCAGATTTTTACGAAGCGTCTAGTGCTTATTAACGTAGATCAGATTGATAAACGTACGACTATTCCCGTAGTAGCCATCCTCGTCGTGACCACCCTCTCGGCCCTCCTCGCTATTATCAACGTTGGTAATAACGCCGCCTTCAATGGCACCATCTCCCTTGTCCTCGAAGGCTTCTACATCTCGTACCTACTTGCAATCGGTCTCCTTCTCTGGCGCCGTATCCGTGGCGATATGGATGACCCAAATTCAGGTCTCACCGCCTTCAGCTCCACTGCCCAAGCCGACGAAACATTTGATAGAAACTTGGGGTGGGGCCCGTGGAGACTGAAAGGATCTCTTGGTGTGGCGAACAATATTGTGGCATGTTGCTACCTGCTTCTACTAATCTTCTTCAGCTTCTGGCCGAATAATTTCAGAGTTGTAGATCCTGCAATGATGAATTGGGCGGTGGTGGTCACGACTGGCGTCGCCGTATTTAGTATCGGGTATTACTTACTGTACGCGAAGAAGAGCTATAACGGACCAGTAGTGGATATTGATCCGCACACACTTTGAAGAAAAATAGGTCTCTTTGGAGGCGAGTAGAAAAAAGGGACAGAGCGAGCATACGGAGCCGACTGAGAAGGAAGAGAGTACATTGGAAGACACTCGTTTTGATCGCGTTGCATTACTTGGTTTTGAATCAGGGACTAAAAAGAGAGGACAAGGTGGCGATCTGCTTTTCACGCATGGGCGATGGCATAGACTGTGAACATTCATTACCCACGTATGAATAACGAATGATTATGATATTATTTGCGGCTAAGCTGTCATGTATCAGACCCTTTTAGCTTCTCGATTGATATAAAGCACTTCCCTGCATAGCAGTGACCTCATGCTCAGCTATCCTCATCAGCAGAACATTGCACGAAAACACCACACCACAACGAAGTCTCGCACACCCACGTCTTGTCTTCCCACAGAAGCATTTCACCAACATGACGAGCGTAATCTATACTCTGCATCGTCCACTAACCTTTGTATCTGGAAGAGGGAACTCGTGTCCAACGCCTTCAGTATCTTCAGCCGCACAGCGCAGCGTTTGCACCACTAGATCCCAGCTGCCGAGCCCAGGTTCAGCACGTGCGTGAATGCACCCTGGCATCACAACATTTGTGTGGATATAATGAGTCCTGAAATACCTCGGGCCATGATATGCGTTCAGGCTTTGTCCTACAGTATTCTACAGTATTTTCATCAGAGCACATCGCTTCGCTCGAGCATACTCACATGGCCAACAGACCCATGTATGGTTTTAATACGAGATGGTAACATGAGGCTGAAATGGCAAATATCATGAGAAGGCGCACAATAGTGTCGCAACACCTACGCATCTCGGCTTGCAAAAGCAACTGCCGCTCCCACGCATGCGCAGCCAAATATAGCGCCAGCTCGGCTGCCTCCGAATACGATCGTAGCTGCACACACCGCATCCAAGCCTCATTGCGTCATGACCTAGTTATATATCGATTCATGAATATTATTCGTTGAGATCTTCAGCCTACACCGTTGGTCATTCCCCCAGCCTGATCACGGGACGGGCAGTGCCTCTACACGAACGAGCAGCCGCACGAGGCACCGAAACATAAACAAAAGCGTGAGTAATGAAAAGGTGCTAAAGGTGGGGGGGTGCAGCTTTTAGGGCAGGTGGTTTTAGAATACGGCGGGTTCGTGAGAGGGGAAGAGTGTGAGTGGAGGAGGGCAGCGAGCTGAGTGAAGTGGTGGATTAGGAAGTGGGAGTGGAGATGATCTGAGGTTGCAATGAAGGCTGCAATGAAGGCTTAGGATGCTGTATTTGGGCTCATTGGACGTTCTTGGTTGAGAATGATGAGTGGAAGAGTATATAAAGGAGTGGATGGAAGGAGGAACGACCCTCATCAGCATCCAGCTCTTCTTCAGATTTGCAAGCAACCTTTTGTCAATCTAGAAACTGAATTGGCATAATGAAGTCCTTCACATTTGCCTTTATTGCTAGCCTCATCGGCCTTTCGACAGCGGCTCCCCTTGAGGAGAAGCGCTGGCCGTCCTACGCCACCGTCATCAAGCCCTCCTACAACTACCTCTTCTCGAACCAACACTTCACCTACAGCCCCACGACCGGGAAAGCCATCTTCGAACACTATAACCCCTACACCCCATCCACATCCACTATTTCGACCTTCATCATCACCGCTGCGCAGGCAGCGAGTCTTGGTGGCAAGAAAGTCAGAATCAACTTCTGGTATGATGGTTCCGAGGCGGGCGACGCCACGGGATCCGTGATCCAAATCTACAGCTCACTGAAGGCACCGTCACCACTGACGGGGGATAGCGATGGGTCGAATCAACGCAACCAACATATTGGAACAGTTGTTGTACAGAAGGGTGGAGAGGCGACGGAGGCGTCGGGATCGCCACAGACGTATAAAACATTTGAGTTTCCGAAGACAGCGGGCAATTATGCGTTTGAGGTTGTGCCTACGGCTATATTGAATCCGGTGAATTTCCAGTGGAATACGGCGGTCAGCGGGTTATTTATAACCGTAGTATAGGAGACAGGCAAGAATTTGATGTAGATCAGGAGGAAAGCTGCGAAGATGAGGTGGTGTTTCGATTCATGTCGCTCGTTGACTAGATTCTTGATGTGGAATTACATTGTGGTGTGATATGGCGGCGTGGTATGTGAAATTTGGAGACGCACGGTCCTTGATAGATTCATTCGCGAACAACGAAGTCATTCCAGAAGTACCGTTTCTTCGTGTGGTGCGACGGCGTAGCTTGCGTGAGCAGAGAGGTCTTGGTAAACCATGATCCGCACCGAGCCCACTACCTGCTTGTTCTCTCCGCGGTTGTTATCCTGGGCATCGCCTGCTGCAATTCCTCCTTGTCCTTTTCGGTGGGCACGAGACCGAGCTTCTCTTCGACCTTGTCTGAGAGGAACATGCCAGCGCCAGCGTAGGCCATGATGCCGAGGCCGATGACAATACGCGTCTTGGGCGCGACGCCTCTATACCACCTAACATGGTGTCAGCCACTTTTCGCAGAGGATAGTCGATGAGTAACGTACTGCCAGACAGCCATTGCGTATGGGGGCGCTGTCGTGATGGTGGTTCGAGCTGTGTTCGTGAAGCCGACGGAACTAGCAAGCGCAAGTGGTTAAGTGGGCAAGCGCGCAAGCGCAAGCGGGACGCAAGTGCCAAGTTCAATTCGGTCGACTTCATTTCAGGCAATTGAGGCCACGACAACATTCATTGCGTCGCCGTGGAAGCTTTGCATGCCCAAAGGCGCTCTGGCTCGCTGTTCCGATTCGTCTGAAGCATCTTGTGACCCCAATCGCCTGGCTGCTACGCCCTGTTATGCTGCCACCTGGAGCTCACCTCCGCGACAACCGCCAAAGAGACCTCCGAAGAGACCTCATGGTGTCTCCACGCCTGCAACTGAGCCCGTCCGCCTCTCGCAGGCCCCGCATTCCTTCTCGCTAGTCCGCCATGCCCGGCTTCCGTCGCTGGGGCAAGTCCAAATTCCAGAACAACCCCGAGTCGTCCTTCAAGCTGCTCGCCGCAGTCCTTGTCATCACCTTCTACCTGATAATCAAGGAGTTCTCGAACCCCACTGTGAGATTTTCTGGCAGGATCTCCTCGTATGGCGCGCACATACAACATGCAACCTGGAAGAGTGGCACCGGGAGGGCGGATCCAAAGAAGGCAGACAAGGTTCGCAATGCCATGAAATATACCTTCTGGAAGTACCGCGAGCGAGCATGGGGGAGCGACGATATTCTGCCGGTTTCTGGAAACAAATCATCGTCGCGGAATGGCTGGGGCGCATTCATTGTAGATTCGGCAACGACACTGGTGCTGATGGGGCTTTGGGACGAACTGGTGCTTTCAGTAGAGCACATTGTTACGGTCGACTTAACAAATGCAGACGGCCTGGTTGACCCATTCGAAACGACCATTAGATACTTGGGAGGGCTGGTATCGCTGGTGGATTTGTACGATGCGGGCGTCATACCAAACCATGTCATTGCAGAAGAAGCACGCGATGCCATTCTCCGACAAGCTGTCACTCTTGCGAACGCCTTGGGACCTGCATATGATACGCCCACGGGTATGCCATGGCCTCGTGTAGACTTTAGCCAGTCGAAAGGTGTTCTGGACCCGTCCCGAGTCTACCTGGAAGGCCGAGACAAAGGGAAACACCCGAATCCTGTCGTTGGGCCTGCCCGTACTGGCTCCTCCATTCTAGAGAATCGTGTCTTGACCCGACTCACTGGTGATCCAATCTATGCGCAGAATTCCACTCTTGCTTGGGCTCCGTTGGTATGGACCAAGTGGTACCGTACTTATACTGGCATCGTCGACGGGCCTTTAGATATTTTCACGGGCGAACCTGTTGGTCGACAACGAGGCTGGGACGCTGCGCACGACTCGTACTATGAATATCTCATGAAGATGACACTTCTTGCTCCGCCTTTTGATCCCTATCTTGAGAAATATAAAGATCAATTTCTTATGGCCGCACAGTCACTTCGCAAACGATACTCTTCACGCTCTGCTGTAGCACCTAATCATACTATGCAGCACCTCTTCGTTGCCCAAGGAGATGACAAGTGGTTTCTAAATAGACAAAGCCATCTCGCCTGCTTTGCTCCCGGTACACTTCTCCTAGCGAGCAAATTCCATGGTAACAAGGGACTCGGAACTTTTGCACTCGCGCTCCTAGAGGGCTGTCGGCATACTTACAGCAGCACCCCTTCGAAGATAGGCCCCGAGGAATGGTCCTGGATTCCCAAGTTTGGCTACGATGACCCTGTTTACGCACCATCGACTACCCGGGAAACTGAAGAATGGCGAACCAGCGGTCTTTGGAGCGTGGATACCAGATTCAAAGGACGCCCAGAATATGTCGAATCTCTCTTCTACGCTTATCGCATCACAGGCGACACGCGTTTTCGTGAATGGGCCTGGGAGGCCTTCCAGGCAATGGAGGACCACTGCAAGGCGCCATACGGTTATGCCCAGTTGACGGACGTGTACAGGGTAAAACCTGAGGAGTGGAATGGCGATGGGAAAGAGAGATGGATTGACATACAGGAAAGCTTCTGGGCTGCCGAAACGCTGAAGTATCTTTGGCTTACCTTCAGCAACGTCAGTGTGGCGAGTTTGGATCGTTGGGTGTTTAGCACGGGAGGTCATCCATTCCGCATGATTAGGTGAAGAATAAGAGCGTGATTTCAGGAAACGATCCTGAGGCGACTAAGCCTGTACAACATATCAAAGCGCAGCCCATTATGCGGAGTTAGATCAGGAAGTGCGAGTAACTTCACTTTACTATGGCTTCTCGTATGGTTGCGGCAATATCGCACTCGGAATCTGCCACACTAGACCCTAAGGAAACGTGGCGACGAATTCTCAGGATGATGAAATAATGACATGGGCAAGGGCTATAGGAGATATTACCGTCCATCCTAGATCTAGCAAAAACTTCGGTGCAGCTTGCAACAAGTCTCGAGGAGCAAATAAGCAGACACAGAATAAGAGGAGAGCTATCAAATGGTGAATATTAGTGCTTCTTCAGAGTACCAGTTCCGGCAGACTTGTCTTGGACTGCGTTAACCCAGGACACATGATACCTTCGAAAAGAGCTCTCCAAATGTGCCAACATAAGACTATATCTCAACCCTCTCTCTCACTGCAAGGCGCTCCCTAGAAGGAGCATTATGGGATGCAGATTCGGGGTGTGTAGAGCATGCATGCTGGAGACACAGAATGTATGTGAAAATACGGTATCGAATTTGCGATTGGTAGACCATGCTATACGATCCGCATCTGTCTCGACATTCGCAGGAATTATTCCGATCCTGCTGAATAGCGTGATCATGTTAGAAGACATGATATCCCGGAGGTTATTCCGTGCGCGACGGTGTTCCACAGCGTACTCCCGATTTGCGCATACCGGTATTAGGCTAGCATAAACATGTGGTAGCATATGCTCTGGAGCGCTTTCTCTTTTGTCGCTATCTATTGTTCCATCCGTGTCACTGTCAAGTCCATTACCAAATTTTTGTCTCTAGAGATGTTTTCTAGTCAACACTGAGACACTCCATCCTGCTGCGTTGCTGCTTGTCTCACATCCGATTCCGACACGGGCGACCTCCGACTACTACCCACTCCCATCGCCTAATTCACGGTCCTGCTGCACTAGCCTCCAATACAGAATGACTCACAGGACAATCCTCGTGTACGAATTGCATGACCGCCCTTTCTCCCAATAAAAGGCTCCGTTCGCGCTCGGCTTTTCGGGAATGACATGCGATTTCTCAGCACAATTATCAAGCCAACAGGCCAATCGTCCGTGCGCAAACCGCCAAGCCACCACCCTTTTTGCACGATGCATGCTTACAATGTCCCCTTTGTCAGTGATGAGAAAATGGAGTCAAAAGCAAGCAATATAAGAGGCGAGGGCGTACTGGGAGGAGGCGTCGCAATACGATTGTACCACTCGATTGACGGAGTCCGCAGAACATATTTGGTTGAGCTGTTTTCCGGTGTCCGCCTGTGCAAAGATAAGAAGTTAGAGATCTCGCAGTAGCATTTAATTCAGAGGAAGAAACAGAAGAGACGACTAAAAATGTCGCTAGCCGTCACAGGAGACTCTTACACCCCATCGTCCTCAAGATTGCGCCGGAAAGCCAAAGCCAAACCATCGTCCCGAGACCAACACCATCTCCGGACACTATTACTCGATGCCCACAGCACATACGCCGACTCGCAACTCGCAAACAACGTCGAGAAGCAGCTCTCTTTCCTCGCCAAGTCAGCCCCAATTCCGATTACGCGAATACTATCGCTCGGACTGGGCTCGCTCTCAATCAAGTGCAGAAAAAGGTCAGGCACGTCGCTTGAAACAACTCGCTGTTCTTCTCGCTCTCCGCAATAGCCTACAAAAGTCGTCAAAAACGCCGATTGAGGTTTATGCGCAAGACCCAACATTTACTCGTCAGGACGAAGTCCTTCTTTCCTCACTCGACATCCGGATATCGCGCACTCCATCAGGATCTTCTCTTGGCGAAGCTACGTCCATAATGTCCTCCTCTACACTGGTGTATTCGCCATTCCTAACGCTGGAAGCATACGAGCAACTTTTCATACAATCAAAGCAACCTGTCCCGTACCTGATTGGCGACGACTTCAATGCCTTGCTGGAAAAATGGCCAAAATACACACCCGAACGCGCACAGGTCGAGAAGGTGACGAAGTCAGCGCTAGGACGATATCGGCGGAAGGCAATTTCTGGTTCAGGGTTTTGGGTAGACAGTGACGGGGCATTTCCGATGGCTGTTTATGCGGTGCAGAGTGGCGTAAAAGAGAAAGCGAAGATATAAAAATTTCCGTAGAAGTCGACTTCAGATACCCAATAGACCAAGATTTTGTACAATCTTCCCAACAAGAAATTGGACTGGACCGTGATTTTGCTTATCCTAACATCTTACTGAAGCTCCCAGCAATGCCTGCTGCGCTGACACTCAAACTAAGGCTTAATCGTAGGCCCTTTGTCTGTGCGCGGAACTCTTGCTGTCCATCTCCCCAATCTCTTCTCAGCGTCGCTTGATGCTGTAGGCTTGGTCTTCGGGATATACTCTCGATCCTCTTTTCCGTATCTTGCGCCCGTTTCTCGGCTTCGTTCATGTCATGTAAAATAGATATCTTTAAGGATTCCACACCAGCCAACTCATGTTGTGGAATGTTCGCATATATCAGTGTGCCATTCGTCGATTGAGCAATGAAGCATTGATACCGATACGGATGCAGCGCAACATTCCACACATCGGCGATTCCCCGAGCTTGGGTGCGGGAGTATTCCAACATTTTCGAGATAGTAACGTAATAGTCTAAATCCCACACAGCAGCGTTGTTCTCTGTGAGAAGCAGAAAGTTGGAGTCAGCGCCCAGTGCAACGATCCGCGGTCGATCTGTCCAGGAGCCATCTTTGATGCGAGCTTGTAGCGCTAATAGGAGGGGAAGGGGAAGATTTTTCCATAAATAAGAAGAGCTATCATGAATGAGAAAGGAGGCATTATACGGGCCTAATGCCAGGCGGATGCCAGGAATGTTACGTATCAGGCGGCCCTGGGCATTTGTGGCATGGAGGAATTTAACAAGTTCGGACGGTAGCCCTTGAGATTCTATGTCCCATCAGATCAACATGATATGAATTGTCGAAGTATTAGGGCTGGTACCGATGTGATCGCGACCATGCTTATCACGCCATGTCAGCAAGAAGCTATCTTCGAAGCCAAGCGTCACATGATGAACTTTCATGGTTTGCGTAGATGTTAGAAGAGCATTTAATTTTCTCGGAAGGCGTGTACTACGTCAAGGTTAGCTTCTATACAGAGCGGTAAGGTAGGGTAGCCGTACTAATCTCTGCGAGAAGGACATTGGAAGAAGTGATTTCCCCGCTGGCCGAATGCGAACGTCGAATCGCACATGTCGGGGATCCTGGAGAGTTTATCACAACAGTCCCTTTCTTATCTGTCTGTTATGAGGTGTAGAGAACTGTGAGTGCGCGATCGAAGCATGATCCGACGTTCACCTGCCAAGCGGATCGGCTTCCAGGTTTGTACCAAGGAATCAACCACACCAAGCACCAACCACGTAAACAACATACATTTCACACTCATTATGCAGCATCCCCGAATACACTTTTCCACAACGCACGGATTCATTCTCTTTTCCTTATTGTCGTGGCTATCGTGTAATTCCGCTGGCATTTTCGACGCTGTTTGCGGATGACGTCATCTCGCTGTTTATCCAATAACATCCAAGTATGAATGGTACCTCAAGCAACACATGCTTCTTCTCTTTCGGGCCGAACGACAGCTTCATATCAAAGAATCACGAAGGGCTTCGATAGTAAATCCCCCCTTCTTCATTTGCGTCACCAAGTCTTACGTCAATATAGCCATGATCTCCCACCAGTCCTCCAAACTCTTATCAACGACGGCAGCGTCCTTGACATCCACTGGGCTTCCCTAGGCCCCATCATTGACTCCTGGGCTCTGAGCTTCAAAGATTCTTCCGGAACGAATAATCTCGCCTGGGGTTCCTCAATACCTTACCGTCTAGAAAAAGTGCTTTCTAGAATCGCTCCTTCGCCGCACCTGCGTGTTTTCCTTGGCCCATCATCGTCTTATATAGCATGGGACCCAACCTTTATTCGCTGGTCAGGATTACCCACTAGTCTAGAGGACAGTTTGCAATCGTGGCTCACACCTTCTGGTTGGCGCGCTGGGCCACCGAGAATGGTGAGCTGGGGAATTGGCGATGCATTCTTCGCCATGAGCGAGTATGGTGATATAGCGTATCGACTTGGTGATAAGAAGAGAGATGAGTGGTTGACTTGGAGGGAGACGGTGCAGGAGTGGAAGCATGAGAAGGAATTCCGCTGGAGTGAGGTAGCAGTAAGCCTTTGACCCCAAATGACATATAGGAGAGACATGATGTTAAGAATGAGGTGTAGTATATCGCCCTAGACCCAACAATGCCCGATCAATTCGTCGCGATAAGAAATGACGGCACTTGGTCCGGCGCCATCGACGACGCAAACTCAGCCGCTCTAACAGCCTTCGCATACAACTTCTTCCGCCTTACTACCCCTAGGTCAAATTCAGGATCGAGATCTCCACCCAAAGCCCAAACTCAAGCCGACGACCACACGAACGGCGCGTCAAGACCAAACGATGACGTTACCGATCTGGCGATGCAAGCCCTGTACAACCAATGGTCAACCTCAACAGCCCTCCTCTTCGCCTCTGCACTCGCTGTAACATCCCCAACCAAACGCACACCAAAGAAGCTTGAAATTCGTTCACAATCCTCAGCATCATCCGTTCCATCCTCTTCAACGGCCGTTCCCCGCGCCAATCTCCTAACCTCTTTCCCCTACCTCCCTCCCGCACTCACAAACTGCGTCCTCCCTGTCTGTGCCTTACAAAAAGCCGATCCAAATGGGCTCCGCGCGTGCAAGCACGACGTCGAGCGACTTTTCAAGGCGAGTGGCGAATATAGTTTTGAATGGTTACGACAGGAAAGGCTACGGTGGCATCCTGATCGGTTTGGGAGGCTGTGTGAGGCTGGATGGAAGGAGGAAGGGAAGAAATTATCGGAAGAGATGTTTAAGATTGTGGATGGTCTGATTGGGGAGTTGGAGAGCAAGCAGGAGTAGTTGGTTAGGTGGATGACTAGAAGCTAACTGTGGATCCAAGGGTTCAATCCAGTGCAATCTGTGTGGGAAATGCGATACTGGGCATCGTGCATCATGAATGCGACGTTCGACCGTTTTGGAATAGCAGACCATATATGTTACCAACCTCGCTCAACTACACTGTAATCTACGACTCTAAAACTGAGCCTGCGACCTAATAAACCTCGCTCGTAACTACACAATATCGCCACAACCTAGATTAGTCCTAGGTCGGTGCGACTTTAGGTATTCAGACTATGTGTAAACAATTTGAAATCTGAAAGTGAGTCCAGAAATGTGATATTGAATCCCTACGCATTTGATTGAATGTCCAAAATAGCTACAATACGAATTTACTCGTCAAATCTTATCTTCTCAGGCCACGTCGCCCCCCTGAACATTACCTCCCTTTGACTCTAGAAATAATGATTCACTAGCGGATCATAAGTTGCATTACCGTAAGCGCTGCCACCGTAATCGAGATAGCCCGCCACGTACGGCTGAGGGACCCTTGCTGTGATTTCTTCTGCATTCCCAAATACCCACGCCGTCTGCATCCCCATGATCCTATGCGCGATGATATGGCAATGCATCATCCAAACCCCTGGCTCACTGACATTAACTCGCCATGCTCGCCATCCGGCTGTTGTGAAAGGCACGCCTTTCTCCGCATACCGATACTGCATCGTAGTATCCCTCAAGGCTGGCGTCCATCCTGTCTCAGAGTATAACCTTTCAAGCTTCGCGTTGTTAGCCGACGCATTGTACGTTCCATTTCCGGATCCGAGATCCCAGTAGTGGCGACCATGAGCGTGGAAGGGATGTATGTCCCAACCACCACTTGGTCCGTTGCTGTTCTCCCACACGATGTCAATGATCTCACCGAGCTTGGCAGGATATGCGAGGGTCTTCGGATCCCATCCATAGTTGCTGATCGCGGCTTCGTAATCGGGGTATCGCTGCTTGACCTCGCTTGTAGATCTCAGTCAAGTAGGGATAGCTGATGTTTGCCTCTTTCCAGATATTCCCATTCTGCGACCATTGTGTTGTGCCATTCACCTTTTGCTCTACTTTTATGACAATGGTACGGGTGACGGAGCTGGAAAGAGGGAAAGGGTTGGATGTGGTATCGAACGGAGTGAGCGTATACTCAAGCCAGTTTGTGACCTCTTTCGGAAGTGTAATGGGTTTTGTATCTGGCAGGATAATGGACGTGGCGTTGGCGCTGTAGGGTGCACGCCCAGAAATACGATAGGACAGCAATGCAAAGCCAGAAACGTTGGCCGGTCGATCCCGGTTTTCGTATTGAATCCAGAAGCTCGTGCTATTGAGCTGCTTCAGCTCTTTCGCTGATTTGGTTTTGAAAAGTACCGAAAAGCGTTGCCCAGGAGCGATCTGCAAATGATCCGTACTTGCCTTCTTAGTAAAAGAACCGTCGGCTTCTATAATAGTTAAATTATCGTGGCTTTCAATGCCCAGCGTAACCAACGAAATGACTTGTAGGCCAATGAGTCTCAAGCGATATGTCCGATCCGGTTCGACTTCGATAACATGCGGCAGACAGCTTTTGTCGATAGCCTTGTCCGATTGCGCCTTTCCGCTTTGGCCATTTAGTAGTATCGCATTTGTTTCTCCGCTCCAAACAAAAGGATTAGCAAGGAGTCCCGCTTCGATCGTATCATCGGTCTTATTGTAATAATCTTGTAAATTCAAGATGTTATCTTCGTCGTATTCGTATGGCACTGGATCGCAAGAATTTACGATCAACGGTCCTTCCGCGGTGATCTCCTGGAAGCCAATGTGTGAATGATAGAAATAGGTTCCTGCTTCTCCTTTCTCGGGGTGTATCTCGTAATCGAAGAAATGTTCGGGTCCGATAGGCCATTGGCTTGCTTGCGGGCTGCCATCAGAGTAGGGAGCTACTCTAGCGGAGAGGCCATGCCAATGCTGTAGGAGTTATGCAATGTCGCTCCCAATGGCTCAGAATACGTACAACAGTGAGGTTATGGTCGGGTATGTGGTTGTACACTCTGATCCAGGTCGTCTCCCCCTCCTTTAGATACAGTGTGGGTCCAGGGGATGAACCATTGAGTAGCACAGAGTATCTCGACTGACAATCTATCGTAATATTCGCCGCTGTCGCATAAAGCACAGTGTGAGGGGACCACGAAGCATCGTGTTGTATCAAATCCGCTCCTATTGGCAAAGACCAGAAAGCGAAGAAAATTGAAACGGCAGCCGCAAGCGACGGCATGGCTGACAGAGTCTGGTGTGCCCATTGCAAGGTGTTGCGCTTTGAATATATATATGGGAAGGGGTGGTTATGATGGCCAAGTGCTTTGTGATGCTGACGGGTTGCCTGGTTGGCTGTGCTCGTATAACCCCAAACATCGACAGGCTGATGTGACGTGTTAGTGTCTTACTGAGGTTAAATTTGGGGTCTGAAGAGTACAAATGGTGCACATAGGTTGATGGAGTGGTACGAACAGTACTGGCGCGCACTAGTGCTGACATTAGCCTGCGTTTATACCAACCGTAGTTAGCAACTGCGAGTTAATTTGAAAAGGGGCCGATGATGAGCAACATCGTCAACATATCACGCATAGACCTAACACGACTCCTAATTTGCTTTTATGATCTCCAAAGTCTTGCATAGTGGGTAAAATGATAAATCGGACATCTGGCAACCATTACTTGCTCTCCATGCAGAAATCACTGAGAGTTCAGGCTCAGTCACTAAAGTACTTGAGCATGTAACATCGTGTACGCATCGATATGGCCCAGCAATAAATGTCTCGTGAAAGTTACTTCTGCGATAATGAGGACCATGCCATCTTAGAAGATAACCGAGAGTGGGGGCCTAAAACAGGTCGTTGGTCGTTTAAGTCGTTCATTCAATGCCCAACGATCGGGGGTTTGGGATCGGCCTCAGTGGCTGTGGGCTGCCTAAGGACCAACCGCATTTGCAGCTTTGTCTTGGCATATTGCAGATCCTGGGCAAACTTTTAGTAACAATTCTCGTATGTATTGTATGTCAAAGTTGGTTGATCCACGATGTCGGCACCTTCTGAGATATATAACTATACGCTCGCACAAATTGATACACCAGATGGCTGGGACTCCATACATGACCAACCCAAGCTCATGAAGATGCATCGACGATGCTGTCTTGGTGTGTTCTTGGGAAATGGCGGAATGAGTATGTATATGAGAAGAATAATCAGTATTATGTAGGAGAGCGAGTGTAGATTGTTTAAAGATGGACAAAGAACAGGCTATCGCTGACGTCGATTCTCAGGCGTTTTTGTGATTGCGATGTATTCTCTCGAAGGATGAACAATCGATCAATCAACTAGTGAGCTGTCATTCGGAGATTGCTCGGTCAAGCATAGCTAACCATGATTGCGTTATTGTACAACTACTTTGTTGCACTTCGACGATGATGGATACAAGGGTAGCAGTCGGATGGCTATCTGCTGAAGACTTATGTTATCATTTTGGTCGAACTAAAGACTCAGATGCTTACTTGGCAGGAAGACGCGGCCTACTAGAAAACGAAGAGATGGAGATGGGCTGCGGTAAGTAGCAGGTCTTCCGTTATTAAAAAAAGTGACCACCAGTCTTCGGAAGTAGCTTGGGGTAGGTGAGAACGCGGTCACGTTTTTTCGCGTTCTTGCCTCGTTAGGATCCGAAGAAAGCCCGCAATCCTTCCGCCAATCATACCCGCCGATTCCGCATTGGGTGAAGCGGGACGCATCGTCACGACGATAACAGATTTCGATTCTTGCTGCCTGGACCGCTTTTAAATACGCGATACTGTCCTTTAGGCTTTGCAATGATTCTTCTGTAGATGATCGATTCGCAATATGGCTTCCACCCAC
This sequence comes from Kalmusia sp. IMI 367209, assembly GCA_027946365.1. Classification (NCBI taxonomy): domain Eukaryota; kingdom Fungi; phylum Ascomycota; class Dothideomycetes; order Pleosporales; family Didymosphaeriaceae; genus Kalmusia; species Kalmusia sp. IMI 367209. The sequence goes on from JAPEUQ010000011.1 coordinate 1,419,573, forward strand.
GACCTCGTCACGCTAACTGCAAATTGCCTCTGCAAGGCCAACGTCTTCACAACTCAAGTACCAAAGTCTCAGCTCCCGCTACAAGGTTGGGCCTGTCATTGCGACTCCTGCCGTCATGTTACTGGTGCACTCTACACCATGGATGCCCCTTGGCCCGAGCCACGAGCAAATGTAGACGCCTCAGGACTGAAAGCATACACCTTCTCGGCCACGTACGAAATCCTTTTCTGTGGCACTTGTTCGACCCCCATGTTCTTCGCGGATACACAGGATCTAGACAAGCAGCTCGGCGTGTTCACGGGTACCATCAAGAACGATCCAGGCGACTTGGTCAAAATCACTAGCCATATCTTCGTTGGCGACACCAAGGATGGAGGCGCGTCAATGTGGCTACGCAAGCCGAACCCCGATCGAACTGAAGTTATGCGGTATAAGGAGCGCGCTGAGAAGGAGAATGGCAAGCCTGCTGAGGCTCTGCCCTATGACTGGCCACCATCGGACTACTTGACGGGCTTTGAACTAAAGAAGAATGTTCCGGTGCCTATCTGGTGTAAATGCAAAGGGGTCAATCTTATGTGGCACCAGGGCAATTATAATGGTACAACGGAGAAGCAATTGCCTTGGTTCGTTGACCCCGCAACCCGCAAGGCTCTAGGAGGCTTCTGTGCGTGCGAATCTTGCCGCCTCTTCGGAGGGGTAGATGTGTGGAACTGGGCATTTGCCGAACTCAAAGACATATCATTTTCAGATATGACCCAAGAGCCACGCTTTCCTGATTCGAGCACTGATCTCCAAGCCTTGGTCGACGCCAAAGATCCATCGATCGGCACCCTTACGTACTACACGTCGTCCCCTGGGGTCCAACGATTCTTCTGCAGTAACTGCTCGGCCTGCATTTTCTATGGCGCTGACGATCGATCACAAATGGTGGACGTTGCAATAGGGGTTATGGAAGCGTCTGATGGCGCAAGAGCAGAAGGCTATCTATCTTGGGCGTACGGTGGTGCGATCAGTCGGCTAGACGAGAACACTGGAGGCTGGCGTGGTGACCTCCTTTCACGAGTGGCTGAAGAGGGAGAAGATTGGAGGATAAGCAGGGGTTATCCTAAGAATTGGAGGAGGCTGGCACGAGAAGGGGCTGCGAAGGAAGTATGATACAGTAATGGGACAGAAGCCTAGAGATGTGCTGCGCCATATGTTACCCCAACGTGTTCGCTACATACTTGAGAACTCAATTCAATTCAGGCTTCAAGCAACTCTATACACAGCTGAAAACCAAATCATACACTACCCTTATGATTAAGCTACGTCAATGTTGTTTAAAGTAGCCCGAACATGTTCATCGTACATATAATATTGTGAGATAAAAAAAAGGTCTACATACACGCAGTAGATCAAGCCAATTCTGGCTAAATAATGCACAAAATAGTATCTTAAAATTTTCTTTCTGGAGTTGAACTTGCACATCATGGTTCAAGCCTATTGCAGAGCAGATAGAAGAGACAACGCGATGTAGAGGCAATGCAAGTCACATTCTACACGATGACCTTTTTTGAGTTTGAGGAAACATAAAATAAGAAACTTTAAAGCTAGCAAATAGGTGCATGGATCCGAAGGCGGGGAGTTGGGCCAAAAGCTTGGTGTTCCTCCCTCTAAGCAGCCACCGACGAGACCTTTATCTGACTAAATCAGCAGGCACATGTGTCACCCACTCACTGCAAAAAGAACTGTTTATGAGGAACTAGCTTCAAGTAATCACACTGAGCCTTTTATGCGTGGGAAAAACAAAGTAGCAAAAGAGTTCGGTCGCCCTTATCTAGGGCAGACCTACGTCTCTGCTATTCGAACTGTTGGCACTGTACTTCACAAATTTTTGGCGAGAACGAGAAAACTGCGAGACACACAAGTGAGCTAGTCTCACTAAACAACTATAGATTACAAAGCTAAGGCATGACCAACGCGCGTCAGAGGCGAAAGAAACCCTCAATTGTATAATATATATAGGTAGTAAAAGGTCTTGGTGGGTAAAATCAAGATGGCAACACAGCATGGAACGCATGCGACATTAAGCGAGATCAATACCAACAAGGGAGTCGGGTTAATTCATACTAAAGGATGGTGCTTTTGGGCAGACCCAATTGGGATATACGGGTGTAAATGGACATATTCTACATTGCCCCCATCTCTTAGCGGCGGAAGAAAGCAAAAATCAAAAGGGTAGGTCATAAAGAGTGAGACGACGTATTAATCAAGAGCTTCGTCAATTGTACCCACATCCAATTTAGCATAGAGACTTAAAACAGCCTTCCTCATGTACCGCAGAGGACTGATACGAAGGATCTATTATCATGTGTATCTACAATTGAACTACAAGAGAGATAGATATCTTCTTGTGATTGCACTCTTCATCGTTCTCAGCTAATATCATTTTCTTCTCGACCCGCTTGGTATTCGCGTCTACTTTTCTAGAATAGATAGCGTCAAGCTTAGCGCTGAAGTTGCGAAGTCCATCCGTCAAAAGGCCTCCCTATATCCTCCTTGAACTTATCTTATGTCAAACTATTTCAGACCACAAATCCATCGGTACCAGTCACCTGCTCCAGCTTCTTATATAGATTGTCACAGATTGAGCGAGTTATCGCTTGTCTTGCGAGAATATGCGGTAAGTAGGAAATCTCCTGGAACGGTCACAGAAGGTCGTTGTGGTCTATGTGTCCCAACTCCTTTTCATCCTCAATTTCATGGGTATAACCTTGTCGCGCATATATACTACTGCAAAAGTTATATGGATTAATCAGAGGCAGACGCTGCTTTACTGGTGTCTTGGCCAGTGAGATTTACGCTAGCTTCTTTCCTCTTCCCTCCACTATCACATACCGCAGTACTTGTCCGACTAAAGAAAACTTACTTTCTGTCCTCCTTCTTCCAACCGCTTACCATTTCCATGGTAGCCTCCGACCCCGACCTGCGGATTCAGGCGTCTAAGCCGTCCAAGCCGTCTGCGACCTCGTCTCAACTGTGGCATATCGCAGCCCTAGCCGCACATCCGCATATGGTTTCTGATGTGCTTACACTGCTAAATAAACCACAAGCATAGCAATTGAGCGAGCAAAAGGCGGGTGAAGCGCCCACGACAGGCCAAGACTGCTCTGGAGAGAGCGAAATGCCGACATACGCAAGGCATACTGCCTCTCCTCATGCATGGCACCTGATTACCAGATAACGTTTGTGTTACCTCTAGAGCGCCCTGCCCTATAGATAGCTTCCGAGCTGCGTATCATTTTCCTCAAGTCGACCCGTGGCTCAACGCGCGATTGCTAGACATAACCTCTGCAATATTAGTTGAATCGTGGTGAAACCACTCCTACTTGGTCTCCTCAGAATCAGTAACTTACACTGAATGATGGAAAGTAACCAATCTGACTATTGAGAAAAAGTTAACCCGGAGGTGTGAGCTAAGGTGCTCGGTGTCATCCCCACTCTATATCTTCAGCTCCGCTTAAATCCCACCATCGATCCTGCGAAGATCTACCCAGCCTATTGATCAATACCGTATATGGCGGGTTCATCCTGAGCCTGGTGGGAAAAAAATTTGGTTTCAAAGCAGAGCAACAGCTGTTTCTTGCAGACGACCATGTTCGGCAATGTGTTGTTACACAAAAAGATTACTGCAGCGTACAGTATGAGTGTTTGTTTGAGGCTGAACAAGGATACTCTCAATACCTGCTTTGTGAACCTGCGATGAGGTTTGGGAGCGATTTCTGACAGGATACGCAGTCGCGATTGTAATCCCTGATCGATAGAGGGCAGAAGACGCTGCCAGCTAGTCAAATTCGGGAAGAGCTCGTAGCGACGAAGACACAGAGGGAGCAACTAGCGAAATGTTTTCGTAAGGACATGGATTCCTACGCTGTACGTTAATGCACCAGGAGTATAAACTTGCTATTAAAGTCTGAGGTCGGAATCTTTGCAGAATGCATCTCAGCCGGGATCCTCATCTATGAAGAGAACACACTAGGGTAACTTCAACACCACGTGGTCCCGGAAACTGACCCAGAATACACTTTCCTCCACAACAGATGGTGTACCTGAATAATATGGAGCGAATCCAGTTTGGAGCATTGGGCAAGTTGGCCGTTTGGACTAAAGCCTACTTGGAGCCGATGGGCGCAAAGAAGATCCGTAGTCTCGAGTCATATGCCTATAGGGAACTCTTTGTAGCGTCATGAGCTTGCGGTGGCGTCGTTTGAAGATTTGACAAGGCTTTCACGTGGGCTCGCAAAGCCGCAGACTCGAGAGAGATTGTGCAGCACAGCCGTGAATAGAAGGATTTGATCACTGCATATATTTTGCATCCCATGCATTCGCGCAAAAGTTTGCCAATGTACGTAGAGGCGAATAAATGTATGCCAGAAGACGAATGTCATGTAAGTAGTGAGGTTGCGCTGCCGAGCGTGGAGTGTGGGCTACCTTGCCGTACAATTTGCTGCCGGCTTGTTTGGCTTCGAGCAACAAACTCTGCGTAGCTTCCTCTTCAAGTACGCTCTGTCTGACTTGATAGGCGGTCTTGTTGGGTCCATAGAGGTGTCTTGTTGACTAGCGTCCAGGTGCCTACCCACCCACCATGATAATGCCACGATCGTCGACCGCCCTCGTCCGCCTACGTAAATATCCCATACTCGATACCATCAACTGTTGATTCCACAGGTTTCGAGCCTTTGAGTGGGAACCACGTGCCCCACCTCCCGCTCCAACTCTGGACTTTCGCCCTCGGTCAGCGCCAACCAACTAGTCCCCGCTCCTAGAGACAAACAAACAATGGCAACACGAGGGAAACGCAACATACTCTAGGAAGACTCCGAGTCCTAACTTGTCGTATGCATATCCTCAGTGTCGATGACAAATTGAAATATGCACCGCACACACACGGCGTCGCCGCGAACCCGAGACAATACCTGCAGACACGAGCAAGAGCTAGCTTGTCATAAAGACGGCGCCATCCTCTCTACATGCTTTACACTCTTGCCTTTTTTTTGGCAGTCGTTCAAGAGTAAGCTGGCTTTTGAAGGAGACGAAGAGGAGCCGTCTTGCAAGGGCACCCGCTGCGCGCGTAGACAGCTTGTTTAACATCGAGCAGAACACGCTCATCTATACTGAAAAGGGAACAGGTCTACACTGACAATCAGCTGTCGCGACAAGTTGCTCTATGCTGGACGCACAGCTAGGCGTACCGGAAGTCGAGGGACTATGCTATGTGCGCGCTCAATGGGATCGAGGGCCGTTGCTCTTCTATATGGCGCGCTACAGCGGGATCAGCGACAAGGCTACATCTTACGATGCATTTACACAGCAGAGGCACATCTGAATCCAGGCTGGATGCAACATCGATCGCCACTCGAGAGCCCACCCCGATCGATAATTGACACTCGCCTCGGCAAGCCGCAACGAGAGGTGTGCTCGGACACCTTAGGTATTATGCAAAGCAGCGTCAAGTTTGCGTACGTGTAACTTAGAGGATTCTCGCGCATGTGTCCTCATCAGTATCTAGTTGCACGCTTTTATGGTGTCGACTCGAAGATCTCGTGTGCCTTTAACAGACTCGGCCGCTCTTCTTTCCCGGCGAACCGTATAATTTGGCGACTGAAGCACTCAGAGCAGCCGGTAGCTATCCCCTCTGCAATACCTAATTTGGCTGTATGGTAGAGGCTGAAGGCGACCTATCCATTGGAAAAAAAAATAGGTCAACTTCACCAGCGATGCAAATATTCAATCGTCGAGGTGGACTTCTCGAACAGTGGCTGCACAGATCAACGACAGGGACGCATATTCCATCTTCCATGGCATCTAGCAATGAGTTACACAGTCCGTTGATCAGATATTCGAAAATTGATCAGGGCTGCGCTGACTTTCTTGTGTACAGGACTATCCATGTACCCTTCGTGTCACCCAAGTCTTTTCGCACGCCGAACGAGAACGTAACGACCACGAAGCTTATGGGTAGGGCGACCACAACGACGGATGGCGTTGAAAAATATGACAAAGGACCTGAAAATCGAGAGTAGATGATGATTAACCGGAGATGAGCTCTCTAGGGACTGATTGAAACGCATCCCATCCTCGTGTAACCGATACCTCGATACTGCAACGGAAGAGCCAGAAATGCACGGTTGCGACGCACATGCCGGTCCGGATGTCTGGCCGTGTTCCCGTAGGCATACGGCAATTGGCGAAGTTGCCAAGGGAAAAGAGAGATTCAAGGCTTGGTGTGCGTAATTTAAACGAGGATGCCATATGCGCGCACCCAACGTGCATATTCTGGCGGAGAGCTGGATCCTGTCTACTTGGACCAATGGGCTCGACCTGAAGTTCGACAGCAACACTCTCGGTTGAAGTGCCTTGCCCTGCCGACTTCTGGCACTTGATCCCTTCATTTGGCTGTCACAGCAGAGATGTTGTTGAGGTCATCTTCCAACGGCCAGTATTTTACTGATGTAAAGACGCTGGTGACTCTGTGATCTCGCGTCGGAATACGATAGCTATTCGCATGCTTTCTCAAGACGAGTGACTCTATACATATACGGCTATACGAGGAGTTGCTGTAGACCACAGATCTACCTGTTGACTGGATCGAAGGCGGAGTCTCACTCTGTGCGAGGCCGAACAAGGGACAGGCTCTCTATTTTTAGATCAGTCATCATCGTCTCAAGATGTCTGACAAAGAACATGAGGCCAAAAGAGCATATCATACAGCCTGTAACATCCCGGACCTTGACTTCGCAGAGAGAATCGGTCAACTTCAAGATTTTGTTGAGATGCGCGGGTCGTCGTCTAGGACGATACCCCCCTCTGGCATGAGGAGATAAATCGACGAACGAGAGAGGTCGAATCGAAGCGTAAGAGACCACAAGAACCCGGATGAACTCCCTCATAAACAACACATCGATGTAAGTGTCTACGATACGTATTGTTTGTCCACAGAAGCTATCGTCTTGCAAACATGCTAGAGAAAGGGACTGTGCCAGATGAGATTCGGCCCCATCAGCACTTCAAGAGTGGGACGCACAACACACACTCTTGAACTGATAGGAATGAATAGTCGAAAACATAATGGCCTTTGAAGCTCTTCTACATGGGTCCTTTCGATTCTAAGCGGCAAGAGCGGCGTAATGGAGCGACTGCAGCCTCTTGGAACCCAGGATGATGGTCCTATGACCATGAGGCCACCCTTCGATGAGCGAGATATTAGTCTGGAGAACACTCGATCAAAAAGATGTCAGCAGCGTAGTACGGTTTTACTTTTATGACCGATAGATCCCTTGAACGGGTGGAGGTCGATTTCGCTTCTTGCAACGTATCTTAGGAAGCGAGTATGCATCTATCCGTCGCGGCTTGTGTCACAAGAACAGTCCCTCGAGTCAATCATTCGACAACTGCATAAGGACGTCTCGTATAGGTTTCGATATCGTACGCCGACGGCGGATTTAACCTTAGCATGAAATCTTCAAACATGTTACATTGTTAGCAAAGTTCATACAGGTAGGAAACCAAACAAGGGAAAGAGGTTTGCCTGCTCAAAGTCGCGCAATCCCACAAGTCAGTTTCACGATTCCGACCGACGGCAGAAATCGCACTTTTCTCCCGCTCTCCAACACCGCCTCCCATGATTCAAACCGCAAGGAAATGTCATTAAAGCGAGTCTCCGTATGGAAGCGGGACAAACACTTAACACCAAGCTGAGCTTGACGACATTCCGATACCAGCAATCCGCACCTTGAGGCGAGTCAATGCGCAACGGCAAGACAGACACCCAACACCAAGCAAAGCTTGACCCATGACGGGACGTAATCGCATCGTTCGGAACCTCAACGGATACCACAACAACACACCATCCCTACAGCCATAGCGTGCACACAACAAGTAGTCATCGCGACCAGAATCCCAGGTGCGGGGGTTCAATCTCCAAAGATCATGAACCGGCCTGCCTAACTATACTGCACGTCTCAGGTAGCATTCGGCATGTAACCCCAGCCACATCAGGCGCTAGCTCCATGCTGCAGCCATTATAGCCTCGCATGGAGCCTGAGATGATGACCGGTCTGAGCGTGGATAGCGGTCTCGCCCGACATGCAGATTGGGTCTACCTGACCAGAGGTCGCTTGCTGTTCAGGAGATATATAATTGGGCCTTACGGATGATTGGGAGAGTTTATGGTGACGGGAAAGAGCTCGAGCTGGTAGGAGTCGGAAACCGTGAAAAATATCTAGTGAAAGGCTTGAAGAAGCTTGGCTTTGTAGACTGCTGAAAGATGCAGTACCAAGAAAGGTAAGTTTACCAGTTGAAGATGAAATATACTGACTAAAGCCAGTTTCGTTTGTGTATGAAAAGTGCTGAACAGGTACCTGTCGCGGGCGATGCCTGTTGGCGCAGATCAATCTCGTCCTCATATCATGGCTATGCATAACAACGATAATATTGAAAGCGAGTGACGATCTCAATGCCTAAAACTCACGAACGGTCAGCTAGTAGGATTTTGCAGTCTGAAATCATCGTTAACTACTCATTCAGCTTCAGTGACACAGCCTTGGTCCGCTATACTGTCTTCGCATTAGGCTGTGATGACGGCAATTCAATCACAGTAGACTGAAGTCGTATGGTAATGCTTATCCAAGCTCAAGAAAGGCAGGATGTTCCCGCTTTATACCCATTTGTAACGACCGATTTGTAATAGTAAAAGAAGCATTCCAAAAAATACGGTGAGATGGTGTGTTCCCGGACTAAGAAGCTGCAGGAAGATTGACAATATCGCAGACTCGCAGAAAGAGAAAAAAAAAATTTGAATGACTCACTCTTATTGGCTTTGATAATCGATATAAACAACAGAGGAAAGAAATACTTGGCTTGTCTTTCGTCGTTGTACAGATGTAGAGATGCTACCAGACCGATTTGCAACTATGCATACGACGTTAGCATTCACAACAAAGTGTAGCGACCTGCTACTTAAGCAAACCGATACTGTCGGATTAGCTAACGATTTATACCATAAGGCATATATGTGTATCGCAGGAGGCTTGACGCATCAGGTTACTATCCGTGACACGATATTCTCCGAGTCGCCTTGATTCACACACTTGACAGTCCTATGAATTCCGATAAAGCGTAGTTCGTTATGCACCAGGTGGTTTTCTTGGAAAAGGACGTCGATATGGAAACATCAAATCCGCTTCACTTGCACATGGTCTATTCGCTCTGACTCCATGTCTTCAAAGTCTTTCGCTTGGTCGTAGTTGGTATGCGCAATCTCTTCAAGCGAAAGGCCTTTCGTTTCCTTCAGGAACGCAAAAGTGCCGACTGCAATGCATGCATCTGCCAGGCCCCAGAAGAGGAAGGTTCCCCAACTCATATCGTCGATCATGTAGGGTGTGACGAGTGAGAAAACGAAGTTGAAGAGCCATTGAGAAGACACTCCGACTGCAATACCGGGCTCTCGAATCCGCATTGGGAATATCTCTGAAACGTATGGCCAAGGCAGCGGGCCCCAGCTAAAGTTGTAGGCGATGACAAACAGGTAGATCAAGGCAACTGTTGCAATGCCGCTGGGAGTGGTGTTTCCATTACTCGGAGCCGGAATGTTCTTCACAACGGCGGCGGTGCTGATCTGGCAAGCGGCCATGAAGACAGCTCCCCAGGTCATGATTTGCCGACGGCCGACCCGCTCCGAAAGGAAGAAGACGAAGGTTGCGCACGCTACCACCTTGACAGCTCCGAATATAGCCGTCAACAGGAGGTTTTTGTCACCAGCACCTACCAGTAGCTTGAAGTATTGCGGACCGAAGTATGCGAAGGCGGTCGCACCCGTGGCCTGTTGGGCGGCGAAGACGGCAAAGGCTGTGAAGACGCGCTTGAAGTTTGACCGTTCGAGGAGCTCTGGTGCAACGTTAGCCTACGAACATGCTCCATCTTTGTATTGGTGTTTTCTTGCCCTTGGCCTGGAAGCCTTCCGTCTCGCGCACTTCAATCTCGACGCCTGTTCGGATTTCCTCCATCTCATCTACCACATCTGCAGCGTCGCTCGCGCGTATCCATTTCAGGCTCTCCCAGGCTTCTTCGTGTCTTCCCTTTTGCGTAAGCCACCTCGTCGACTCCTTCAGGGTTAGCATACCGAGACCCAGGAGGGCGGCGGGGACGATCTGCAGGCCGATGGGGATTTGCCATTGCATCGCTTTCTGGTTGGACACGGCCTTAAGGACGCTGTAGTCGACCCAGTATGAGACGAAGATTCCACTGGTGTATTTGAGCTGTGGTGCGCTATTGTACGTTACGGGCCGGGTTGTTGATGGCTCGAACGGTCGCTGAGGGAGATGCGACTCACATGGTGTAATTGAGCTGGAAGAAGCTGCCAATCTGCCCGCGCAGGTGCTTGGGTGTCATTTCGCTGCTGTACATGGGAACAACAACCGTCGCGGCTCCCAGACTGACCCCGGCGATGATCCTGCCGGCGTAGAAGGCGCCCATCGAGTGCGTGTCGATGGTCTGGATTACAGCGCCCACCACGAAGATGGCCGAGGCCAGCGCGAGCGTCTTGCGGCGTCCATGACGGTTCGTGACGGGCCAGGCGATGAAGCAGGCAAGAAAGGCTCCCAGCTGCTGCAGGCCGACGGCGAGGGAGTTGACGCGAGTCTTGTGAGCTGTATCATAGTGGAAGGAGGAGCTGAAGGACTGGAGGGTGAGCACGCCCCCTGCATTGGAGCTGTTAACGGCGCCGACGACCAATGTGACGCTCCCTTGAGTCCTAGAAGCCCTAGGAAGATAGACATACCGACACTAGCAATTGCGGGTCAGCTAGGTCGATTCGTGGTGTTACTGTGTATTGAGGTTGAGGGTGGGTCGTCGCTCGTTGGTAGGGTCGTGTGGAAAGAGCGAGCCGCCCCTCCAGTTGTAACTGCCCCCACGTGCTGTTCAACCCCTCAGGTACCCTCAACCACACCTGCATATGCAAACAGAGTAAGGCAATACTCACATCCCCGAGTCATAGCCAAAGAGAAAGCCTCCTATGCAGACGACCGTTCCGAGCCAGTATGCTCGAATGGTTCCCAGCGTCGAGGGCTGCATGTTGGACGTCCAAAGGCGGGTAAAGGCTGGAGAGCTCACGGCCAGTGCAGGAGCTGCCCCGGCCTTTAAGATGCCGCACAACGTCTACACAGCAGCTACGGGAGCGCAGCACGCAATCCCTACCTTGTATTGCCTGCACAGAGGCTGGCATGGGCTGCTACCATTGTACCATGCTCTGTAGCGCTTTAGGCGAAGTCTCAGCAATTGCGGGGAGATCTGCAGCCCGCCGTGCTACTACGGTAGCGCTAGCCTGGATGCTGCGATTGAACGTCACTCGAGCCCGGGAGTCGGGCGGACAGCGTCGTGGCTGGCTCATTTGGGGGAGACACGAACGACACGGGATGCCAAAGGAGATGAGCGGTCTGGTATGAAGGTTGTCTCATGCACGGAGTCAGAGGGCGGGAGTCGGCGTGAGCGACTTTTGATTCGACCATATAGCTACTCCCCATCGCCCCATCAGGCCTTTCTAGCAGAATATATGAGAAAATTTCTTATATGCAGTGCAGCAGCCGGTAATTTGAAGGAAGACTCCCTTACTCCTTCACTTCGGATCGGCGGGGGTAAACAAGAATATGGCAAAGAAGCGGCCCAACTTTCTCGTTATCTTAGCGGATGACCTGGGGTTTAGCGACATCGGATGCTTTGGTGGGGAGATCGAAACACCGCATCTTGACAAGGTATACGATTTCCAACATCCTCTATTGCCTAGGGATACTATATTTCCTACCACTTCAAGCCTCGGAAACCTGTGTCTCCAATGATTAATATTCCCTCTATTCAATTGCTTACCCTCCAAGCTCGCGAATCAAGGCATCCGCTTCACGGACTTCCACGCGGCGGCAGCATGTTCACCCTCTCGAGCCATGCTCATGACTGGCACGGATCATCATATAGCTGGCTTGGGCAATCTAATCGAATGGACGAACATCTCTGGCCAGAATGATCCAAATGGGAAGATGTCAACCGCTCCACAGAGAGGCATGCCAGGGTACGAGGGCTATTTGAACGAGCGTGTTGTTGCTGGTACGTCCATTTTCAAAGACAGTAGCCATTTATGCACTCTTGGAGGAGCGAATAGACTCATTCATTACGTGAAGAGTTGTCTCACGACGAAAGTACGACAGTAGAGCTAACGTCACTTCTAGTCAGCGAGGTCCTCCGCGATGCCGGCTATTCAACACTTATGTCTGGAAAATGGCATTTGGGATTAACTTCCGACCGCTCGCCCAAAGCGCGGGGTTTCGAGAAATCTTTCGCGCATCTTCCTGCTTGTACGTACGTGCTCTCTTAGAACTCTTACATGCTTTCATTGAAGCGACATGCCTTTGTCGCAGGTACTAGGACGATGACTTTCCATCTCATGGTACGCCGCACTACTACCTTACAAAATGTGCTTCTATCAGTCCATCAAGGCTTCGAAGAACTCAGTGATATAGCAATACACGTGACATAGGTATTCACTAACTTAGCACAGGCAGTAATCATTATGGTTACGAGCCTCAACTTGACAAGGCAGCCGGCGATAAGATCCCAGATTTTATGACCATGTCATTTATTGCCCTACACTCCGAGAATGGGAAGTACGTGCGCAGGCTTCCGGACGACTGGTATTCGAGTAACGGTTACGGCGATAAGCTCATCGAGTACCTGAAAGAATGGCGCTTAGAGGATCCTCAGGATGAGAAACCCTTCTTCGCGTATCTCCCGTTCACAGCACCACACTGGCCCCTTCAAGCTCCGAAGGAGTTCATTGACAAGTATCGAGGCGTGTACGATGACGGTCCAGACGTGCTACGCGAGAATCGGCTACAGCGCTTGAAGGACTTGGGGATGATCTCGAAAGACGTGACGCCTCATCCCGTCGTAGCCGACGAGGTGAAAGCGTGGAGCGAGATGAGTGAGTTTGAGCGCAAGATGTCAAGTCGAGCAATGGAATGCTTTGCAGGCATGGTATCTTGTATCGATCATAATGTTGGTCGCGTGCTCGCGCATCTCGAAGAGATTGGTGAATTGGATAATACGTTCGTGTGCTTTATGTCGGACAATGGAGCCGAGGGTGCAGCGTATGAGAGTTATCCAATAGTGCAAGGTCAGATGATGGGGCATCTACAGAAATACTATGATAATAGCTACGAAAATTTAGGAAATGGGAATAGCTTTATCTGGTATGGGCCTAGGTGGGCGCAAGCGGCCACCGCGCCAAGCAGGCTGTAAGTCTGATCTCAATCCGAATGAGACTATCAAATTGCTAACGCTAGGCCAGATACAAAGCGTATACGACAGAGGGAGGTGTGCGCGTTCCTTTCCTAGCGAAATTTCCAAGGGACGTGCTAGAGAATGGCAAGGTGAACAGCATTACGGATACATTTGCGACGATCATGGACATAATGCCTACGATCCTCGATATGGCGGGTGTCCAGCATCCCGCACCAAGCTATCGCGGTAGGGAGATTGTTCAAATGCGCGGAAAATCCATGATTCCCTATATTCATGGCAGCGCACCCTCCATCCACGAGGAAGACTTCATCCAAGGGTGGGAAACTTGCGGTCGCGCTGCTGTTCGCAAAGGGAAGTTCAAGATGGTGTTCATTCCCAAGCCACGTGGTACGGAAAAGTGGCAGCTCTATAATTTGCAGGAGGATCCTGGGGAGCTCTATGATCTTGCTGATAAGGAAGAGTACAAGGCCATCTTAGAAGAGCTTTTGAAGCTTTGGGAACAATATGTTTTAGAGACTGGGGTTATTCCTCTGGCACCCGAACTCGGAAAGTGGTTAGCACTAATGGATGAGCAGATGGAGGAAGATGCTTGGATTGAGTATGGTCTCTCGTGTTACATGCGATAGATTCAATAGTCACTAACACTTGTGCAGATACGAATATTGGAAAGAAGGGGCTAGAGATGAACCAGAAAGGTTCACGAAGAAACCGTGGCGATACCAGGGCGAAAGAAAGGTTACCTAACAGGAATAAACCCACAGTAGTCTAGGCATTCTGCTATATTTACTGGGAAAGTATACAGAGAAGTGGACACTCGATGAGATTGAGGGTTGAGATAGGGAAGGTAGTTATCACACGTAGAATAGCTCCATTAAGACGTCGTTTCTTTGCTCCTATTCCTAGTCGATAATCTCGTGAAAGTGCGCCCCCAGAATCATTGAGGACAGTTTGTCGAAGAGTCGAGAGAAATGGAGCACCAAAGATATAGTGCTCGATTATGTTGCTGTCAAATTAAAACTAGTGTACTGACAAGCGGTGGTAGACGGTGTTAGGCATCTTTGTATTCTCCAGAAGAATTTGAATATTGGTGATGACCGTTGACATTCATGTCCTAGTGTTTGCCCTTATTGGAAGATGTATCAGTGTTTGCCTTTGTCTCTCTGCTAATCCTCTATTCTTGTTAATCAGACGGAGTCACTGACTTTGCTGATCATCTAATCAACTCGCGGGCGACACTTGTTTGCGAAAACTGGTGACTGAAAACATTTGAGTCTGTGTATAGAATAATTGAAAACAGACCGGATTGCTCTTCGCTTAGGACTACGAATGCGTTTTCTCTTTATAGGATATTATGCAAACTCACATGTGCTTTACGTAAAACGGATTTCAATTGTCTTAGGCCATGTGAATACGTTCTTGTCAATAGCAAATGCGGTTGCCATATACTCAAGCACTTTGGGTACATCAGGGTCCCATTTTCCCCTCTGTCAGAGAATCAACCTCTTCGCAGATTGTGTAAAAGGTTATCATGGTAGCTGCAGCATCACCGTTTGGCCTCTCCAGGGCTGCGCTAGACCGTCGTCTCAATAATCAGATTCCTCGCAAACGTCCAACCCAAATGCTCCCTTTCAAAAATCCAATGCGCACCATCGCCAAGCACGTTACTCGCCCGAAACCCAAGACCGCATCTGCCAGAGCCCTTGGAAAGAAAATTCTATCACTTATGCCCCACACTCGACCTGAAAAGCGAGGCCTAGATCGCACCCGCACTATCGGTAGTCTTTCTCTCAGCCAGTGGTCCGCTCGCCGTATCCTCGCGTCCCGCCCCAATCCCGAACACCCCTCCAGACTCCAATACAAAGTGCAATGGGAGACAACATGGGAGGATGCGACCGATATCACTGGGTTGGCAGCTGGAGAATGGAAAGAAGCACTCCATAACGATGACACGTTCGTTTTCAAACCACAAAGTGGAGATGAGTGGACGGTGCTCAAGGATGCAACGTGCCTGGAGAACGACAGTGAGGAATCGCAGTGGGAGATGTGGAGAGCCATTCGACGCAATGCTATCCGAGAGATAGGAAATAATTTCTGTGCTGGGTTAAAGGATGGTGAAGTCATTTTTGCAAGTGCAACTGTTGAGTTAGAAGTGAGACAGGATTTGGAAGGCGAATGGCAAGATGAAAAGATATCGGCGGAGAACGTGCTCAGAGCCGCGTGGAGGAATGTGGACAGAGATCATAGATTGCTCGACGAAGACATTCCATTTGGGAATGTCAAGGTCTGCTGCATCGCCCAGCTAGATCCATGGCTGACCGAAGACGTAGAAGATTTGAGGATGCAGCAGCGTACCTCATTCACGGTGGCAGAGATAATTCGCGCTGTGATACCTAATCCCATTGAAGAACTCGATGAGCATACTTTCAGCAAAGATGACGCATACTTCAATTACCCTCGCTGGCGCGAGGTCACCAGAGCTCTCGTTCGCAAAGTACCATTCCTGTTTAAGAGTGGCACATGGATGCAACTATTCGCATTCTTGATACTTGGCAGTGAGTTGTTCCTGAATGAGTTGGCACTGGTTGGCATCAAAGTGCAGGAAGATTGGTGCCAGCGCGCTCGAGAGTACGACATGCATATGTACTATGAGCGCATCGTCGATGATCGGTCAACACACGACATACAAGAAACCTTCCTCAATCTACGTGACTTCTTTAGAAATATGGGATTGGATAAGAGAGATGCAAATGACAGAGAGCATGTTAGTGATAATACGAAATCCAGTTAGTTAACGGTGGAAAAGGGCGCTGTTAGCGTGGTGCATTGTGTTTGTGGATTAGATTGCGCATATTTATAGAGTGAGACTTTTTTTGAAATAGAAATCATGCAACGGCGGTAATTCCTAATTCTCAAAGTGTTTATTGCCTTAATTAATATGATGGAAACTCTCAAATCTATCAGGCATGCTATAAACATGCGTTGTGTACGGATGGTTAAGGTCACATTGCAAGAGCTGCAAGGGTATGCTGTTGGAGTATACTATAACAACGACGCTATTGTGAATTAACAAAAGAGGAACGACTGCCCATATGATGCAGGGCTCGAACGGAAGAGATAACATATGCCAAAGAAAAATTTTAAAAAAAGGAAACTGTACTGTAAGCGCGGTACCGCTGGGCTACCTGTTCACAAGATAAGTTAGCATTGTCCGAAGACGGAGATTGGAGGACTTGAGCATATTATATAGGGCAACAAAAAACGTTATGATGAGGTTGTAGGGTTTCTTTGATGGGGCTTGGTTGCCGGGCGGAACACCGTCCCCAGGCAGCGTCACGCGCGAAGTGAGAAGGTGCGACAGCAAAATCAACACTAAAAGCTGAACGTTCAGAGCGAGGGCTCCACGAAGAAACCAACTGCTTCCATTCCCAATTATTCGCCTGATCCTCTTATTATCTACATACCTAACAACATGGCAAACACCCTAGCCCAACCTCGGCGCTACTCCCACGAGCTTAGATCCCCAAGCACCGCTACCACCTCATGTAACAATAAATACCTAGACTATAGCTCTGCTCGCATGCTAACTGCTTTCAACAGTCTTTCTACACCTAATATCTACATATTGAACGCAATACCTCTCCACCATAGCATGTGCGCCCCCCACCCCGCCGATCCCCAAGCGCAGCAAGCTTAAGCTTAGGTGTCACCGCCCCTCCATGCCGTCGTCATATGAAGATATATCCTCCTTCCGCCCGGATTGACTCGATGCCCCGCAATCCTACTGATCGCACGGCATACCTGGCGAATGGACGGTGTGAACCTCCTCCGCCGTACCACAATCTCTGAGCACGATCGCCACTCAGCGAGACACCGGATATGCTGGAGCAACCTACAAGAACGTCCAATACACTTGGTCAACGAGCTCAGTATTCAAACTCCTACGCATACAACTAGGCAATAAAAGGTACAGTTGAGGCATGTTCGAATATTGCAACACACCAACTATGATCATCTATTCCATTGCCTAGGATGCTGTTGCGCCCGCATTAATTGACTCTTATAAGGGCTTGTATGTCTTAAATTGAGTGTAGCCAAGGTATACAGCTAAAATTGCTAGGAACCTAGGCAAATTGCTACCACCAAGCATCTTCGCCGATCTCAATATCCGCAACGAGCACGTCGCCGCCTGCGTTTTGGATTCATCGAGTACAAACGCTCCTCCTCTCGCTCCATCGCAACGTCCATACTCCATGTTCCACCATGCCTCTCACCACGGCGGTAGGGGTCATGAGCAGAGTCGGAACATACCAGTATATCCAAATTAGCCAACTACCGCGCATTACTATAAGGATATTGGAATTAGGCCTAGTCATCGCCGTTCTGGGTTAGGTATATGGCAGCAGCACTAGAGCGTCACCAATGTACACTAGGACGGCCACCAACTGTGACAAATGACGCCTGCAGAATGCCTTGACATAGTTGGTTTGGATCAAGGTATTGGGGAGTTTGGTAGCTTTGGCGGGGGATACGTGAGATGCATTTGGTGCATCTAGGGTATAGTCATGCTATGCGTAGAGGACCTACGGACACAGCTGTCACAATACAAGAGTCAATGGAGAGTAAGCTCGTCATTTCTGGAATTCATCAGGCGACCTACGGCTTGACGGCTCTGGGAAAGGATACAGGGGTCATTTGAGGGGACACAGATTGCGTTCGCGTGAGACGCTTAGGGCGCATACAGTGCGAACGTGGAGCTTGCGCATCGTGCATCGTAGCGGTCACTCATTGGTACAAATATCAAAGGAGTCCACAATGTCAGCGATTTGACGAGCGGCAACAAGCTGTTTGGTAAGTTCCATTAAGAGACGCTCAAGCTGTTTTCGATGGCCAGCAAGCGTTTACATGAACGTCGTAGAAAAATTAAAGCAATGTTTATACAATCAGATAGAATCTCGCGGGTAGTATAAGAATGTGATATAGAGTATTCGATAAGTATCACGCGTAATAATCACAGCAAGCTTGATATGTTCAAAGCACAAGTAACATGAAGAAGAAACGTCACAGAGAGAAGGAAACTGGTATCATTCCATGTCGAGCTAATTCGACAGACCGTGAGTTCCATAGCCTATGTTACAGGCAGACCGTGACCCCAAAACATCCCACCACGACAGCAGATATCTAAGCCCCGAGGGGGGCGAATCGGCAGCGGATCGTAGAACCGCGAAGGGCAAAAGCCGCAGCGGGCATGGCCACACACGGAGCTCGGCGGGCCCAAGCACTCCGGATAGGGCTTACCCGGCAAGATCACGATGGGGCCCGTAGGCCACTGGCAGGTCGAGCCGTCAGCGACCGCCGAGGAGCTATAGCTTGTCAGTGGCTACTCAAGTCGATACAAGACGTATTGTAGGATGTGTTACTTACACTTCGCGAACGACCGCGCACTGACAGCACATAAAATGCTCGTCGGGGCCACCTGTGCGCAAGGGCGGAGGCGGAGCCTCACCAGCAGGCCAGAGGCCTGGAGGTGGGTTGCCCGGAGGCGGGGGAGGGACCATGTAGGCGGGAACCCAGACCCAAGCGGACGTGGGTCCCGAAGGACCAGGCAGAGCGACGCGAACAGATGGGACGCGGGTGGCGTCATCGAGGGTGAAGACCGCCGGAGCGGTAGCGGGGGCAGTGTTGCCGGCCGGAGCCATGGTGGAGGTGGAGTTGGAGCTGGAGCTGAAGGCGTCGGCCAACTCGGCACGTTTGGCTTCATCTTGGTTAGCGATCAAAATCCTGTTTGTTTCGAATCTTTACATACCAGGGTAATGAGTAAGGTGTGCCAAAGAAGAAGGAAGGAGACACGCAGAATTTCCTCATACTTATAGCGGGGACCGTGCACCGTGAATGAACGAATTTCTTGGCCAAACAGCAATCCAATTCACCAAGAAGCAAAAAAGGGCAACCGTGTAAGTAATTGACATGAATTGAGACCATCTATACGCTTTATGCTTTTCAAACGCATCTACAATCCGCAAGGTGGAAGTGATGCCCAGCCGCCTACGCGGTTGGTGCCCATTTGCTCTTTTTGCCGTATCCTGGCTCCGTAAATGTAGAAGAGGACGGGTACTGGTAAGAAAGCAATGCAAATGAATGCCAATAAGCTACTCGCCCATGCTACACCAAGGTTGGTGTACATAATGTGCGTGAAAAGAGGAAAGAAGGCGCCAAAAAAACTACGGATGAAGGTGTTTACGGCGATGGCAGAGTTCGCGTAGAAGCCGTAGCAGTCGATCAAATAGCTCATGCCCTGCCAAAACGGTACCATACAGCCAATGCCGATCAGGGCGGTCGCAAGGACGGAAGGAACCCATGTGATGTTCGGGTTGGAGGTCCAGCCAAACCAGAAGAGACCGATCGGAAGGCAGATGGCTCCTACGATCATGGGTGGCAGTCGCTCCTCTGGTATCGATTTGCCATGTTTGTTGAATGCGCGGGTGAAATTAGTCGCGGTGCTGTAGGCAATGATACCGGCGCCCAAGATGATGCCAACGATGAAGGCCGTGAAGGGGAGCTGGGAGACACCGACGCTCCAGCCGCGCTTTTCGTAATATGCGACTGGGTACTGTAGAAATGTAAGCCAGTGGCCAAACCAATTAGACTGAATGCACGTGACTCACAGCTTCGAATAGCAAGTACACGATGCCGTACAGAAAGCTCATGTAGGCTGTCACGAGAGCAAGAATCGGTTCCTGCATGATCATGGCGAACGGTCTGATCAGGTAGACAGTCATGACTCTTTCCAGAGTCAGCTTTTGCACGTCGGCTTTGGCATGATACTGGTCATTGCCCGAATCTTTGCGTAGGCTCGCAGCGCGTTTTTGCAAGATATAGGGCGCCGAAGTCTCTGGCGCGAAGAAGAGTGCAAGAAGACCTACAACGCCGGCCATGATCAGAGTGATCCAAGACGTCCAGCGCCAGCCTAGGCTCGATTGTACAATGAAGCCCCCAGCGATTGGTCCGGCGACAGGGCCAGCAAATCCACCTGCAGCAAAAATGCAGATGGCGTACGAGCGTGGGATTGGGTCCCAGAGATCAGCCAGAATGCCACCGACCACGGACAGTGGCGCTGCAGCAAAGAAGCCTCCCAGGAAACGGCCGATACACACTGTTGTTATATTCTGCGCAACTGCGACGGGAATTTGGAAGATGGCGAAAAGGGCATATCCACAGAGAAGTGGGGTGCGTCGCCCGAGGACTTCAGACATGGGACCGAAGGCAATGGGACCGAATACGAATCCCTAAGATCATCAGCTTCGGCGTAGTTGCGTTTGGTCGGAGGGCATACCAGGACGAAGAGCGAGACGCCCAAGGTAGCTGTAACTTTTGTGACTTGGAACTTCTCCTGCACAACACCAATGTTCACCGAGAAAATGCTGCTGGCGAAGGTGACGGTGAAGACCAGCAGCCCTACGACAACAGTGATGATCCATCTCCTCGTCGTGGTCCAGGCCTTTGGATTGTCGGGGTCGTCTGGGCCATTGAATTCGACCAGGAACTCGTCCACTACGGGCGGGTCCTTTTCCCTATTTCTCTCCATGGCAATGAAGCTGTTGTTCGAGGCTGTGAAGTCATCGACACTCTTCTGTGGGGTATCGGCGTTCATCCGCGGCACAGCATCGAGAGAGGTGCGCGTCGACGCGGCGTGGGCGAGGCCGGGACCAGCATCAGCGAGTTCGGCAGCCATTGACCGTGGATCGTCGAGTCGACGTCTGCAGAGACCGAAGCCGACCCAGCGGCGGGGCTCGACTGGCTTTATAAGGGCCCATATCGATGATGGATGTACCGACTGTTATTTCCGGCGTTGGAGCAGTCAGAATCGCGACAGGCCCGGTACGTACAGCCAGTCCAGCTAGCACGGTGCCGATCGCCTCGGAAAATGCGAAGCGTGAACCGCGAGCACTGCACGTGCTTGGGCCCCCCGAGAACGGCGACGACTCTGCAAGATAGGATGCGATTAGAGCTGCAGTCAGAGCTGCAGCCAGGGAAGGGCTGTTTACCGCGTGTGTGTATATGTGGAGCGCCAGGGATCGATGTCATGGTGCGCTTCGGCTTTCGGTCAGGGAATGCACGACGACCCGCCAGACGACACGGCCCGCCACGCTCCAACAACTTGTAACGACGTGGGAACGCGGCATGACTAAGATGCTTAATTTTCCTCCTAAATAAACCTCGACCCCCCCACGCGCCGACAGACGCACAGAGCACCGAGCACAGAGCACAGAGCACAGAGCACAGAGCACAGAGCACAGAGCACAGAGCACAGAGCACAGAGCACAGAGCACAGAGCACAGAGCACAGAGCACAGAGCACAGAGCACAGAGCACAGGGTACAGGGCACACCGACTAGGGCTTATACCGCCCATTTCCACGTCGCAGAAAGGGCTTGAAGTTGTATCTAAAGGGCGGCTCGCCAGACTTCTTCCGGCCCATGAATGGCTGCTTGACATGCTGCTACCTTCCAAATTCCACAAACACTGGGCTCGTGAACACCTTCCCACAAAGGAGACTGCCTTCTATTCACCTCGACAACAAATGCTCCTTCAGCCTTGCGCGGAAGCTGTATATCAGACACCTATAGGCGCAGAATATTGGCCAGCGAGCGTCGTGAGCTACTCGTCCGATAACGACTTCGTGGTCTGAGAACATGGACGTCGACTCCTCGAAGTGTTCTGTGTCCTTCAATATGGAGTGAGAGTCTCAACGGCTCGATCCTTTGGTGTTTTCTCAAAACTCCATATAGTGCATTCAAATATTCGCGAAGTACTAGGTTAAATAGGTGCTTGTATGCGCCCCACATTCACTTTTCATGGTCGAGAGTGGTTTCGGAATGACGCTTCTTACAAGGTCATCAACATCAGAACATGTTCCCACACACGTTTTGTTGCGTGAACTCGAGGCGAGGCACAAATTTAGCATGCGTGCTGGACCCACTGTATGTTGCGATCAATCTAGCCACGCGATACGTTCGAGCTCAAGACATCTGGAGGTCATGATTCCATACAATGTAATTCTGCGCGTAGTCAAAGACCTAGCGGGTTAGTTTGATATATTTTGCGTGTCAGCTTTTCCTTCTAAAGCTATGGACCTGAATGCTGTAAACCTTCACGTTGTTGACATGAATGCTTTCGAGGAACCGGAAGATGTAAAGCCTCTTGGTCTACAAGCTGATTGGTCGCCGGAAGAGAGAAGAGAGCTAAGCGCAAGTATCTTTCGCGGCTAATAAAACAGCACATGCTCCATTAAAGAGATGCCGACTTAAACTTCCTTGGGCCAGACTATAGTCTCATGCCGTTGTTGGTCCTTGGGATCTTATGCTTACAATTAGGTCGGGGAAGCATTGCCAGTACCATCACAGATATTTTCATGGAAGATGCCGAATATCACAATTCCACTCATGTCGGACAATAGCCCCTCTCTCTCGACATTGTTATATTTGAGATCCCATCGAACATGATTCTTTATAAAGTCAGACCTGGAAAATGGCTCACTATCCAGCTTTCCTTCTTCTGTCTAGTCAGCACCTTCTAGGCATGGCAAAAGAACTACTCAAGCTATCTTGTTATACGCTTTCTTGTTGGTTTCGCAGAATCAGGGTATATCCCTGGCGGATTGTGTAAGCTCTCAACATGGTACACACAGAGAGAGACCGCGAAAGGTCTCATGGTCTTCATTGATAATCAGCTAGGTCAGGCGTCTGCGAAGCTGATCTCTTACGGTATGTTGAAACTTGCGTAATCTGAGAGGATGCGAGCTCGCCCAGTTACCAAAAGAAATCCTCCACATGAAAGGCATCGCAGGGTATCCAGGCTGCCTCTGGCTCTTCGTTATCAGGGGCGGCTTTACCATCTTGAGCGGTCTCATCATGGGCTTATTTCTCCCGGACCCCTTCCACAATCCGTACAGCCTCTTCCTTCCCGGGATCCACATCTTACAGACCCGCGTGGTCATAAACGATCCGAACAAGACGAACCAGAAGCAACATATTGGATTGGATACTTTCAAGCGTGCTTTCAGCAAATTATTGATCTGGATCCACATTTCCATCACGATGGGCAACAATGGACCCTTCCGAGGGTTTGGCACATACGGTCCGACTATAGTCAAAATCTTCGATTTCGTATCGCTTACAAGCAATGCTCTTGATTCTGTTAGTCTTTTCCTTCAAGTACTTGTCTATTTGTTTAGTGTTCAGTCACGTTTCTGATTGCTTGTAAGTCCTCAACATCTCGATCACCATCGTGCGATGTACCACATTTAATCTGTAGAATGGCGACAAGCGCGGCGAGACATGATCTCGGTAAAGATGCGGTTGCGGATGATATGGCGAGACAGTCATGAGCAGCTTATCCATGCATATTATCGGATATCATCCTCAACCGCATCTTTACCGAGATCAATGACCGTGGCGTGCGATATCTCGACGTCGTTTAGACGCAGACGTTTGCCAACCTCCCCCATCCTCTCAACATTGCGTGATTTTCATGAGCGTGTAGGGACTTGGAGGAACAACCATCAGCTATGGCTATGTAAGACTTACGAAGCGACAATGAGATTGTGACTGAGGGTCTTATATGAGATTACTTGTAAGCTAATTTTTACGGTCTTGAACTTTAAAGGGGAGGGCTAGTATGTCTGCGCTGCGGTACGTTTCTAGAGGCACTTCCGACTTTCATGGATGAGGGAACGGTATCAGGATGAGCAGTATTTCTACAGTACTCTCCCTGTAGCTACAGGACCACTGAAGTAGAATCAATTACACATGCATGGCCTAATAGCTTGCAATTGGCGAATGCAGGGGCCAAAAGAATGGGCATGAAGATTTTGGGAAGAGTCTTTTGATTTTTCGAGGCTGTGATCGTACCTTGGTGACTTTGTTGCCCCGGTAGTCCAATTCTCTGCCGACCGCCTTTTCGCAACAGTATGCGCTAGCGCGGTTTTCATACACCTCTTTCACTCTGGTTTTCCACACGCACCACCGTCCCACCGTCGTCCGCCACAGCTCGACTAAGTATTGGTCAGTCCTAAGGCCGCTCTGCATACCCACACAACCAACCTGCTTTTGCACGATCGAGAACTCCAGCCGTGAACAGATAGCCGCCAACATCGAGCGCGTACAGCAACCAGATACGCCATGCCGCAAGAGGAGGACCAAGTTGATTACAGCGACAGCGACATAGAATATACATGGACATCACTCGAAAGCTGGGAAGCTGACATGGAGATGAGAAAGAAAGAGTCTGCAACACGCACCCGTGGCCTGACGCCTGCCCCGACCTCTGTCGCGAAACCCGCTAAACCCACAAAGCATAATCCACCTACTTTTCGTCCTCTTTCTACGTCGCGCGTAGTGAAGAAGCCTCAGATCTCCAAGAAGATGTCCTATGGCAACAACCTCTACAAGCTGCATCGGGCTCTACAAAGGGCTGTAAATAGTCCATCAGGGCGCACTGTTAAGGGTACAGTTGGTGAGTGATCAAATAAAAGCTCAGGAATTATGAGGAGACTATTAATCATATTGCATTAGCAGAAGATGCCACAGGAGAAATAGAGGGCCGAGATGCCAGCCGTGGTCAGGAAGCCGATAAGAACAAAGACGCAGTTTCCGATCCCATAGCCGACGCAACACCTGCTTTAAGTAGCGATGCAGTCACAATGCTTGTTGATGCCGTGAGGATGGCTAGCTCGGTCAGAATATCCACGGACATCTTCACTTTCCCCGCTGAAGATCTTTCGTGCGATATAGCAGCAGAACGCGATCTTGGTTCCACCAACAAGGTCTTGAAGTTCTTTCTTGATCGTATTGAAGATGGCTCTCATCCTGTATACAACTCTGAGCAGTGGAACACGGATGCAAAAATCATGATCAAGCAGCTCGCCGTCCAGCACGATCAGTCCAGCAGGTACTCGCCGCGCACCGACATCACACAACCAGCAATACGTTGCGTCGAACCGCTTGCAGACTTCAAATTCCGTCCAGTCGAGTCTTGGGGTAGTTTGAGTACAGATGAAGCCGCTTTTCGGTCGGAGCTTTGGCGTCAAATGATCAAGACACCGTCGTACATTCGCCATGAAGGAACACTCTTCTTCATCCTGCTCTGCGCGCCCAAGCAGAACCTCATGAAGCGAGTACAGTCTCTCTACCACATTGACGACGAATGGTATCACAATGCGGTTCGCTATTGCTTGGAAACATACCGAATACTGCAAGGTCTCGACCCGTCTCGAGTTGAAGAGGTGTTCGCCGAGTTGACGGCAAAGTTTCATCTGCACGATATAGAATACTGAAATTGACGACATTGAATTTTGGGTAGGCTTATGGGCAATAACATGGACTTGATTGGTCTCAGAAATAGAACCATCCATCATGATAATAATTTGATGTTTGTTTGATTGACCATTGCCTGCCCCGCGAAGAGATTGTATAATGAGTCAAACTACACACGTAACAAATAGTCCTCCATTTTTCTTTCTATGTGATCAAGGGATGACGTTTAAAGTATTTCTGAATGTATCATGTTCATAACTCCCATGTCACGAAAACAATGGACCTGATACTGTTTGTAGAAGCGAAGATGCCCATGAAGCGGGTGAGTAGCCAGGATACAATCAACACTCAAGTGAAGAATCAGACTAGTTAAGTCGTAGAGTCATAAAAATATCCGCAAATGGTTAACAACGCACTGGACTCGACTGGCTTGATAACAGAGTGTATGTACGCGAGACAGTATGGGCAAGGCCAAGAACCATAAGAAACACACAAATGGTCGAGCATGGGAGGGTACGCATGCAAAAGTAGAGGCCAGGAGACGCGCAATTCCACTACCGATAGTATCAGTCCCAAAACAACTCCTCTCTTTCACGCCATGACTCTAGTCATGTACGGTCGGATGTACGGTCGGGAGTCCAATAAACGGCGGTGCATAAGCAGCGCCAGCGGAATAAGGGTCAGCAACGACCAGCCTCCCTTCTCCTCTCATACCCATTTCCCGTCCCGGTACACCACCCTCGTCTCCCACGTTCCTTCCCTCAACTTCTTTTCCACAAAGGTCTGCGTCTTCTCGAATTTACTCCAGGTGTTCAACCAGTACTGCCAGTATGTTTCGAGGTCTAGGTCGGCGGGGATGGCTAAGGGCGCCGTGCAACGCATGAAGCTGCTTAAGAGTCGCCGCACTTCGACTACGCATTGAGCGATTAGTCGAATGTGAAGTAGCAAATTAGAACAAAAAGAGCGTACATAGGTTGTTGGCAGCGACTGCAGTGCTCAGCGAATGCTGGAATTCGGGATGCTCCATCATGTGGAGCGGGAATGCTCCGTTTTCAAGAACGATGCCCGTGGGCGGCGGAGAAGCGCGGGCTGCAGATGATGACATTGTCGATAATGACAATTAGAGTAGGCGAACAAATTTGTGGTGGCCGATAGGTCTTCGTAGATATGCGTGCTCACGTAGTGCGGCAGAGAGATTGCCGTTCGCAAGGCGGCGGCGGCGGCGGATTTGGGCGTTGCAGCAAGATCAAAACAAAAGACAACGGACTAGTCTTCAACATACAATACGCCAAGAATTGATCGTATGACTACACGGCTATCTACACCTCACTGTCCTTGCACGGCAACAACGCAAACGTTCTAGCATACGCACACCCCGCCTAATTCCACCCCACCCAGCTCCTGCCCATGACGCGCCAAACCCTCACCTCGCCAGACCGCAGGTCCTCCATTCGAAAACTCTCAGGCTTGACCTTTTTGCTCTCCCGTCCCTGCTCCCAAACCCTGACTTTCCTCTTTTTACCGTCCCACTCAACAACTACGCCGACGTGGTCCGGCTTGCCCACGTCGATTGAATATTTAGCGTGCATGGCGCCATGCTTGCCCTGGAAGCGGGCGTTGCGTAGGCTGATGATATCGCCAGGTCGAATCTCGTCGTATTGCTGCGTCGACGCATTGGCAAGATTCGCGTAAACCAGCGCACCGAAAGCACGCGTTCCTACAGGCTTGAGCGCATCCGTATAAGGGCGGAGCAGCTCGTCTATCAAGCCATGCGGGGTGCCGTTCCCAACAACCGTGTTCTGCTTGGACTCGACATCCTTAGCGATCCTCATACCATATTGCTCATGTGCTGCCTCGAGTTGGTCTTGACGCAGGCGACCGGGTGGAGGGTCATGTCGCTGTTCAAGCTGTACATTCGACACATCGTTCGCCTGAAAACGAGCCGTTATAATGGTCTGAGAATAGTCCATATACAAGACGAAGACAGCTTTTTCTACCGAGTTCCCAGATCTTGACTCGTCCAACTCGTAGAGAATATCCTTTTTCCCTTGCACAGAAGGAGGCGGCATGCTCGGCTGAGTCCACCAATGACTCGATGCACCGAGGTCGAGGTCACTTGCAATGAACTCTCGGCTGGCTGACGGGCGAGGCTGATCCATTGAAGGGCGACCCTGGACTGTTCGATTGACATCCAAAGACTTGCGGCCCATCGAGGGTCGCGGCTGTTGAGATGGTTCAGGAGGCGGTGGGGGTGGTGCAGCACGATCATGAGGAGGTGCAGGCGCTGTCCGATCTACAAGAGGAGGCAATGGCTGATGCTGAGGAGGAGGCGCCTGTGGTGGTGGTGGAGGTGGACGGTCGTGTGATCTCCTCGGAGGTGGTGCATATAATTCGTCTTCCTCTTCCGATTCAGCTTCCTCTCGTGATTGTTGATGTTGTGGAACAGGAGGAATTGAGGGCGGCATTGGAGGCATCGACGGAGGCGGCGGGCGACCTTGGGGTAGTGGTGGTGCAGCCCTGGGAGCTGGGGGTGGAACTCCTCGTGGTGGTGATGCAGTATACTTGTACGGATCGTACTCGTCGTCGTCATACATATCACGAGTTGGTGGCGGAGCCGGTGGCAGCGGCGGTGCTCCTCGAGGCGCATCCGTAGACGTCCTATTGAGAGGTTGGTGTGGCGGTGGAGGAGGCACAGCACGAGGTAGTGACGGAGGCAGAGGTGGAGGTGCAGAAGGGGTGACGGGAGAGCGAACGGGGGTATCATCAGCTAAGGTGCTTTCGTCAACACTTGACTCCCTAGCGTGCGACTTCAAGGCATCCTTGTGCGTTGCGCCAGATGCGATATCGGTATCGTAATCGCCTTCGTAATCGGTTTCCCCTTCACGGTCCAACTTCCTCACGATGCTATCCATTGTCTGCTGCCGAGATGGAGGGGCACCAGTGGGCGGCGGAGGGGAGGACGACTTGCTCCAGTGGGGGAATATGGCGGGCTGCCTATTGGGATTGGCGGCATTCCACGCTTATCGGGAGAGTCTCCAGACATCTCATCTGACGCAAGGTATGAGCTCCGTTTAGATGGTGGCAAAGCTGTTGGTGTCCTAGGCGATGTTGCCGAATGAGGTACGGGTACATCTGAATTCTCGTCTCCAGACTCTGATCCAGGACTCGGCGAGCGAATGGGTGGATGAGGTGGGGCAGGTCGAGCTGCAACGGACTCAGTATTGAATACCATATGGTGGCGACTCAACTTACATGATAACGGTACAGGAGGAGCAGTCGCGCGGTCACGAGCTGGCTCACCAGTGGGAACCGGGGGAGGGATTGACCGCCCTATGGGAACGTAAGTAAGTAAGTTATTCAGAACAAGCATAAGGCGATTATGGAAAATACCCATAGACATACTACAGACGCTGACAGTCATAAGATATTCCGAGAGCCCATCTGAAGCAAGATATGTCTTTGACACGGTCTCGGAAGAAGATAACTGAAAAGCACCGAGAGTCCGGTGGACACAACAATTGTGAACAGGCTTGCGAGGAATCAAAAACTTACTCTCAGATGAAGTTGGAGGCGGATGTTCAGCAGTCGGGGTACGCTGCATAGGTCGCGGTGTCACATCCTCGACATCAGGCACCTCCTCCGGCTCGCGAGAGTCGGTAATAGGGTGAGGCTCATCTTCCTCTCTTTCTACGTGAAGCTGTTTATTCTCGGACTCAGGACTTCTAACGGGTAGCATTCCAGGGAACATAGGGACGCGCTGCTGCGGAACAGATGACTGTTCACTGTCCCCAGTCGACTTTTTGTCACAAGCTTTTTTCTTCTTTGGCGGCAATCCAGGCACCGGAGCACCAAAGGGATTCGGCATCATGGGATTGAAGCCACCACCTAATCGCGCCATTCTTTCCCGTAGCTCCTGCTTCCTCCTAGTCTCGGCGTCCATTTCGTCCTCTTCCTCTTCCTCTTCACCCTCCTCAACGTCCTGCTCGTCACCAACGTCTGGCTCTTTGCTAGGCGCAGCGGGGGCCCTCGCGGGCACATTATGCCTTGAGCGCTCATCATCGTCTTCGACGCTCGTTGAAGTGCCTTCCGCATCTTCCGTCTCGCCGGCCCCGGATTGGTCGGCATCATTCGCGTCACTCAGAAGCTCACGATGAGCATGAAGGTCGGGCGACTTCATGCCATGTGATGAACGTGGTGGACGAGCGTTATCCATGGACCCGCGTTCCCTCGGCTCACCACTGGCCACTTTCTCAAGCGAACCTCCATCATTTTCCTCGGCCCGGCCTTCGTGGGACTCGGTCCTCTTCTTGACCGGAGGCCTTTTCGGCTTCTCCTTATGTAAGGCAGACGCCCGCTCTGCCTGTTCCTGTTGTTGCTTCTGCAGAAGGGCCATGCGCTCTTTCAAACTCATGACCTTGGGTTGGTCTTCCTCCTCAGCCTCGTTTGCAGCACTCGAACCCTGGCCAGAAAGACCTACCCGCTCAGCATTCTCCTGGTCCTGGGCCCGACGCTCAGCAATCTCGGGGTCTTCATCGCGGCGGTATGACTTCACTTGTGGGGCTTCGCGAGGAGGAATAACATAGGCATTGCGACTTGGGGGAGGAGCAACGAAAGGCTTCCTGATGAAGTTGCTCGGAGCTCCGGCAGCCTTGAATGGCTGTATCGGAGCCGCTCCGCCCTGATTGAAGATTGCGAGTCGGTCACGGAAGGCGTCCGTCTTCTTTGCCACGGGTGGGGGTGGCTTCTTGGCCTGTGCAGCGGATGCCGGCTCGGCTGGAACTGGTTTTGGCGCTGCTGGCGGCTCTTGGGGTGGCTCCTGAGACTTCATGCTGTGCGTCGACACTGGCGACTTGGGCGAAGGTTGCGACTTGGTGACTTCGGGAATCTGAACGGGCGGCGGCTGGGGCGTAGGGGGCTCCAGCTGCTCCTGTGGCATTGGAACAGCATCCTGGTGCGGTACCTCGGGCGTTGGTGGTGCAACCTGGGCAGCGGGCTGCTCCAATGGCTTATGTCTCGATGCACGGTTGGGCCGTGGCGGTGGTTCCGGCTCAAACTTCTCGACGAAGTTCTTGGGGAACAAGCCATCGTGCTTAGTACCACTATCGTCGACGTACTCGCCCACGTACCAATCGGCGTCCTCCTCCTCGGTGACGGTTATGATCTGACCCTCCGGGAAGTGTAGGTCGTCATCGTGGGGCGACGAGTACTCGTACACCGCCTTGACCTTGAAGTGCGGCATGGTGGAGGCTGCCACCAAGGCTGCGGCAACGGTAGAGCTGGGCTACGGCTGGTCAGAGCAATTTGGGGAGGCTCTGCCGCCTCAGGATGGTTGCGGGGGGTTGCGGGGGCGTCGAGGCTGGTACAGAGGCTGCAATGCAGGCGGCTGTCAGTGGGCTGTTGCGTAGGGCTAGCGGACCGCGGCAACGCCAGCTGGGGCGCTGCGGGGTGCGAGGGGGCAGTCAGGGCTCTCACCAGTCACTGGGGCTGCCCATGAATGCGTGGGTGCGCGGTGAAGGCGTCGGGAGCTTTGGTGAGCTTGTGCTCGGTGGTGATGGCGGAGTCTTCGTCATGCAGCGACGCAGAGCCACCCCAGGGCCACGACTGAAAACGCCCCGCGCGGGCTGCTTGGCGACACACTGCAGCAAGCAGCTCAACCACGAACCGCGCAGCCTACAGCCGAGCACCACGGCTGCGATTGCGCCTGGCAGTCGACGGTCGACCGTCTCACCCACGCCATGCCGCCCAAGCCGGCCCTCAAGAAGACTGCAGTCGCCGCAAACGCTCCCCCCACACAGCGCGCCCTCAAGCAGCGCCACCTCGAGACGGCGGTCCACCATGCCAACCTCCTGGAGCAGCGCAAGCAGGTCGAGCTCGACGTGCTCAAGTCCATCATCGAGCTCATGGACTTCCCCACGGCGCCCGTCGCCGACGTGGCCCGCCCGTCAGCTTCCGACGCACTCCGCTTCCGCGAGGCCATCATCCCCTTCCAGCCCTCCGACTATGATGCCCTGATCGAGGAGCGCAACCTGGCCGGCAAATGCGGCTACACGCTGTGCCCGCAACCTAAGGGCAAGGCACCATCCACGGCGAGGAAGCAGTTTGTAGAGACATCAAAGGGAGTGCAGATTGTAGACAGGAAGGCCCTGGAAGTGTGGTGCTCCCCGAGGACTGCGCGCGGCGGGCGCTCTTCGTCAAGGTGCAGCTCAACGAAGAGCCCGCGTGGCTGCGGCAGGGAGGCTATGGAATTGAGATTGAGCTCATGGTGGAAAACGCCGAGGAACATCACAAAGCGTTGCCGCTGCGGCTTAAGAAGGAAACTAGACCACCACCACCACCAACCGAAGAGGAGGATGCGGCGGCGGCATGGGCCGCGCGCGATGATGCGCTTGCGGACCTGGCTATGGAACGAGGCGAGAAGCCAGGTCGACTGAGCAAAGCCAATAAGGACCTCATCCAAGACCGCATCAAAGAGCGTGTTGCGAAGTTCCCGCCAGTGCCCCCTTCCCTGCCAGATCAGCGCTCGGGGCAGTCGCACTTGGCTATCGAGGGACATGTACCCAAGGCTGCAACGGGAGCAGAGCAGGCCAAAGACAGCGACGAGGATGAGGACGATCAGGGCGGCGAGCAAGACTGGGATAAGCATCTGCCGGGTTGAAGGGCAGTTTACCCAACGCCATGCACGGTGCAACACCACACGCCGAGTCGGGTATCTACGGGAACGAAGCTCCAAACAAAGGCTGCTGCATGCCACGAAGGATAAGAATATATCCGCAATGCAGACGAGGAGAAAATGGTAATGGGTAGACACGCTAGGTAGGCGCAGGAGTAGAAGTGCAGTAAGTGTAGGGGCAGGAGTAGAGGAAGGAATGCCGGTTCTTGGAGGAAGTCGCCACAGCACAAAGACCACGATAGAATGTAAATCAGCTGTATACATGACAATCAGAAGACATGAAATGCATGTCGGGCATCCGCCGTTTTCCTCGTCGTGCAGGTGAAGATGGACCCTGCATTGCCAAGCCGGCGGCACGTTTCGCCGCGGATCGCAACCGCTCGCATGCAACTTTGTCGCGAGGAGCATCCGCATCACTTCAGCCGCCATTGACGCCCCATCAGCGGCTGTCGCATCGCCATGGCTCTCCGACGGCAGAGCCTATCACCTACAGCCAATCTGCTGCGCAATTCACGCCTGTTCTCTCTTCCGAATCCACTCCCGCGCCCACAGGTTGCCGAAACCTACGGCGCTGGCACCCAAAAAGTTTCCGATACTGCGACCCTCCCATTCCCGACCCACCAAGCGATTGCGACAACGCCCAAGTCACTGGCACGTGGAGACTGGGGTTTGAAAAGGCCGCTGCCCTCACGATCACATGTCGTGCAGACGAGCAGCCCGGTGGTCAAGGTGAAGCAGTTGGACACCATTGAGCACATCACCGACTTCGACTCGGCCGCAGACCATGTGCGGACACGGCAGAAGTTCGAAGAGCTGTCAATACCCATGATGAAGGGTATGGCTGCCATGCGAGATCACGGCCTCGGGGTGCTAGCGGGAGGTGCATTCGAGCGACGTTCAGATACAACATCATATGAGGAGGATGAGGGCCTCGATGAGGCTGGACTGACCCTCGAAGCCATCAAACATAGTGCTTTGGAGAACAACAGACAGGCGCGAGGGAAAGAGCACAGTGTCTTCACTCCTTTCAGTCTACCACAACCCGACGCAGCCCGCCATAATGTTCGCCGATGGAAACACGAAGGCCCGTGGCTGCCCGGTATGAGCGCCGACGAGTTCACCAGATACATGACCAAGCAGCTGTCTATCAGGAAAGCTGAATTTAACACATACTTGCGCCACTATGTCAAGAACGCAATATATACTACGCGTCACAAAGCTTGGAAGGATGCCCAAGTTCTGCCCGAAAACCCCCTAGATGCCGATGACTATCTGGCCCGGCAGGAAGACGAAGCCTACATGGCCGAGCAAGCAAAAGAGTGGTCTAACATTTCTGAAGAGGACATCAAGGCTGGCATCAAAGCCCTCCGCAGCGAGGCCGCCGTCAACCCCCTCCAATCACGCCTAGTTCAGCGCCTCATTGTACCCTTCCTCCGCATCCCCACCATTAAGCTCAAGGACCAGAAGTGGAATCCCGACGCCAAGAACGACTACGCCCAGTATCGCTTTGATGACGACGTTGCACCTCTTTCTACGCACCCATCTGCCGGTTTGGGCTATCTCCGCACTAACTCATACATGAGTAATCACCCCATTCTTGGACCACAGAGCGAGCGGGCACCAGTGAAGGCCCGCATCATCGAACCTAGGTCTGTGAACAAGGAAACCACAGCGCGTCTTGGTATCGCTGGTTTTGTCACAAACGATGAGCATCGTGGCATAGGAGAAAGACCTAATCCCGTAGGCGGCAGGGATCCTGCGGCCGAGATCGATATTCACACCGAGGGAGGGGCTAAATTAAACGTCCTCCCACACTACGCATCCGTGACCAACGATGGTCGCATACATATCAAACTGACGCGTTCGTCTGGTGCAGAGGTCATGGTCGCGAATGGCGAACTAGAAGATAGGGCGCCGGAGCGACAGCCTGTAGAAAAGGATCCCCTCCGTGATTTGGGATCTATGGGTAAGAGTGGTACGGAGCTAGACGCGCAAAGTCCACAGGCCCTGCACTTCCTTAATTTGACGGGAATTGGGAGGCCAGGTGCTAGCCCTATACATCAGAGTAATCCTTCCGTAGTAGATCAATTTGAACCTTCTACGCCGTCTGCGGACGAGACGCAGAGCTTGGAAGAGGGCATCCGGGGCGAAAATCAGAAGCGGTAGGGAACATGTATGATATTTGAGGGGGTGAAGGGCGTTGTCACTTGTACATGTACAACACTAGAATCTGTATATCACCAAGAGTCTCCGTTTCGTCCTAAAATTTTGTATATCCGATGAAGCAGGGATATAGATTTCAGCCATGTCCTAATAAAGTCACCTCACGTTAATATAGAGAGAGCTCTTATAAATGCTGGGCTTGACTATTATTTCATACACTAGTAGTCTGGATAATCCTAGTGTCTGTTTCAAGTACCCGCCCCCACCCTTTTATTGCAGTGCAATGGGTTCCACAAGGTTGGAGAAGCACAGGAAAAGATCGGAAACATCCAGCGGCGTGAGATTTGGGCCTGTGTAACTTCAAATCTCGCACCCCATCTGTACGTACGTGAGTACCACGAAGTAATCAGTAGTTCCAAAAATCGTATATTAAGTGTAGTGTACCATGATTACCCAATGAATATGTTTGCTGTAGAAAAGACCGCCTTTCTCACTCGAACTCGCTCTCCAGTTCATCACTCACCACAAAATCCATCATTGGAGCTGTCAATGCGAGCATGAAATTTTTGTACGACTTACAAGTATTTCACTGCGACATCCAACTTGAGAGTAGTTCATTCGGTATTGGAAAGAATGCTATGACAATTAGAGACTTTGAAGGGACGCACAAGCCAGACAAATCTTTCAACACGCGAACGGTTCTGGAGAGATGGTGGCCAAAAGAGTATGAAGCCGCTACTTTTACAGATCTTGGGATTGACGTCGGCCTTATTGCGAGCGGTGAGCAGTCTTCCACCAATGGAGAACATGGACTCAACTGGACGCCTTTTTATTCGATTCTCATGACTGTAAAAGTCCACTGCTCAACAGCTATGCAACTATCATACGTGAGACCTAAGGAAAGACCTCAAGAAAATTATGACCCCAATGTATCGTTTGCGACTTGTTCGAATGCGACTTAAGCAATTAAGAAGTCAGTGGGTGACTTGGTTGGTTGTTCGATCAGTCGCCTCCGATTTAGCATGCATTTGATGACTCTCAATATGAGCCTTCGCACCGCCTCCTGCAAGACCTTGCGGATTCTCCGTTGTGTTCCGCCATCCGCCGCCTGCCGAATACGGCGCACCAGAATTCTTATGTTGGCGCTACGCCAACGCGAACAAGACCAGAGATGCAACGACTAGAATCCTGAACCCGAATTCAGTAACTTTGCCCACTCGAAAAGTCCGTGTGTCCCTTTCTCTACCAACACTTACCATTCTAAAGCCCCAATACCCGCAGCCGCCGCAATAGCATCCCTATGCTTCTTCCTCCTGTTCTTTAGACAATCAATGTATCGGTCATCCCACGCATCATAGTCATACATAGGATCACTACGTTGTGCTGAGTCCGAACAATCATGGATATCATTGAAATCGACACCGACGTAAAATAACTTGTATGCGCTAGCCCAGGATGCGAGGTCAGCCCAACAAGTGAGCCACCAGACGGGTTGGAACAGCGCGAGGATAAGATAGGCCCACGCGTTGAAGAGGAAAGTGACAAAAGTTGTTGTTGTAAGGTAGTAGCCTTCTGACGCGAAGATCGCGATAGACTATGGCAATTGTTAGCATCAGCGATTCGGCAAGGTTCATTACGTAGGATGAATATGATTATTTACACAGAATATGGCGTAGCCATTGCCGGCGAAAAAGGCATAAAAGGTTGCACCGTAGGCAGCAAGGCCGAGGAAGACGACTGCGATGACGATCTTTGCGACGAAGAGAAATCTGAACCACGAAGGCACTTGAGGCATGTGTTCGCGAGGTTGCGCCTCTACTATCTTTGATGTATTTTTCAGCTTATTAGGTTTTCGGTTTGAGTACGAAAATTTCGCAGTTTTTATTCCTTCCACTAACTATTCCGACGCATCACTCCTACATTTATACACGACCCCCTGGTCTTCGCTTGTCATTTCGCCATTGTTTTCAGCTCTCCATAGATCGTGTATTTGTCTAGCATAGATGGGCGTACCTAAGGTAATAGAAAACGCCACGCAGATGTGATTGGCCGTCTATTTATCGTTGTTGGGGGCTTGAACGCCAGAATTCGAATCACGATACTGTTGTACAGAGCACCTCGTGTTTGGACGAATAATATTTGTCGAGTCGAGGAGTAACCACAGTATATCAAACGAGCGACAGATAATTGACAGGGAGATTCTGTAAGAGCTACAGGGTATAGACATGTCGGGTCACATCCCTATGTGTTGATCTCAACACCTCTATTGAAAAGACTGGATTTCCTCAAATTTCACCTATTACAGAGTGAGCATGCACTACAGGGATGCGAACCGATGTGTCGAGGTCCTGTACATGGAAAGTGCATTGTTCATGAAAAAATTATAGGGGCTGGAAGCCACAGGTGCCTAAGCGCTTGCTATTTTGGATTTTTTGTCATTTAGAGAGATGAGAGTTTGTTGAGCCCAAGATAGCCGCCGCAGCGCTAGCTTTGTCAGTGGGCGAAATTTGGCAACACAGCCTTTGTGTTAGAAAAAGAGCATGAGAAGAGGTCCTTGTCTCGATACGCAGAGAATACTTGTTATGTTACACTTCGATGCGAGACTCAAATCTAGGTGAAGCTGCTCGCAGAAAACTCGAGATGATTGGAACCGTCCGCTGCAGTGACATTTACGGTTTCCACAGATTAGCTCATATCCTCTCGGCTCCTTTCCATAAAGTGATAATTGATGATTTTTTTGCCCAAAAAGCATGTGTGTGGTGTCCGAGCTCGCATTAGTAAGTCCAAAACTATTAATTAATTTGCCTATATGTCACTTTCGCTTATCTTCACAGCCTCCATTCCGTGTGTCATTTCTCAGCCGCATGCACTGCACACTGATGGTGGTCAATCTCGCGCTAACCCGCACAAGCTGAATTCATGAGCACCTGATGAGACTCACGAAATGAAACTTGCCATCCTCTGAATCAACAATTATATCTTTCTAACCAGCGCATGTATAGGTGTAGATAATGGATCTGTACGCGAGACCCAGGTTTTGATGCCTATGTCGAAGCTCGACAACTACGGCACATCAATTAATGTTATTTGAATTATAGTTGAGGAGGAAGTGCAGCACCCTATCCGACGTAGCACAGTATGTAAGTTTGATGGATGAAGAAAAATTTTTTCTACATACTTCATTTACGTACTACAGTACCATTCTTGGGTGTTACAGGGACCCTAACATCGTACAGGTGCGATCCGAGTGATCCGAGTCATAGGCCGCTTTTCGTTTACCAGGCATAGACCTACAAGTAGCTACATAGTATAGGTTTGGTTTCCTGACTAAACAAACATCAGCCAATGTTACCTTCGAAGTAATGAATCACACAGCAGAATAGGTATGTCCTCTATCAGTTGAAAATCGTATCAAGGAAGCCACGAGGGGTAGCGTATGAGTCTTTTGGTGATATAAACCATGAATCGTAGAGCGCTACCATTTTAACAGCCGGCAGCAGGACATTTCAATCATTAATGAGATGTCACTTCTCGAAATGTGGAGATTTGCTGGGCTTCATTAAGCGCTAGTTCACAGGGAGCTCTATCCAGTTCTATATCGCTGCCTTGGAATTGTCACAAAGATGTGATCTAACATCCAAATTCGCATAGCAAAAGTCAACGGTCTGGAGAACGAGCTATATCAGTAATGAGTCAGTTAATTGTGGCGTATAAGATAGTAGAACTTACTACATATATATTCAACATATACAACATGTATGTCGGTTCAATTTGAGCACCTTATCACTTTCTAGAGGCAGCAGTCCACTCCACTAAAGCCTAAGTTATACTCAGGATAGACTCCCTCACAAGCCGTTGTAAAAGACTTTAGTCTTTATACCACTTAGACTCCTTGTAACGATACTAATCCAATATAACTTACATTACCTAAAGAAGAGTAGCTTGCTTATCTCCTTAAGCTATGCATACTTAGCCTCACTTATGATCACTTCATATGCGTATGCCTCGGGTTACTTCTATATCCAGAACTAATGAGTGCTCCTATATATTCCAGTCAGAGTGTCGCAGTAGCCATATATGCCTCTGAGAATTAAATGATGATATTCATGTTAAGCCACGTGTCGAATCAACTATTCCTGCTTCAATCGTACCATTGATAGGGTTTTATCAGTTGTTTCCGGAAATGTCAAGCTAGGTAGATTTGAGTCATAGCGGGTTCGAAGGAGACTAGTTCCTAAGTATAATGCTGTGCGTGACACTATAATTCTAGTACAAATGGGGTAAATCAATGGTGAAGGTATAACTCGTTTTTCACCGCCATAGAAAAATTTCCAATCGCCATTCCCACGCAATATATGTTTTAGTCTTCAGTTCGAGAGGCGAAAAACTAAGGATCGGTCATATTATAAAGTGATATTCTAGACTATACTATTACATGTCAGGTCCCGTTACGTCTTATAATCACTATGCCATTTAAAGAGCTGTCCGAAATTTATAGATATCAAAGGCTATACAGGTATACCCAATGCGTAACGAAGTTATTCCCATATATACTAAGCTGCCCTATAAGGTCTTATTACATATCTACCGTCTCCTATATTATATATAGCAGGAGATAAGTCATTGCTACCTCCGTCATTCACTATTTTCTCCGACTACCTACCTCTTCTCTACCTATTAGATAGGATGACAAATATCTAGAGTATTTCTACACTAAAGTTTGTGGTAGATAGGCTATATGTATCCTTCTCGACTTCCTTGATCACTCGATTCCTGTTAAAACTGATGGGCTAGTATACTTTTTCTGAGCTTCAAGATACTCCCTACGCTTCCTATTAACCTTTCCACTAACCCATCCTGCCATTGTTGCTACAGTACCTAGACAGTACCCTCTCTCGATTCATAGGTGGTAGTGTCCAAAAAGCATATTCTTTTCATCAAAAATCGTCAATGCAAAGACCAAACAGGTTAATGCTAAGCAGATAATCATATGCTAAGCGCTGTTTAGGTGCCCCACGTATGGCAGTGAAGCAACATCGTCTAAGGAATACTCATCGGTACCTACTTCTACGTGCCTAGTGCTGCTTTTCAGATTCCAATTCACAGATGCATCCGTACTTTCATCAACTTCCTTCTGTCTCCTCTCTTTATACTCTTCGACCTCCTTCCGTCTCCTGTCTATTACTGAATACAGCACGCTTGTTGAGAACGTAAGGAAAATTAATTCACAGCACAATGACGACGATAAAGCTTTGATTTGGTTTGCAATCATGCTGACATTCAGATACTTTATTAA
Organism: Kalmusia sp. IMI 367209; assembly: GCA_027946365.1. Taxonomy (NCBI): domain Eukaryota; kingdom Fungi; phylum Ascomycota; class Dothideomycetes; order Pleosporales; family Didymosphaeriaceae; genus Kalmusia; species Kalmusia sp. IMI 367209. Next base: position 1,459,338 of record JAPEUQ010000011.1, read on the forward strand.
CGCGGGTTTAACTCGGTTTCTATAAAGCATATAATCAATTATTATTGACAAAGATTTGATGAGGCAAGGATTACGTTGCTTGTAGGTGCATGACATGCATGGCTTCGAAATAGAAGCTACTTACTGTTGGGTTACGACAACGGTTGCTAATCGCAGGCGAGGAACACTGAGAATATAATTTGAGAATCGAATTTTACTCCAGCTAAGGTAGGTTGCACGAGTATCATGATATTAAATGTTTCAGTGCAAAATTTACGGCATTTTTTCGTCATTCGGAACTCATGAGTATGCAATAGACTGTGAGACATTATCCGTAGAGAAACGCTCAAGGTTTTATACAATGTAGAACCTACGAGGTATCCGTACAACCATATGCTACAATTCGGATACATACCCTTCCCAGGTACGCATATATTAATTGATACAGTACACTCATTATGAGTGAACACACACGCCGTTTCTGGAAGAGAGTAAGAGTGAGAATTATGGCTTCCTTACGCCCTAGATATATAGCACAGTCCACGTCCAATTTAGGCGACAAATTAGTCAAGAATAGTTTGAGGCACACCTGATTTCTTTGTTAACCTCCTCCAGATATATTTTCTCAACATTTTTTAGAGCGATTTTCCTAGTATAATTTAAAATAAGTATCCAAAGACTCGGTATCAACGATGGTCGGCCTTACCATAAATTCACTAGAAGCTGCGCTCGCAACTTTCATGGCACCTAATCATGAGGACAAATGAGATACGGTACTCAAGATAGGGTACATAAATGGCATGATTTTTAGGCAGCTCGGCGCAGTGCTAACTCACCATGATCCACATCTCTCGCACGAAAGGCGTACATTGGTTAGACATTAGACATCTGTATACTTGAAGAGATAATTTGGAGAAATTTAAGCCAGAGCCTAATTTCAGTGACATGTAAAACCTAAATCACATGGTCTATATGCACAAAAATACATATATATAGGTTGATTATCCCTGCACGTAGGAGCACCCGAAAAAATGTAATACCCAGGGTAGCTTCTCCTCTAATGAGATCTGTATCGAACCGCTCAAGGACTCTGTGTTCATGCCTGGGGTTGCGATCTACCTTCCTTGGCTTGATCAAGTAATCATTTAGTGATGATGTGTATCTTAGGGTCTGTAAATTATAGCACATGCGTGCTTACTAAATCCGAGCTCAATAAAGAGGGATGTAAGAGACGAGGGTTGTTTAATCGTGGCCGTTTGTCAGCTTGTGGATAAACATACTCGTTTTGATGACAGCTTCATATACCCAGAATGTGATATCCAAGAGTGACTGCGCAGTCCACTCAGGAAAAGATTGCCGACTCTATCAGGCCATTAATTTCTCGGGCATATCTCTATGTTATCCTTTTTGAGACGTTTGCAAGTAGATTGTTCTATCACTGTTTTTGTTTTTGTTTCTCCCAGATATTGCTTTTTGTATGCTTCACTCGTTTCGGCACATTGGAAGCAAGTAACCTCTGTAAAGTTACTGTGAATTCATCTATTGGACTTCATGCAAACATAGCTTCAATTAGTATTCATATAGATTGTCGAGGCTATTAAATAATTGACAATTGTTTAAGATTTGAATTAGCTGTAAGATGTGTAACACGGACGAGATCCTCCTATCGTAGGAATTAGCTGATCCTTTCGCACTTACACATATCAGGGACGTGGAAATAATTCTCGAACTCCCTAGTGTGTTTTCAGCGATGAGCGTGCCCAGACTTTCTACTATGTCACACACATATTCAGCGAATAAGCGTGAGCTACAGAATGACGTGTAACTCATACACAACAGAAACTTTGCTTATATACCCCTATGTATGGCGGCGTAAGCTCAAAGAACCATTCACCAATCTTCGCATCAGACATATGTAATATTCTAAACTAATCTCGATGATTGTTGTAGGTAGTTAAGCGCGCTCGAATTGAAGGGAATCTGTCGGGAACAAGGTGACCTTCCATTACAGTTGAACGGATTTCTCGGAGAATAGACAGCAGTCATTCCCAAGAATTCACTTGAGTCGAACGGCAAACAGTGTGTCGTCAAAAGTAAGATTATGTGTCCGCATGGTTTGGTAGTCTGTCTGTGCACCAAATCGATCGACGACGTCGTCATACCGCCGGAAGACCAGCGGATGTCGCATGGGCATCGATATGCTCGAAACGTACAATACTCCATTATGTTGTGCGCTTCCGAGGCGCCGCGCGTTGTTGCATTGTTATGGCTCAGGCCGAAAGGCTAAAGATGTGAAGAGAGACGCTCTCGCGTGAGCATGTGACCAGGCCAATGCTCCGCCAAGAATGGCTAGCGGCGCTAGCTACGCGAGCGTGAATGTTTTTACCTCGCACCTCGAACTTGGACCTCTCCCGATCGCCCGACACTCTACTCCTACCCGCCTACTTCAACACCACAACGCCATCAAATTGCATCTAATACACACACTCTCGTGCCGACTCTAGTCACGCGCATTGGTCTGGAACCCCCTGGCAGGGTGAATGAAGGTGTAGGCCACGTTGGAACATAATGTCACCTGCCCCAATTACCCAGGATGCAGACGCGGCTGCCTCGCAATCTCCAACGCAACCTCAACCGCCGCCACAAAGTAAGTCGAATTTAATTAAACATCGATTAATACCTAACGCGCCATAGCAACTCCCCAAGTGCCAAGCTTTGATGATATATTCCATCAGAAGTTCATGGACATCATTCAGCAGTGGAAAGATGACCCGCGCTCTGCTCAGTTAACTTCCAAGGACCGCAAAAACTTCATTGACACAGCGTACTTTGCGACTGACGAGGAGGTCTTTGGAAATCGCCAACTATCTGACCAAGATATCAAGCTTCGCGCACTCACCAAGGTCTTCTACAAAGTCCTTGCCGAGGAGCCGTGGTCAGAGGACTGGATTCGTCCTCATGACGTGGAGCGTAAGCTTAGTAGGTTTGAGATGCACAAGGATTCAGTCAAGCTCGCAGCGGAGCACGGCATTACTACTCCTCGGGAGGGTGTCGCGGCTGCTCGTCGAGCATTGATGTTACAGAAGAGTGTCCCTCAAGACAAAACCAATCTCCAAGACAAGACAAATACTGAAGACAATACTACTCCGAAAGATAAGACCCAACTTAGAGGTCCGTTCGATGACATCGAGATCATCTACATCCCTGGTACGGTGTCGTCTACTGCTACAAATAAGATTGACCGAGATACCATATACCCTGTTTCAGTAGCCAGCGTCGCTAACATTCTGCAAACGCACATCTGCCGGGACATGACAAGACCGTATGCGATGGCGCAAAAATTCGTCACCGTTACGGATACCGAAGAGTTGACCAAACTGCGTCAGTTCGCGTGCGATGTGTGCGATTTCGCTCCACACCTTCTAGACAATGACAACATCAGTCTTCTCATCGTTCTGCTTATCCTAACTCGCTCTGAGATCTGTAGGCGCTTTGAGAATAACGGCATTCGTATCGAAGGGTCAACTATCAGCCACCGCCGAGCTGAGTGCATGAAGCAGAAGCTAGGCTGGAAGATTACCGACGAGCGCAAGCCGTTTGACAACGTTGCCATCGAGCTTCAAACACGTGTCAAAAACGCTTGCTTCCCAGCACCACGAGCTCAGCGTGTCAACAAGACTAAGACCGCGCGCAAGTCATCCACGCCTGCTACCCCATCCACCCCTCCAATTGGTTACTTTGCAGCTCCCCAAGCTCGCATCCCCATGAACGGTCACGTCAACCACAGCATCAACGTTCCAGCTCCGGCATCTGCATACAACTTGGGTCATCATCAATGGTCAAAGAGCTTCGCAGGCCCATCAAAAGATGCACCTGCTATATCCATAATTCCAGGAAGCAGCGCGGCCGAGCCAATGGACCTTTCATAGCCTGGTATTGCATTGGCGGTTGCGTCTTCCCTACCACACTTGCATTGCATGGCAACGGCGTCGGGCTGCGTCTGTTAATTGTTTTCTTCTTCTTATACCTGCAGCTACGAGGTAGCGATGGCGCATTCGTTGTCCGGTGTTATGGTGGTTCTCTATCTTTCTTCTCGAATGCTTTTGCAGTGCACGGGTGGCGATCTGTAAGGCCTAGGCCTCTTTACTTACCATGGATTACATGCGGCAGCCTTCTATCTGCCTCGGATACAATAAACTGTTAATCGAATTTGAATGAGCACAATAATAGTCTTGGTTTCGTACTAGAAATGACGATTGCGACTTGTGTGAAAGAGTGGCCCATGTGCGGTGCTCCCGAGGTCTCGGCTGTTTTACGCGCTGACCGCGCACGTTACCCACTATGTTACGCCTCGTCCCACTTCGGACGCAATCAACCATTGCAATCTCGATGCGTCACATTCACGATCGCATAACACATTGTCGCAACGTCGATGTCTATTGTTCATCTAGCTAGATTGTCCACAAAATTATAGTTTCAACGATACTGCTTCAAGCATCCACCTAATCCTAAGTCAATCGTCCACTGTTCCAACTTCGTCTCTGTTCTTCTGCACCGTTGCCGGTAAAATCTTCTCTTGAAAAACAAATTCATCTTGGTGTATTTGATAAATTTTATCGAGCTCTCCATGGACAAGAATGCTTGTGCGAGTGTACCTAGTATGCCCGTGACCTTGATCTCTTCCATCTTCTTATACGCAAGCCACGGGTAAACAAGCTATTGTCAAACCAGTCCAGAAGCTAAGAGCAAAATGGTCACCATCCCTCAATATCATCTAGCAGATGTGCTGTATTGTGTTCGAAACGACAGTTAGAATATAGCAACCTTCTCGAATTCAAGCTTTGCAACAAGTGTATCTTCAACCAATGTTCCGTTAGTGTCATCAGGCCCAACAACGCGGATGGAAATTACCTTCCATATAACTTCCTCCATCTTTCTAGTATGAAACACTTTCATGTAACAAAGTCCTAGTCACGAGGCAGCAGACAAGCAAATAACAATTTCGTTTCCGGTCTGTCAAATTCTTGCGCAGCACATTTCCGTCTCTTTCATCCCCATTCTAGCAGGCGATCATAGAAAACAGAACTCCTAGATTGAAGACTTGTCAACAGATACCTTTCGGTGTTAGATATCGTCGTATAATGATCTCTCCAGAGTAATTATATAATTTCGAGCATATGTCATCAGTCTTCTTACATACGTCTATTGATCGTGAATTAAGAGACTCTGCACTTCTACTTCTCCAACTCTTTTTGACATGTTGCTCAAATGTCTGTTTGTGCAAAACCTTAAAATCTAGAATGATAAATATGTTCACCTTGGCGGCTTCTTTTACAACCACATTTCATCTTCTTAACATTTGGAGTAGCAAGGAAAACGAACAACTATACTTACCCGACTGTACCTGATACTTAGTTTGGGGCATATACTACATATTTGTAGGTTCAAAGCATCGATAATGCGTTTAATGCTAACCACATATCAGCCAGGTGTTCTACCACACCTTGTAAAGGTGGGTTCTCCTAAGTTTGACTCAGGCTTTGCATAGGCTGCTTGATTTTTCAGTAGCCTAGCTAGTTTTTCTATATATTGCACTTGGCCGTATTAAGATAGGCTCTCATTTCTTTGAATTATATAGTAGCGGGTTCCAGCTTTCTCAATAACGCACATCAAAATTCGTGAACTGCTAAATCTACTACAGACACTATATATGTATCATTAAGCAGCAAGTGAATTTGCGTAGTCTTAAAGATAGTATATTAAAAAAGATAGCAGCGGTTCCCTCCTGCATTTTAACCTAAAGGCGTGTTAAATGTGGTGACAGTAAAGGTGTGTACATATACTATAAAATATTTCAGACCTACAGTAAGTATTTCGATCATGATAGTAACCAATTCTACCCTTTATGATAGATCTAGAACATGAAGACCCACCTATCAATATGACTTTGTCAACGAAGAATCATTTGAAAAAGACACATGAATACGCCGATATCAAAGTTTGGTTTAGACGACGTAATAACGAGGACTTTATCGCCAGTTGCTTGGAACTAATCGTCGTTGCCGCGCCCCTCGCACTGTTTGTTTCTTCTTCACGTTTTGTTCGTCATTTACGACCACGTTCGCATGAATAACCGTTGTTTATAATTTGAGAGACTTACCAAGCACCGATTTATCATGGGGTCCAAAGGATCAAAGAGGCTTAACCACTTGTAGCTTCATCCGATTGTTGTTTGTTCTTCATTATAGTATGAGACCGACGTTGAGAACAGCCATCTTTTTGTATAGTAGCCTACTAATAGTCTAATATATTGATGTCACTATGATTATGTTGTCTTGAGGATGGGGGTATGGAGTAGTAACCGTATAAGAAGATGTACGTGGAGAATGAATAGATGAGCTGATCTCGTGTCTAGGAAATGTGGACCATTGAAGAAGCACACAAAGGACGAAGGCCGAATTAATTCTAAATCCTGATAATGGGCAGCAGTAGGTCATCTGCTCCAAGAGTGCGCATAATTAGTATTGACCCATGCTCATTCAACTGCTTACCCAGTGACGACTTTTCTCATACATTTTTCGCAGGTTGATCACCTGCACCAGCTTTGTATGTACTTCAAATTCACACAGTCAATGAATTTAACTGTTCGCACAGTTGACTCCACAGACCCCTCTACCAGCCACATTGTAGCTTCCCGCACCTCCCACATAGGCCTCTGCCAAGCCTCCCTCAATCTTCACTTCATACCCTACTATCCCCGTAAATCTTTCGTTGATTACACAACTACCAAGGGCCAGCATGTCCATACTTCTCCCAACGCGAGCTAAAAGCTCCGATAGCGTGCGCATCTACCGTTTGCAGCTCACCTGTATCATTGGGAGCCTACCACAGGTGTGCCCAACAAGTCTATAGAGGAAACGCTGTTATCACGGTCCTTAAAAATCAAACGAGGCTTCACTCAATCTAGCAAAACGATGTCGCGGGGAAGGTCAATTCATCATGTTAATGAGCCAGAAGATGACGGCCGAGGGCGTACTATTAAACGACAAGTCTACGCTTGGAAAGTAGGGCAAAAATATGGGCTTCCCGTTGTATAGCATGTATTCAATGCACGAGGTGGAGGGATATATAAGGAGGGATGCAGAAGGAAAGTATCTAGGCAGATGAATACTGGTCAGGAGTGGGAATTCGGGATCATGTTTATGGAGGTTAGCATGGAAGCTTGACTTGTATAAGAAAAGACGGCCATCTCCTCATCATCAAGAACATGGCCCTGACGTTCGTAGTCATGTGCGGGTGGGTGATGCGGGACAACCGCACGCCAGGCGAAAGCTAACGCAAGGCCCCCATTCTTCCCCTTCTTGCCACGTTCTACGGATTTCATTCCACATCATGCCGCATCGCTCATGGATACTTCACTTCACCTTGGGGACCGAAGTATCGTAGCCCAGACGAATGATGCCTGCCTGCTGCGGACATCGCACCAGAGTCGCTCCGGCTAAAGATTGAAGCCGACCTTGAAGCCAATGAGGGGCCAGTGCCAACATGGGTTCCCCTCACGGATCACTTTTTGTGTAGCCCTGGCTTGCAATTATTTTCGTGTTTGACCCACCTTAAAGCTTTTGAACACGATAACAGAGATGTCGAGTGATACGCATGTCATCCTGTGTTCATCCGAGCAATTCCGATTTGCTTTGCTTTGACATGGTTCAGCTATCATTTGATAAAATGCACGAAGAACCACGTTCCTTTACCTCTCATAATCCCAGTCTTTAACATTACACTCCAACTCGATTCTAGCCGAAAATTATCACATCAAGATTATGCTTCTTGCGCAGCAGTTTAGCCTTGCGTTAGCTCCTTTACTCATCCCAGGTGTTCGGTGCAACTATCCTAGGATACAAGAAGCATGAAATACTCTCCAGTCTGTGCTGCCAGGCCGAATTTATTTTCCCTACGCCACAGCTTATGATCATTCCGTTGACTCGTACGCATATGCCGAGTTGCGACTCAGACCAACATGCATCATTGGGCCCAAGTCCGTCGATGATGTGTCCAAAGCTATCAAAACGCTCGTACAGTTCCCGTCTGTGAAGTTTGCCGTTCGGAGCGGAGGTAAGCAAAGGCCCAGGTACATAATGCATATGACTTTTTCTGCGAAAAGAATATTATCTCACTCAAGTGACACTTCTACAACGTAAAGAACCCCACATATTGATTTACACTGACCTTGTACTGGTAACTTAGGTCACAACACAAACAAAGGTGCATAATAAAGAACACATAGACGTCGTGCTCTAACGTACAACCAGGCTTTGCGAATATCGAGAATGGCATTACCATTGACCTCGGCGCTTTAAACGCCGTAGAAGTAAGCGACGACAGACACACTGTATCAATTGGTATGGGTGCTCGGTGGCGCAATGTGTATGAGACCGTCGAACGACATGGTCACCTCTCTGTACAGGGTGGCAGGGTGAGCTCTGTGGGAACCGGTGGTTACATAACAGGAGGTACGCATCGTTCAATGCTGCACATTCCTCTGCAACTTCTGATAGTACGTTTCAGGTGGCATTGGATATTTTTCACCTGACAAAGTATGGGTCTGCGACTCGGTCAAGGATTACGACGTAGTCCTCGCAGATAGATCCATGGTCCGCGCGAGCGCAGAATCTTACGCGGATCTGTTCAAGGCACTCAAAGGCGGTGCTAACAACTTTGGCACCGTTACGCGGTTTACCCTGGAGACGATTGATCAAGATGACATGACTGGCGGCACCTTTAATTATGGTAATGTGACTGGCGAGCAGGTACTCGACACAGTAACTTGCTTCAAAGAAGCTGATAGATTCGACAAGTACTCTATGCTCTTGGTCTTTATTGCATACGAAGTTGACCAAGCTGCATTCAGCTACTCGGCTTCCTTCTACCATGCACGCCCCGAAAAGTTTAGAGGCAGTACATCGGAAGATTTCACAAAGATTGAACCTCGAGTTAGTCAAGTCTTTCGCAATGCGACTGCAGGATTCTTCGCCAACCAGACAGTATTTGACCCGGCCACAGACCCCAGCCTCTTGTGAGTGAGGTAGTCTCAGATTGCGACAGTGCTCGGCTAACAAGAGTATTGGCAGCATGCACTGGTCACAGGTGCACTTCCGCATCACCCGCTCGATACTCTTACGCATCAACACGCACTTCCGCAGCCGGGCTCTCGCCCTCGCGCCAAAGTACACTGGGACAAACCTTGTCATTAGCCTCGTGCTGCAATCTGTCCCGCCCTCTAGATCCGACAACAGCCTCGGCTTCTCGCACGGAATGTACCCCGAGAAGAACTTCATCAATCTCCTCGTCATGTTTAGCTACAACACAACGGGTGCGACGGACGGGCTTCTGCAGGAGATCAAGGCACTGACGAGTCAGATTGAGGAGATGGCAAGGGGGGAAGGGGTGCTGAGCAGATTCGTGTACTTGGACTATGCGGGCAAGTGGCAGAGAGTGCTCGAGGGGTACGGGACGGAAAGCGTTGGTTTTTTGAAGGGGGTCGCGAGGAAGTATGATGCTCGGGGGGGATTTCAGAGGCAGGTCCGAGGTGGGTTCAAACTGTCCGACGTGCACTTATAAACCTGTAAGGATGACTAGTCTCGTGTGTGGGTAAAGCAAGCAGGTCGCAAGCGGGTCACAGGCAATAGCATATCATAATACCATGGAAGCATCCACTCGACGGGCGGCACAAAGTTGGGCCGGGGCCGATGACGCTTTGGGCGTCGGGGCTATCGGAGGTTTGGATGATGCTAAGATTTCGCGGTTGCTAATCAGGCCGTCGTTCGCGTTGCCACAACTCAACCTTGTGCGCGCGCTCATCTGCTTTCCAGCTCCTGTTCCATTGCGAGGAGCATTGCGGGCACTCATCCCATCTCATCCCCGGTGGGCAGCTCATCAATTGACAGCTCTCAGCGCACAACGCACAACGCACAGCGCACAGCTTCCCCTCGCCGCCATCGGCCCTTGAACACGCGCGATGCTTCACGGACAGCATCTGCCGTGGCGGGCAGCCCTTCGCCAGGCCTCACGCCCCCCATGCTCCGGACCCAGAGTCGCGCCCTCCCGCGCCGGCTCGCCATTCCTGCCCGCTCAATGCACAGCTGCCTTCGCGCGATGCCCGCGCAGGTACACGTCGCCGCCCGCTGTCTTGCTTTCCTCGCGCAGCTTCGCGACGTCGGCAAGCAGACACAAGGAGCAGAAGCCGAAGCCCCAGTCGCCGCCGCCGCCGCTGCCCGAGGCGCAGGACGAGGCGCAGGAAGAGCGGGACAAGAGCGACGAGGACCAGCACAAGCAACCTGCGTCGCAGGCAGACGCCGAGGGTGCAGAGACGAAGAACAAGACGCCTGATCCCATACCCAAGGCGAGCGATGCAAAGGGAAGCTCTGCAGGAGAGGGCGCTGCTGGCGCTGCTGGCTCTGCTGGCTCGGGCGGCGAAGGCGCCGGCAAGAAGCGCAAACAGCCGGAGCGGTCGCTGGTGAAACCCTCGATACCGGAAGTCTACCCACAGGTCATGGCGATACCCATCGGCAAGCGGCCCTTGTTCCCCGGCTTCTACAAGGCCATCACCATACGCAACAAGGAGGTTGGTCAGGCCATCGCCGAGATGGTGAAGCGCGGACAGCCATACATCGGCGCCTTCTTGTTCAATGACGACGAGGCCGACAAGGACGTCATCGATAATCCCGACGAGGTCTACGACGTCGGCACCTTCTGCCAAGTCACGAGTGCATTCCCTGTCGGGCCCGACGACAACTTCGCCATGACCTGCGTACTCTACCCTCACCGGAGGATAAAGATGACGGGTCTGAAACCGCCCGGTGCAGACCAACCCCAAGAGAAGGAGAGCTCGGCCGAGGGCACATCGGTGGCGGACAACACGCTGGGAGAGGCAGCCGTGAGGGATTCCGAAGGCGATCAATCCAAGGGCGATGTCGTGGCCAGCTTCGAGGAGGGCAGTTCCGACGCTGTCAAGGCACCCCACTACTACGAAGCGACCTCATTCCTCAAGGGCAAGCAAGTCAGCATTGCCAACGTCGAGAACCTCTCCGAAGAGCCTTTCGACATGAAGAACAACAAGGTTATCCCAGCGCTCGTTAGCGAGATTGTCAACACGTTCAAAGCCGTCGCCCTCCTGAACCCACTATTCCGCGATCACATTTCCACCTTCTCTGTGCAGACGACTATGAATGTCGGTGAGGACCCGGTCAAGTTGGCCGACTTCGCGGCTGCCGTCGCCCAAGCCGACTCTCATGAGCTGCAGGAGGCGCTCGAGGAGATGAATGTGGAACAACGCTTGAGCAAGGCTTTGATTGTGCTCAAGAAGGAGCTCATGAACGCCGAGCTGCAGTCGAAGATTGTCAAGGACGTGGAGAACAAGATTCACAAGAAGCAGCGTGAATATTGGCTAATGGAACAGATGAAGGGTATTAAGCGTGAGCTTGGTATTGAATCAGACGGAAAGGACAAACTCATCGAAAGATTCAACGAAAAAGCAAGCAAGCTTGCCATGCCTGAAGCGGTCAAGAAGGTTTTCGATGAAGAGATTAGCAAGCTCTCCCATCTCGAACCCGCCGCATCTGAATTTAACGTCACACGAAACTACCTTGATTGGCTCACACAGCTTCCATGGGGACAGAGAAGCGCTGAGAATTTTGGCATCAAACACGCCCGAGAGGTGCTTGATGAGGATCACTACGGCTTGAAAGATGTCAAAGACCGCATTCTGGAATTCATCGCGGTCGGTAAGCTTCGTGGCACTGTTGAAGGAAAGATTCTCTGCCTGGTCGGACCTCCTGGCGTTGGTAAAACCTCGATTGGCAAGTCGGTTGCTCGAGCACTAAACCGACAATATTACCGCTTCAGTGTCGGTGGCTTATCGGACGTGGCGGAGATTAAGGGGCACCGAAGGACGTATGTTGGTGCATTGCCTGGTCGTATCATTCAAGCCCTCAAAAAGTGCCAGACTGAGAACCCTCTGATATTGATCGACGAGGTGGACAAGATCGGCCGCGGACACAATGGGGATCCTTCCTCGGCACTACTCGAGCTTCTTGACCCTGAACAAAACAGCAGCTTCCTAGATCACTACCTAGATGTACCCGTCGACCTATCCAAGGTCCTATTCGTGTGCACGGCGAATCTGACGGACACGATTCCACGTCCGCTCCTCGACCGCATGGAAATGATTGAGCTATCCGGGTACGTTGCAGACGAAAAGATTGCGATTGCAGAACGCTATCTCGCACCGCAGGCAAAAGAGTTGAACGGTCTAAAAGAGGCGGATGTCAACCTTGAGAAAGAGGCCATTGTTGAATTGATCAACAAGTACTGCCGCGAATCAGGTGTTCGAAACCTCAAGAAGCAGATCGAAAAGGTGTACAGAAAATCTGCCCTCAAGATCGTGACTGATCTGGGCGAAGAAGCATTCCCAGAGTCGGAGGCGTTGACAGAGGAAGGCAAGACCGCACAACAAGAAGCCGCGAAAGATGAGACCGATGTCAAGGAAACACCGGAAAACATCGAAAACGAAACCACCGAGAAGCCACGAGTCGCGCTCAAGGTCCCCGACAGTGTGCACGTATCGATCAACAAGGATAATCTGAAGGATTATGTCGGACCACCTGTCTTCACATCTGATAGGTTATATGACGTCGCTCCTCCTGGTGTCGCTATGGGTTTGGCCTGGACATCGATGGGTGGCGCTGCCCTCTACGTCGAATCAATATTAGAGAAGGCACTATCGGCGAATATGTCCCCTGGCCTTGAGCGCACCGGTTCTTTGAAAAACGTCATGAAGGAATCAACAATCGTGGCTTACTCTTTCGCAAAAAGCCTACTTGCGCGGGACTTCCCCAAAAACAAATTTTTCGAGCACGCACAAATACATCTTCACTGCCCAGAAGGTGCGACACCAAAGGATGGACCCAGTGCTGGTATAACAATGGCAACGAGTTTGCTGGGTCTCGCGCTCAATGCGAAGGTCAAGGAAGGAGTAGCGATGACTGGTGAACTTACAGTGACGGGTAAGGTCCTGCGAATAGGTGGATTGAGGGAAAAAACTGTGGCGGCGAGACGAGCAGGCGCGAGCACAGTCATCTTCCCTGCGGACAATATGTCAGATTGGCTCGAATTGCCTGAGGTATGATTTTCACGATACACATTGCGTCAAGGCGAATGCTCACGACTGTTACAGAACATCAAAGAGGGCATTGAAGGCCGGCCCGTCTCATGGTACCACGAAGTCTTCGACATCGTTTTCCCGGATCTTGACAAGGATGCTAGCAGTAAACTATGGGAGAAGGAACTGAAGAACAAGAAGGGAGATCGTAAGAAGAAGGAATACAAGAAAAGAGAGGATGACGAGGAAGAGAGTGGAGACGACGACGATTAAGCGTTATTGGAGAGTAATGTAAGATATGTACATGGAAGATGACAAGCATCGCATTTCACAGGCGTCTTATTCTTGGGCATTTGCTTGCATATGGGGCTGTTCAACATCTGCGATTCATGATTTTGCGATCCTTTCTCAAGACATATAGATAGAGCTCGCGCGTTGAGCGGCGGGGCCTACCCTGCATGTAGATAATGACGAACTATACTGTATTTATACTGGATCTAGGGTGAAATCGTCAATCCCAGTGCTCGAGACTGGGTTCATCCTGCAGAGACCACGTGAGACACCACATGAGCTAGATGCTTAAGAGGTCTGTGCGCATGGTGTCGTCTTATTGCCGTTGCCACTCCACTAGCCACTCAACTCCTTCCGGATTCCTCGCAGACGCCACAACCCTACCAATATTAGGCTCATCGGTCTACCAAACCGGCAAACTCAAGCATTATTACAATCATGGAGGTGTTGATGAAAAAGGTCGACGACTACGTCGATTCGCTTGCGCCACAAATTCATCCCCGCATCACTGCCGAGCTTGACATTTTCCAGCAGAAGACGATCGACAGCCTAGAGACACAAGTCATTGATGCATTTCGATCACTTTTCAACAGAGACGACAACCATTCTGGGGATGAGAGAAATCATGCGAATTTGAATGACACAGCTCCAGATGCTTACGGCGGCCTCTCTTTGCCTTTTGCAGACGAAGTCGCCAAATTGACACGCAGCTTCGGCAAGATATCCGATGAAGCAGGCGATGACCTACGCGACATCTTCAATCTCACAGAAGGCAGTGGAGGCCCAGGCGGGGTGCAATCGCTTGGATCAGAGTCGTCGAGGATGTCAGGAGCTAGAGGTTTTCTCTCGTCTGCCCTCAACGCTGTGCAAGACCATCTAGACGATAACAATAAAGGACCAGGTGGCTCAGGAATCCAGCTTGATGGGCTTCTTGCAGTGATTAGTGATACCGTCAAAGATGCATCGAGAAAACCGGAAGAGAAGGCGCGACTCATCAGCCCTGAAATCAAAGAGAAGATCGGCACGAAGCTGAGAGAGCAACACGCGCCTATTGCGGAACAATTCACTCGAATTGCCCTGGATCACATCAAGCGCTGGTTGCGTGGCAACACGAGCACGCGTGATCTTGGAGATGGTGCCACGGCTGAGATTGAAGACCAGGTCAAAGATCTTGTGAAGGGCATCGGAGGGTTGTTCGGCAATAAGAAGCATTCGAACGAGGGTTCCACTAGAGATGTGGGAGAGCGTGCCAATGACGATGACGAGGGCGAACGAGGAGGTGGATTCTCAAGGGTCATTAGCGATAAGCTGAGCACAGGTCTTGCTAAAGTCCACAGGGAAGTCCGTCTCGAGTTTCGGAAGATCTTAGGAGCTATCGAGAGGCAATTATTCGAGCTTCTTCCAGACCAGTTCCAACGCCCACTGGAGAAAATTCTCGGTGGTAACCCTTTCGACTCGCAGCTCGATCGTGATGTTGGATCCTCAACGGACCGTGGTTTCGGAGACGATATCAAAGCTAAACTTCTCAACAAGATTCGAGATTTGGTAAGAAAGGTTCAAGAAAGCTTGCGTGAGAGTATCTTAGGCGTGGTAAATGGTGGACATCGCAAGTTCGAGCGCGAAAGTTGGGTGTTTGTGCAGAATATAGTGGAGCAGAAGGTGCAAAGATACCTGCCGGACGTGAAGATCACAGTGCCGGATGATATTGGAAATGAGGGTGTCAGTGTGGGAGCACCAACATCCAGTATGCAACTCGGTGGCGGAGGCCAATCTGCACCTTCGCCACATGAAGATTACAACAGGTCTCAAGCCCATGAACAACATGAAGGGGAAGTGTTTCCACAACCGGATTGCCATCCTCCTTCCCAGGGTCAGTATCAACAAGAATACCGAAACGAGTATCAATCAGAGTATCGGCCTAGTCAATACCAAAATCAGGATTATCAGCCAGACTTGAACCAATCCTATCAGCATAGCCAGCCTCAGCAGCGCCATTCAAGCCAAAGTCAAGGCTATTCACAGTATCAGAATGATCTGCAAGGTCAAAGGTACCAGCGAAATCAGTACTATCCGCCGAATGATGGATACCAAGGTAACCAAAGCTACCGGCCAGATCAGAGCTACGAGCCGGCACAGGGGCACCAACAGGGCGTCGGCTATGGACATGAGCAAGGTCACCAACAGAACCGAGGGTATGGACAGAATCCGCGATATTGATTATATCATGGCTACCTTTGTAGGATCGACATAAAGTAGGGTCAGTAGTCTTGAATGATCAATCGATGAAAGGAATGGCAACGACTTATGATATACATTGTTTACTTCGGATTGGCTATCAAGAGATATACGAAAACTTTGTTGATGAAGGGGCAGACAAGACAGTGCGACTCAAAAGTCGTCAAGGGTGCAAAGACTATCAAATTGTATTCTTAGCTATATCGTCCACACGTCGCTACCGAGCTTAATTTATCACCGACCTCCAATTCACGGCCAAATGTGACCAAATCAGAGTACTTAGATAGTAAGGAGAGATTTCAAGTCCAGGAGGTTTAAACATAATAGATCAATATGTACTCGAATCCGATATATACAAGATGCAACAAACCACCCAGGAAGCTCTGGCGAGACTTGCCTCTGAAGGCAGCATGTATCATCTCTCACCCAGCCTATATACCTATCCACAGACATACTTGAATTGGAAGTTATCTGGGAAATCCTGGTTATTGATGCAAACATAGTTATCCTGCTGGGTGCCCTTGTCCTTTGTATACTCGTGCCACGGTTCACCTGCGCAGCCAGTGCGGTCTTCCCATATCTGCACCGTACAGGCGTCTTCCCAATCCTTAATGAGGATGGCGTTGATAGCCGTGATAGAGAAGCCCTGGCAGCCCGACGTCACGCCGCCGTTGCCAGCGCGGTTAGAATCTGGGGCGTAATCGAGGGTGCAGGTCGTGCCGGTCGAGAAGACACCTGGCAAGTTTTTAAAAGGGTCGGCGGGTATTGTTAAAAAAGAGAGACGTACCTAGCTCCCAAGCAGAGGTGGCAACAGGCAGGGCAGCCAGGTAGAGATGTTTGATAGAGACCATTTTGTTGTTGTTGCTTAAGAAGAAGCTTGGGGACTATCAGTTCTACTACGGGCTCAAGTGGTTATGTGTTGACTTAAAGGTTGGGCTAAATTTCGAAGCTCGAGTCGAGTGCAATAATGTCTGAAAGTGAAGCTGTTCAACTGTGGTGTGATGACCAGTGAGAAAGCCCGACATGCATGTTATATACTTTTTCCCTTCATCAAACTGCGTCTCCTATCTCTACCTCATGTCGTCATGGTTAAGTATAGTCAGATCGTAAGATGTAACCCACCGCGGCAAGGATCCTCAGTGTCTGCCTTGAGGCCCTTCACATCTTCAACTACTACGCGACATAAGAAGACATGCTGATTATGATGTCACCTATCACTCCACTATCGACGGCGAAGCATTAGCGTCTTGCTCAATCTAGCACCACGCCATGCTTTTAACTACTCCTCCTGTCTGTGCTTTGCTCAGGAGGAACGGACTACCAAAACATTTGCTAAACATGAAACATGAAACTTGAGCAAGCCGCAGGCTTACACGTGGGTCTACTATGTTAAGGAAGCTCGTAGGTAGATCTCGTTACCCGGATACCGCGTCTTCTCTGGTATTCGTCCTAATGCGGACCTGAACATCTGTCCTAAGAGCCTCTAGATCTTTTAATTCCGCCAAAAGTGAAGATCAATCGAAGGATCGATCTCGATGACACTAAATTTTAAGGGAATTGGCGTTATCTTGCGTTGTTCTTTGTTTCTTTCCACTCCCCCTCGATGACAACGCGTATTGCAGCCACATTTAAGATCTCATCGATCATCAACATTCATCTTCCATACTATCTTTAACTTCCCCTATTCCATGTCGCCAGCACCGACTTCCACATCAAGCGAAGATGATCACAGCAGGAATAAATGACGAATACAGCAACCCGCACCCACGCAATCCTGAATCGTCGTTGTGGCATGCGGTCGAAGCTGAACGATCGACATGCATCCTTTGAGGAGATGCGGAGACGGGAGTAAACGTGGGGCAGCAGTTTGCGAGTGCCTTATTTGTCTTCTTGGAGGAATCGCAACCTTGTTTCAGGGGCGCAGTGGATCCTAAGATGAAGCGTTGGTGTAGATCTTGTCGCATAAGCTTGAGTAAACCTTGCTGAACATCACCAAGGCTGAGTGTGTCGTGCAGCCCTACTTCCGTAAAAATCCAATTGAGCGAATATTGTTGTCTATACCTCTAGAAACGAACGACAGATTGATCCTAGAGCGTAGCACCGTCGTGACTCTCGTGGTGAAATTACAGTTTACTGTACCGTCTGCGTTTGTATGTGTTCAAGTAGCTCACACAGAACGTTTGCTGTGATGTATTAATAAGCGGTTCAAATAACTGTATGCGTGACCGAAGCGATGCTATCATGCCAGGGTCAGTCTGTGAGATTGGAACATGGATCCAAGCTACAGGTACCGTATTCGCGCGCTTCACCCATCCACTCGGGCACTGTTGCTTGCGTCGTATTTTCTAAGAGATTGGCATTGTTCCGATCTCGATTGGCACAATAAACTTTGATCGCTCGCTTAATACAGTGCCTGCCTACCATGCAGCCCCCTAGATCACGGATGTTGGATGCATGCCATCTTGCGGAAGGCAAGGGTGCTTGGCGTGGCTTATGCGGCTTAGTTTTCGCGCCGTTCTTTGTAAATTTTAGATCACCAAAGAACCAATGTGGAGGAGGGTCTGTAAATTTCCGCGGCGTGACCCACCAACACATAACGATATCGTAAAAGAGTAGGAGTGTTGTTGGATCTCATCTATGTGTGGATTGTCTGTTAACATTGATTGCAAAGTCAGAGATTGTTAGCCTCTAATAATACGTTGAGACGTCGATCGCTTCCTTAATTGAGTCTCTCCACTAGACCAAACTAATGGATGAAGCCAAGCTAGAGGCTCCATTTGGATGAAGGAGCTGTTTTTAGTCCTTGCTAAACTCGCAACAATACTATTAGACTAGAATGGGGAATTGGAAGCATCTTAAATCGGACCCGTGCATCCTTGCACCCATACACAAAGCTACTCTGTTGATCTTAGCACTCCAATCTAGCATTGCAGTGATGTCATTCGAGATCCTCCGACTCCTTGCGCGGATGGGACGGATCGCAATCCTATGCATGCGATTGTAGAAACCCATTGTACGTAAGCTACAGGCGTCGGGCATCTACAATTGCCTTTTTCACTAGGGAGTACGAAACGACTAGTGCGCTTGGGTCGCCAAGCCCTCGGGAGATCATTGCCATGAGAAACCATGCAAGATGCGCCAAGAAAAACTCCGTAGAGTGTACTGCTAGCGACGAATACGCCTTGGTTTGTGCATCGAGGCAGTAGACTGCGCCAGAACCCAACGTGCAGGCCGATTTTCAAGGGATCAAAGGAATCTTAGAAGACGAGGAGAATCCCTGAACCGGGCTGAGGTGTGGAAGACGTAATGATGAAATGATCGAGAATGGCGATGGGTAGTAAGATGGCGCAGACATGAGTTGGAAGGTGCGTCCTTGGGACATAGTTGGAAAGGTATAAAGAAGGTCGCAGCGAGGCTCCTCTAAAGACCATCAAATACTCACAATTCTTCTTTGATACGTTGAACTTCAGACTTCGTTCCACGATGCAACCTCTTTCCATCTTTACGGTGCAGGCCATTCTAGCTTTCACCACCATTGCTCAGAACACGGTTGCTGACATCTGGGTCTATTCTACGAGCAAATGTTCCGGCGATGCTTTCTCTGCATCATCCCATCTTGAAGTCTACGAGTCGAACAAGGTTCTTAGCGGGGGCACCTGGTATAAATGCCCCTTGATTCCCCAATATATATGGCCATTTTCTAATCTCAGCATGTTTAGGGAGTGCCGTTATCGTCACCAAGACCTCGTCGGCTTTGAAGATAGTGGCACGGCCTACACTGTATTTGTCGACGAGACGACAATCCCAGACGATTGCAGCCTCGTCCTTTACACAGGAACTGACCCCAACGATGCGCTTGCAAGTGGAAAATGTATGAACTACTACTCTACAATTGGAAATAAGGACGGCGGGTGCGTTGAGACGAGTATTGCGCACCAGTTCGGATATGCGTTAGTGCCTACACAAACCTGAATAGGAGTTGCTACTAATGCTGACCAGGTTATGCTGTGGTGACAATTGTCAAGCGGCCACTAAACCTCCGTCTACTCCGAGCTTATTGAAACGAGAGATCGAGGAGGTGATGTTCCCAGCATCCGCCGTTCGTGACATCACTGCTGTCAAGCGTACCAATCCTCTGACGGCCAAAAGAGACGGCATCGACTGTACTTTCGACGGCTCAGGGGAGGCGGCCAGCACTTAGGGCACCCAAGTTAAGCTGGCTCCCTCGGCCAGCTGTCCAGCTGGCACTGAAAAATGCAGTGTATCAGCTGATGTCACCTATGAAGCCTCCACGACGAACACATTTGGTGTAAGCGCCGAAGCTGGTGTAAACCTCTTCGAAGTCATCAGTGCCAGTGTCACTTTCAGTTACGAAGTTTCCCATGAGACATCTCGATCTTACTCCTGGTCAATCAGCGCGGATGTACCCCCAGGCCAGTCTGGATATATTAGTTTCGCACCTCACTACCTGTGTAAGCATAGTTCCACCTTCAATTTTAGAAAATCTTTCTAACACCAGATTCAGGTTCCCCCGAGGGCAAATTCTCTGGAAGCCAGTGCCAGGGCGCTCCCGTCGATACCCCGGGACGATTCTGCTACCAAGCTCTTCTTAGCGGTAACCCGGACGGCAAGGCCATCTTCGTCCAGGAAGTCTCATAAATTGTACGCACCATTCCGACGGAAGGGCCTCGATCGCTTGTTCGCCTCGACCTGCTATACACCTCAAGTTTCGAAAATCATGTAGGTCGCCTATAGTACTAGAGCATGTGTCACACTCCCCCTTGGAACAAGCCTTCCACATCGACTCCGCCACTAAACAATTCTCCTGCACTCTTTGTTGCTGCCGGGTTTCTACGTTTCAAGTGTTGTGGTTTTCTGTTCTTGTACGTAGCATTGGGGCATAATGAGATTTATTATGTATACCAAACGTATGTTGGTAATCATCGTGATGCTCAATTCAAACGTGCCGTCATAAATTCCATTTACCAGGACACAAATCCAAATCCGCGAATGGTAGACACATTCTCACTAATGAGTATGGCCACAGTCCGAATTATGATTACCACTGACGAGAGCAAGGCTACCACTCAAGAGTCTGGGGGCCGTACGGAAGTAGGTCAAGCTATTTGTTCACCTGACAAGGGCGTCAGCCACTCTTTGTCTCGCTCATTGCAGCACGCCCAACCCTCATCTATGATTTGCAAAATATTTTGATGCGATTTATAAATTTAGAGAGCGTCTTGCAGATCGCGACTGGAAATGGTCGCAAAAACAAGGGCCCCGACCCAGTCATCCTAAGAGCACGGCCGCGAAACTCCACTTCTTGCACAACTATCCCTAACAACGTCGTGTCTACGTATAACCGAGGCCGTTGTTCGTTTTCAAATGTTATCCCAAAGCCCATGTGTAGATTAACGCCGTTCCGTTATTTCGGTGATGAGTGCTCCCCCAGCGCATTAGAAGAACCGAGCTGAACTTGTGGATGAATATTAATGGATGCTGTCCTCTTCCGCTCCCTTGTTTGCAGGAACAGGATTTTAGAAGAAATAATAGAGAGCGCCACCTGATACAGTTAAGAAGAGTCCGAACCACCACCACTGATCAGCCTGCTGTTGTTGGGGGGTTCGTTTGCTAAGTATGTTGACGTTGAGCGGGAGGTCAGAGCGCTTGACCTTGGCGGTGGCTTTCGCACCACCAGCTGTTGAAGTAGTAAGTGGATTGAGGGTTGTTGTGGGGAGCATCTCAGGCGGTGTAAAAGCCATGTACAGAGGCATGAGGGGCGAGCCGTCACGCTTGAAGAGGTTAAGGCGTTTCTTCTTGGTGTATCCGTCGGTCACTACTTCATAGCGCTACGAAATCGTCAGTGCGTGTCTGTCAATTCGGACATCGTGGGCCTTGTGCGACAGGAAGAAGATAGCCGACATACCTGGAAGAGCTCAGTGGTGTTGTATCGAGTGTAAATGGCATTGCTGTATGCGCAGGGGTCGGAGTATAGCTGGCGGCCGTCGACTTTGATTGGTTCGAGAGAAAGCGAGCCGTTGTCGAGTTTGGTGAAGCTTCCGTGTTGCCATTGTATTATTCCCTTGGGGCAGCTGGGGTTGGTTGCTGTACCGCCCGTTAGCTTGTGCACCCAGCATGTATGCGCTTGGTCCGGCCTGCGCATATCGACGAAAGACAAGACATACGATTCGCTACGGCGCGGTAGTATGCCTCTTCAAAGTGGCCGTCTGCGGAGAACGAGTAAGAGATGCCAGTGTGCTTCGGTTCTGTGAATTTCTCGTTGGCTGGATCGTAGAAACCCTGCGAATCTGTGAGCCGATCTCAGTGTTCTGTAGAGTATAGCTTCATACGGGTCCTGTCAGCGTCGAGTTGGACTTGCTGCTCCATGTTCCCACCAGATCTGTGAACGTCGCGGCCTGCGCGGCGGCTAGGCCTGCCCCGAGGAGCAGT
Organism: Kalmusia sp. IMI 367209; assembly: GCA_027946365.1. NCBI lineage: Eukaryota > Fungi > Ascomycota > Dothideomycetes > Pleosporales > Didymosphaeriaceae > Kalmusia > Kalmusia sp. IMI 367209. The sequence goes on from JAPEUQ010000011.1 coordinate 1,481,452, forward strand.
GTCGCTACCGAAACCAGCATTGCCGTGCGTGTCCGTATGCGTGTGCTTGTGCGTGTGCGTGTGTGCGGTTATGAAACGAGTGTGAAGGGTCGGGAATGGCGCGCGAGGAGAAGGAAGATGCAGGAAGAAGTGGGAATGTTGCTGGGGCGCCGCCCGGTTTGGTTAGGGGAGGAGAATGGAGGAGCCGCGATTGATGGCAGGGATCATAGGGATCACGATTGACTAGTGGCGTCGATCGCCATCCGTCAAGCCACACACAGTGCACACTGTTCACACCGCACACCGCACACCGCATACCGCACTCCGCACAACGTCACCGCCGGTGAAGCTCGCCATGGCGGCAGTCATTGCATTGAAGAAGGACCTACGAAAAAAGATCAAGGAAATACTCGCCCACGTTTCGGAAGCGAGAGCTGCTGCGCAGAGTAGGTCGGCACCGAATCTGTGCTCACGGCCGCCGTGAGGCTGGGCTCAGGCAGTTCTGACGCATCGTAGCCTCCAATGCCACCAGGGTGATGCTATCCATGCCAGAGTACAAGGCGGCGACGCGAATTAGCGTGTACCTGTCCATGCCGTCGGGCGAGATCTCAACCATGGGCATAGTCCGCCATGCGCTTGGCCAAGGAAAGCGCGTCTTCATACCCTACACGTACAAGCCCAGTCACTCCAACAAGGATCAACCGCAATCCATCATGGATATGCTTGAGCTCCACTCGATACAGGACTTGGAGTCATTGCAGCCAGACAAATGGAACATTCCCACCCCGAGCGAAGACTCCATCCCAGATCGCGTGAACTCATTTGGCGGCAAAGGCGTCACGAATGGTGCTAATGCGACTCTGAGCGGGGAAGCTGGACTCGATCTCATCATCATGCCTGGAATGGCTTTCGACTCTAGCTTCGGTCGGCTTGGTCACGGAAAAGGTTTCTACGACTACTACCTGAGCCGCTGTCACGATGCGTCGCGGATGCCTTTTCGCGGTAAGAAACACTGGTATCCATTTTGGGTGGGCTTTCTAACTAACCACAATAGTCGGGCTGTCTTTGACAGAGCAGCTGCTCCCGCCGGACGAGTCCGTACCAATGGACACCTCCGATTTCCGCCTTGATGCACTCATAACCGGTGATGGAGAGCTGCGCAGAGCACAAATATAAACAATCGCCATGACCTCCTACAAACGCCATGCACCGCCCCTAGACACCTGCATGTCGCCGTAGGCCTTGCTACGTGAGCCCCGATGGGCTGTCGGTTCAATTGTTAATCTGCTGAATGAGAGAAATGTTGTCTCCCTTAAGGAGGACCTGGCCTAGCTTGATATTAGCGACGCATGTCTAGGTGCACACCAAGCCACTCGAGCGTACTCACCAAGCTTCCTCCGCTCTTCCGGGCTCTCCTTCCTTGCCAAAGTGACCTCGACAGCGTCGTCGATGACCAGGTTCATAAATTCGTCGAAGCCCTGTGATCTGTCAACGCCCAGCCATGCTCTCGGTCGGCAGCGTATGCATACCCTCAGCTTCCCCTCGATGCGCAAGCCCAGGTTCTCGTACAGCCAGATGGACACGGTGGCGCGCTGTTGCAGAAGCTTGAAGATGAAGTTGATAGGTGGCAGGAGCACTAAATACGCATTAAAACCGGGAAGGAGCGAATGGCGTATGTCTGGGAAGAAGGCGCACCTTTCTGCCCGCCGCGGCCTGCGACCTTGTTAGCCTCTGCGCGCAACACGAGCACCAGCGGACACGCTCACCTCCTCGTCCAGTCATTATTAAGCTCAGGGTGCTGTTGATTCACCGTCTGGGAGTTGGGCGGCGTCGGTGGTGTTGACCTAGACGTGCAGGTATGCAGGCCAGCCAAGGTAGAAGCTCTCGAAAATAGCGGCCGGTGAGAAGCGAGGGCTTGGCATTGGCGCGGGACGGTGGGCGGGTTGACACGACTTTGTCTACCGACGTAACTTCTGATTCCTGCCTCACAAACAAAACACGTTCCACCGCGCCTACTGATTTGCCTCATCTTCGCTGCGTACTCTTCTCCATCGCCCTTCGGCATCCGCACCTGTGCACCTGCCTCGAGCCTATGAGCCCTGCGATAGCTCCATAGTCGCTCTCCCACCCCGCCGCCATTCCTCTGAGCGTCGACCGCTTCCACAGCCTGCGCGGGATAGCCCACCATGGCCGCCAACGGAGCGCAACGTCTTCGCGCCGGTACTGGCGGCGCACAACACCATGTCGTCGGGCGCCGACCGTGCGCAAAAGGAGCAGGCGCATCAGTTTCTGGAGCACTTCCAGAAGTCGGTACGGCCCATGCATCGTCTGCCGCATGTACAGAGCGCACGCTGACAGATGCCCACAGGACGAGGCATGGACGACGACGCTGGCCATGCTCGAGGCGAACAACGTCGACGCCGCTGCCAAATTGTTTGCTGCCACCACGCTCAAGGGCAAGGTGTGTTGCTCCTCATGCAAGCCGAGCTTCGCTAACAGTGTCGCAGATCGTCTATGACCTGCACCAACTGCCCCGAGAGACGCTCCCGAAACTGCGAGAAACCATCATGAGGAACTTGGCCACCTTCCACGCTGGACCCAAGCCCATCAGGCTGCAGCTCTGCGTGTGCCTGGCAAACCTGGCCATCCAGATGACAGAGTGGAAGGACGTGCTGGCTCTCATACTATCCGCGCTAGGCTCAGATCCCCTCGACGCTGCCGTGCGTCCTAGACTTCCTACGCGTCCTCCCAGAGGAAGTCACACATGGACGAAAAATCGCTCTTACAGTATGTTCGGTCGAATCACCATCCACCACCAGCCTACCGGCACCTTCCTGCGGTATCGTGGTATGATCTCAGAGTCAAAGTCTAATGCTTCGTCTTGTCAGGAAACCGAATTGCAAATGAGGACAGCGGAGTTGATCGAGGACAACGCGCAACAAGCACTCACTCTCCTCGTGCAATACGCCCAGTCGTCACGTACGTACCACCCCTGGTCTTGTTTCTTCGCTGACTTTGGCAGCCGCTGCTGCCCAAAACCCTCAATTACTCAATTGCATAACTTCCTGGATGCGGGAAGTTTCCCTAGAAGACATCATAAACTCCCCACTTCTCGGTGTCATATTCGATGCGCTTTCCGCCCCAGAACCATTCGAGGCTGCTGTTGAATGCATATGCGCGTTGATAGGCGAAACACGGGACGTAGACGAAACGATGCAGGCCATTCTGGTTTTGTATCCCAAGGTGTTGGGTTTGCGTCCGAAAATCGCCCAGGCAGCACAAGAAGAAGATACCGAGACGTACAAAGGCATTGCTCGGATCTTTGCCGAAGCAGGAGAAGCTTGGTGCTTACTTATCGCAAGATTGCCAGCAGACTTTAGAGGTCTTGTAGAAGCTGTTCTGGAAACTGCGGCAATGGATAAGGAGCGAGATGCAATATCCCACACTTTCAAGTTCTGGTATGATCTCAAGCAGTATCTTACTCTTGAGAAGTATACACAGGCCAAGCAGCAAAGTGTCGATGTTTACTCCAAGCTTGTCGACATCATGATAGGGCACCTGGAATATCCGAAACCAGAGAGCGGCGATGAGAAGGATCTCTTCGAGGGCGATCGCGAGCAAGAAGAAAAATTCCGAGAGTTCCGACATCAGATGGGCGATGTTTTGAAGGATTGCTGTGAGGTTATGGGCGTCACAGAATGTCTGCAAAAACCATACAACCTCATTCAGGCATGGGTACAGGCGTATGGCTCTCGAGCTGGGCCAAATCAAGTGCCTGAATGGCAGAAGTTGGAAGCGCCGCTGTTTGCCGTGCGAGCAATGGGACGAATGGTGCCACCGGATGAGAGTGTGATGCTACCTCAACTGATTCCACTAATGGTACAAATACCGGATCATCACAAGGTTCGGTTCCAAGCCGTTATGGCTCTTGGAAGGTACACCGAATGGACTGCACAACATCCGGAGACGTTACAACCACAGCTTGACTTCATCATGGCCGCTTTTGAACACGCCACAAAGGATGTCACCCGCGCCGCGGCTCTCTCATTCAAATTCTTTTGCAATGATTGTGCAAGCTCCCTCGTCGGTTTCATTGGCCCTTTGCAGCAATTTTACGCCAAATACGTTACAAGCCTTCCGGTCACCAGCCAAGAAGAAATTACAGACGGTGTCGCCTCAGTCGTTGCTAAGGTTCCTCTAGATCAATTGTACCCGACAATAAAGGTATACTGCGATCCTGTATTGCAGAACATAGTTGCCATTGCAAACCAGGCCAAAGACGATGAGGAACACAAGCTTTTGGCGGACAAGATCAACCTTCTAACCATCTTCTTCGAAGTAGTTAAACCGCACGTACCAGCCGGACAAGAACACCCAGCGGTCAAGTACTGCCAGGAGATCTTCCCTATGCTGGGCAATCTCGTATCACACTTTTCAAAGAGCGTCCCAATACTTGAGCGAGTATGCCGGTGTTGGCGATACATGGTACTTTCATACAGGACGGCGATGCGGCCATTGCTTCCATCGCTTGCGGCTCAACTCGTACAAGGTTTCGACTCTTCAAGGCAAGGGTGCTTCCTGTGGGCTACCGCATCGATAGTCCGCGAATTCTCGGCCGGAGTAGAGGAAATTGACGAGAGCCTGGCAAACGACGTTTTCCAATTCTACGAACAGCAAGCGAAGACGTTCCTAAGAATATTAAGCGACTTGCCGCCAGAGGATCTTCCCGACCTCATCGAGGACTTTTTCCGCTTGGCTGCCGAGATGGCGATGTATTTCCCCGCCGAATCCATCACGTCGCCACTTATGGACACCATACTCCTTGCGGCCTGCTCCTCGCTCACTCTTCTCAAAGAAGAGCCTATTCTTGCAACGCTCCACTTTCTGCGCGACCTCCTCGGTTACGGTCGCAATCTGTCGCCTTCTAGTAGCTTCGACAACTCGCGCCACGAGGTCCCCGAGCAGATACAGCTGCGCGTTAAGCAGCTCATTGCTGCCGCTGGCATTCAACTCGTACAGCGCATCATGACAGGCATGATGTACAGCTTTCCGGAGGGCTGCTTTCCGGATGCATCAGGTGTATTGCTTGATTTGTTTGAGTTGATGCCGGAACAGGTTGCCGGGTGGGTGCAACAAACCGTAGGAATGCTGCCTCAGGGTAGTATCACGCCACAGGAAAGTGAGCGCTTCCTGAACAACATCAGGCAGCGGATCCAGACTGGAGATATTCGGATGATCAGGACGATCCTGCAAGATTTCACAACGAGCTACAGGCGGAGGAATGTTGCACCCCGCGAGGGTCTCGGTAGACTGGAAGCTAGTCGGTTCCGATTTTCCGGCTAGGAATGTACTTCAGGGCAGTCAAGACTGTCTTGGGGAAAAAGTTCAAGGGGTTCAAGGGGACCGCGAGTATGGGTTGTGGATACTTACTAAAGGTGTCTTTACTTGACCCATGTGACATGTCCAGTAGAGAGGTCAAGGGACGTTACGGAGGTTAGAGAGCCTGTAGATATACTTGGAATTAGCTGCATGAGCGATAGGAATTGGGCATTTAGCATGGCGGATGGGATCTGGGGTGGATGGGTGGGCAGCATGGGTTGTGGAGCATCGTGGTCACCTATTCTAGATACCGATAATTTCGATTCCATTCCATCCCATTCCTGCAATATATGGACCGATTTCTGAAGACCTGAGAGCATTTCATTACGTACGGTTTCGTGTCTGTGGCTGTGCCCTGTCTCGATCGCGCAGTCCGTGTTGCCATTCTGGGCTTCAGCTGGGTTTTGACTAGGCGAGCGGCAGATGCTTATCGATACGATGCTGGGCGCGCTAGCAGTGTGTCGGGGGCGCATCGTAAGCTCCGATCTCACCACCGACATTCGCTCAATCAGGCCCGACTACACATTTCATACCGTGGACACGCACCCGATGCCGATGCAGAAAAGCGAGGCTGCACACTGCACACTGCACCAGCAATCCCACACGTAACGAATAACCGCGCCCCAGCGCAAGCGCCCCGCTGCCTCACCCCAAAGGAGCAAACCGTGAACATGCAATAAACGCCCAAACGACGAAACATGAAACACCCTGCGTATTGCGGATTGATGTGTGTGCGCGAGGGCATCTCCGCCTGACATCGTCACCTTCCCTTTGCTCTGAGGTGGGTTGGTGGTGTTCAGCAAGCGAGGTGCCCAGGCATATACCGGACTTTTGGGAACGCGTTTCAGGGTACGATGGGCCTGGCCGGACACGCATCTAGAGCTGGAGTGTTCAGGCAAGCAGGCGGATTTGCTTGTCAATGCTTAAGCCAGCTTTGTCCGTCGCAGCTGAAGCTTCGTTAGGGAGTCGGTAGGGTACGTCCCTGTGGGTCCGATGACCAGTGGCGTTACCCTTGCATATTCGAGTCGGGCATCCCGGACTCTGCGCCGCACAGATCACTTCAGAATGGAACGTCCATGTTTGCACTTGCAATCAGTGACATTTTTTTTAAACCGTTTTCGGATTTGGAATCAAAGTCTATGAAACGATAGGACCCGACGAGCGCTGAAATGCAGTAGACAAAAGCAACGAGGTATTCATCCAAGCGTTCCCCATGTCCGTCCCATCCCATCCCATCCATGCGAAGTAGTGAGTTATGTGTATAGGTTGAGGAAACAAGATTGTAAATGCGACAAATAGGGGGGTGACAAGAAGTGAAGAGAAAACAAATGCGAAAACAGTATCACAGCCCACCAACACTTCCACAGCCCCCAAGTCTCCCGCCACTAGAAAAGAAAGATGCTTTATTGTTATATCGCGCGCTTATGCAGCAATGCAGTAGGACGAGCCGAGCCAAAGGTTGGAGCAGTCGGCCGAGAGGCCGGTGTTGAGCGAGGTAAGAGTGGCCATATCGACACCAGTGGAGGCACAGCCATCGCCAGACTAGAAGGAGTCAGTCATCTAGATACCTTGTGCGGGGAGGTAGGGTGAGGGGAAACATACCTTGACAGTGTACCACTTGGAGCAGTTGGCAGCGGCACCGGAGAACTTCTCGCCAGTGGGTTGGGCCTCACCGCCGCCGGTGGTGGGAGGAGGAGTGGTAGTATCGGGAGGAGTCTGGGTCTCGCCACCGTCAGAAGGACCGGCAGGAGCACTGTTGGGAGCACCGCCAGTGACACCGCCGATGGAGCCCTCCTCGCAGCCGTGGGCCTCGTTGTCAGTCCATCCGATAAGACGGTTGGCAACATCGCTAGCGTAGCAGTGGGTGGCAATACCGGCACCGAGGTTGCCCGAAGGGTCAACGGAACCAGAGTTGTAGATACGCGAGGCCTTGTAGTACTTGCTCACATCCTCGGCCTTCGCGCCGGCGAGAGACTGGGTGAGACCAGCCTCACGTCCTACACCAGCACCGTCCTGAATCATACCCTTGATCATGTCATAGGGGCAAGGGTTGATACCGTTGCCATCGGGGTTGCAAGAGTGGGTTCCCTGGAAGGACTGCATCAGACCCGGGTTGTCAAAGCCGTAGTTAGTTGTTGGGGCGCGGACGCAGCCCTTGGACTCTTGCATGACGATGGCGAGCAGGAACTCGGCCTTGATGTTGGTCTCGGTGGAAACCTCTTGAATGGCCTTTTTGATATTGTCGGACTCCTCCTGGCTGTTGTTCTCCTGGCTGAACTGGGAGCAAGAGGCGAGCGTAGTCGCAACGTTGGCGGACCAAGCATCCTCGAAAGCAACCCACTCAGAGTCCTGCGGCCAACCCTGGGCCGGGGTACCATCTCCACCGAACACCTTGTAGGCAGCACGCTCCACCAGGGAGCGAGCTTGCTTCGGGCTGCTGGATAGCAGAGGAGCGCCGAAGGCAAGGGCGAAAAGCTGGCTAGCAGCGATGATGTAGGAAGCAGCGTACATTTTGAATGGTGATTGGTTGATTGTTCGAAAACGGGTAAGTGTTGCAAGTGTGTTGATAAAAGAGTGACTCGAAAAGAGTGTATCGAAGTTAGTTGTAAAGAAAGAGTGACTGGAGGCAAGCCTCTGTAGAAGAAAGGACTGTGAAGTTGTTGGTGGTGATTGCTGTGATGCTGTTCAGATGCGGCGGCTCCAGGCTGCCTTTATACGAAAAGGAAGCCATCACGCTGGGGCTGTAGGTGGTGAGCATCCGGATGGGCGTCGGCCATGAGCACGGGTGCCCGGCGCCATGTTACGCTCACAGAAGACACCGATGGCCCCTGTAAGGTGAAAGAAGGCGGGCACTAGTGGGCTAGATGCATGCGCCAACTGTGCGCGAGGCCTGTTCCTGGCGCCAGACCGGAGTCTCTGCAGAAGCTTAGACAGCGGGGTGCATCAGTGAAACGCATCTACACCGTAATTAGTCGAGTCTGCGTGTCTCGAGAAACGCAACGTACGAGCACCCTCTACTACACCCAACATGGCAACACAGTGTTTTTCACCGGCATCACCAACGACAATGGATCCAGAGAACCTTTTGCTATCCAAAGATATGCAATTCAGACGTCTCAGGATAGTCCAACTCGCAGTAGACAGCTTCGCAATGCCTATGCTGACTGTTGCCCTGCGGCGCAGATGGCGTCTGTGTCCTGGATCGGAAATCGTTCCTACGGTCTTCCGATTCGGGAAAACGGAACTGATGCAGATTGATGCAAATTGATGCAGATTGATGCTATCATTTTCGGATGCTACCTTCCTCGACTCTGCGACAAGATTTGCGTGTGCAGGCATGTGAGGTGTGCAGCAGGGAGCCGTATGGATGTGGGAGAGGAAACGCATGTGCCCAGGCAGGAGACAGTCCACAGGGCAGAGTGTGCAAGAAGCTTGACGTGCAAGAAAGAGATCTCACGCCAGCGCCACTCGAGCTGATGCCGGCTTAGGCAAGCAATCCCTGCTACGCGCTCTGGTAGGCCGGCTGCAGAGCGTAAGCGACTGGTTGGGGGCCTACGCTATTCGCGGCGGAGAAGCTGTATGGGGAGAACACGACTGCTATTCGCTCAAACCCGGTCTTTCGTCACAGAGCGAGGGCGGAGCGGAAAAGAGAAGGTTTCTCGCTCGTGTGGTCTTCTGAGGTCCAGCTGTGCCACCCAGGCCCAATCCCCCAATGGCAAGGCGCGAGACTCGCATTAGTCTTCGCTCTGCGGCTTCTCCAGCCCGGAACACTCCTTTCAGTACGAGCCCCAAGGGAGTCTGAGACTCGACGAGCCTGGCTACAGTATGCTGTCCGCTGAACCGCGGTTCTAGGTGGAAAGTGAGCATTGCGTAGCACGAACCGCTCGCAGCATGACAGGTGGAATGCACTCCCAATGTGGAAGGCAAGTGACAGAAGCCAGATGTCGCAGACTAAGACAGCCGAACAGCCGGCTGGTTCCCCAGGCACATGCCCTTCATGCCGGCTGCTGGCATTGGTCGACATGCTACGCTCCCTCGTACCTCGTGGGTGCCCTCATCCAGCCCTGACGTGCGATGCAGGAGTGCAGCAGTGCTCATCATTGGTGCGCAGCGCCGTTTCGCCCTTCCGCACGTAGGCTGTCGTCAGGAAGCCCAATTAGCGGCGGGAGGGCGGCACCTCCGTTGAGCGAAATGTGAAACAGCAGGCCACGCTGAGCTCTCGCAGAGCATCGCGGCGGTGGAGCCATGGGCCTCGTACGGTGTTGGTAGCCAAGTGCACGACAGCTTGATCAACCTTGCCAGAAAGCTTAGCTACACGTGATGTCGGCCTTCTCCACTTGCGCCGGTCCGTGGCTCCGACTTCTAGACACGAGAACACCCCGATAGATGATGCCACGAGAACGGATGGACTTGGTTGATGACAGATTGCTCATCACGGACGACGGCCAGGTGCGAGACGTGGAATGTGACTTGTTTTTTGGAATGTCAGCATCATCAGTGCCGCTGGGTTTGGTGTTGTGGTGCGTGGAGTCGTTGTAGGCTGAGTGAGCCTCGGGTGCACCTTACGCTTTACGGTCGTTCACGTGATGCCAGCGGCGCCCGGACTCAACACCAGCCTTGGAGATTGTCGCCTTGCATTCTTCGTTCATCGTCAGCCTCATCTCCGTAGGGTGTGCTAGTCTCGCCTTCCCACGCATTGACCTTGTGGCATCGGAACAGTAGCCGGCCACGTCAAGCACCACCTGGCACAGTCAGCGTAGGTTTGCGGACACCCGTGGCTCCCTTAGTAACCGCAAATCTCCGCTGGGGCTGCTATACATCCGACTTGCTTCTGAGGTCGCCTGCGATGGAACTGCCTGTTCATCTCCGGAAGAACTATCGTGCATTGCACCTATCTTCACAAGGTTCTAGGCACCGGGCGTTATCGCACGAAAGCTCTGGCAAACATGCAGTCACGGAAAGCTACGCTGCTATGCCGCTCGAACCCGCAATAGGCAAGAAATAAAAGCGCACAGGTAGAGTTTGTACGGCTTCGAGTTAGCTATTACAACATCGATCGCTTCGGGTGTACGAGCGGAAATCCATAAAATCCCTAAAAAGGCGTGAAGGCGACAGTCAGCAATACGGTTCCCCACATTTCGACTGCCACATCCGTCTCGATCGGAGTGATCTCTCACCATGCACAAGAGCTGACACACATCGGCGGCTATGCGGCACCGGATGGATCTCCCGTTTTGAAATCTATTATAGAGAAGTCCGAAGAAGGATCATTAACATGTTATGCGAGCCAGCCTGCTCACCCTAAGCGAGAGTCGGTAATGTGGCCAGCCCTGTAGCACAACGAGTCGTAAATAGACACACAATCTCCATGCAGCCGAATCAGTACTTCGAGAGATACTGCGCCTCCCCGTTAGTCCGACAGCGATGGTCGCCGACTTTCTTTGCTCAGGCTTGATCGCATGTCTGTCTGCTCGCCTGTACCAAGCATGGTTCCTGGCTTGTCTACATCGTGTCCGAGTTGCTTCTGATCCTTTCACACCCATCGACCACATATCGGATGCGCTATCGCGACAGACTTTAAACACCATATGAACATTTCGGAATTGTAATTTCAATACGAACTTGCACATCTACGTAAAGCGATAAGAGCACTGATCGCTAGTGCAAACAATGCTCCATCTCGGGGCATTCTCGATACAAATTCACAAGAGGTAGAAACATATATTTCTTGACCTGCTTCCCAGCTGCTTCCGCTTCCACCTGCTCCCTCGTCCACTGCCACATCAGCGACCATGGCACCCAGTCCCACCGCGCGCATTTCTCGGGTTCGAGCGGCTTCGATACCAATCAGCATTTTCCCAACGTCTGATAACAGCTATCACCATACCTTTGGCTCCTTGTTCTGGCCAACAATTGTGCAGGTAACGAAGATAGTCACATAGTGTTTGCCTTCACCAAACACATCATTCGTAGCGGTGAGAAATTTGATATTCCCAACTTCAAGGCCGGTCTCTTCGAGTACCTCGCGCTTCGCGCATGCCGCGAACGACTCGCCGTACTCAAGATGTCCTCCGGGACACTGCATGGTTCCTATCGAGCATTAGTATTATGGTCTACAGACTCTTCCCAAGACTTAGATCCAGGACAACACACCCGTGCCGTGGGAGCCTGCTCGCTCACCCATGACTACGTGACCGGCGCCATCGTGAATCACAACGCCGACACCGACTTTTGGTCTCTGAGCTTCCGCCATGACGCTGATATCAAATATTATTCGCGCGTAGAATTAGGAGCAAATTACAGGATATGTCAGAGGCTGAAGTGTGTTTACGCGTCTTGATCGGCTTGTATCCAAGTGTGAATAATTCACCGGTCTGCTGTTGCTTTCAGGACGCTAGTAATAGGAAGGATTAGCGCATGGAAGCTTGTACTAGCGGATTTAGCGGACCCACCTTTTCTTATAAAATCCGACTTTATTTCCCGTTCATCCAATATTTGTCGTTGTTGAGAATAGACATGAACTTTACTCTGGTCCAAATCGCGCAGGAATAGTTGCACGCTACCCTCCATTTCGCAATTTCCACATGCATCACTAGAAGCCGATCTGACTTGCCTAGGAGGACACGTAGTAGGACGATTATTTCAATCGAAGCTGGTAGTCTGTTTCCGTGCTCAATCTGCTTTCCAAGTGCTTCTAGCTATCAACAGAAGTAACCAGATGTTACGCATAAAAGAGAACTCTAATCACCCATATAACGCGCTCTCCCAAATGTGCTAAACCCTACCTTCACACGGCTTTGAATTATACAATGGGGGATAGGAACAGCTACTGCGATTTCGTCCAATAGCCTCTAGGCTTTGTACACCATTAGCTACAGTTTCCGTTCAATAATAGAGTAGGAAAGGAAGAAAATTATACTCTACAAGTTTTTCTAGAAGCCTCGATGCTACTGATTCTTGCTCTCCTAACCCTCGTTCTCATCGCTGGTTCTCTCCAACTCGAACTATACCCCTAGCACTGCCACTAAACGTAGGGAGATGGGACATATATCATGATAAATAATAATAGGGTCAGTTGTGTAGGTGGCTACTTCGCTGTGTATGGCACTGTATATCTTTCGTTTGCGTCAATTGAGCTAGAAACGCGTTCTTTTCAGTCACTCGTCGTGTCAAAAATTTCCTACTATACGTGTGTACCTACGTATGGGTACCCCCGTATGTGTACATAAGCTGTCCTTATAGCTTGGATATAGTCCGTACCCAGAATACGAATCCTATGCACATTTTTTTGCACAATACTGACCAGGGTATACGACTACGATTAGCCTACGCGTGGTGTCAAGATTATAGGGAACTACAGTAATAGAGACTGAGTAAAGAAACGATATCTTATATAGCCAGGCATGTTCTCAGTTATACCAAAGGCGCTATAATGCCAAGGAAATGATCAACACGGGAATGACGCCAGCAAATGTAAATCACATCTGTGAATGTGTGTCAATTACCTAGTAATCACTTTTCGGTATCATTTCTTACTATAGGGTATAAGCGTGATGATTTGAAGCTATTATCAAAGGTGAATGAAGTTTTTTGTAAGGTGAGTTGCCCTAAACGATGGGCCCTCCATCTAGATAGTAAGACCCTAGATGTCAAGATTTAGACGCACTGAATCTGACACCATCAACTGTGAACCATTCCAGTAGCACCGGGTAAGACTACAGAGCCTTTTAATGGCACAATATTAACGGTAAAGGATGCTCCACATGTCTCGAAAGCGTTTACTGTTAACAGCTCACGGTAGCTTTCCTCGCCAGAAAAATTCGTAATGGACCTTACATACAGTAAGTGAATCTACCAGCTTTCAGTCCAATCGGACCGGGTGAATTGCTACTCATAGAAAAAACACTTTGTGCTGCTACTACCGTTTGTAGCGCTTCGAGTTCAAGAATCCAACTCAGTAGTCGGTTGGGATGGATCCGCGTGGAGGGTCATCGCGCAAAGATCGCAAAACGTTTATAGAGGCACGTGGCTTCTATCTCACTGATACTAAACGCCTTATCATGGCAATTAAAATACCTCTGAGGAATATGGCGATTATCACGTCAAGGATTTTAAGTAAATCGATTGCCAATGTATGGCAGTCCCACGCACCAGTAAAAACACGTGTGGAGCCATTCATATAAAATGTTTAGCACTTGTACGGATGTCAATCACATTTGAAAGATGAATTTATTACACAAAGCAAGTTCTATGGAAAGTGTCGTAACCGTTGAATTCATGTTCAAGATTGCGGGTTGAGGGAAGCTACCATTCGATTTTTTCAGTTTTTCGCCTGCTGTCATTCAGCAAACAACCTTCGTTGCGGCGGATCTCAGTCTTGCATATAGTTCTCCAGGTTCCATTACAGCTTCACCCAAAAGAATGCAATTATGGCTGATCAGCTTACACGAGACGCGAAAGGGTGCCCAAAGTGAAGCTATTCAAGTAAGAATCCGACTTGCACAAGAGTTCCCTTTTGTTGCATATAAACAACACCGGATATAGTCGTTGGAGATTCTACCTTGATCGATCGTTCGTTAGACCACAAAAACTCAATACCAGGCTGCTATACCTCGCCGTAAGCCGGACTAGAAACAAGACTCGATTGAGATGAGTAAGTGACAATAACGCCAAGAACATGGAAAGATTGTTCAATAAGACATATCGAATATGTTATGAAATCTGCCACACCATTTTGTTAAATGAGGTGAGTTTCCTCGTCAAAACTCATCTACGTTCCACCATTGTATCTGCTCTCACAATTCTCAAACCTTCTCAAACCTTGTACCAAGGAACATTCACAATCAGTGGGTCCTCATTAATGAGTCATAATCTAGATTGAGAGTGTCAAGAGTGGCCAGTTCAGGCGCCGGGACGCTCATCCTGCAACAACGGTGCCCGCTCACGATCCTCAGACACGACCTCGCCACCCTGGAATGGACCTTTGCCGCTTGCCACACCAAGCGAGAGGATGAATAGTAGGGCGCCGATAGTGAAAGCAAAGATCCACTGGAGCTGGAGAATCGGAAGCTTGGTTAAGAACTGGCCGACACCGGTCGCTGCTTCGAGTCAGCCGACTGTGAATGCAAAGTCGAATCATCCCGACAACAAGGGGAGCGCACTTACAGAATGCAAGCCACGACAGTGCAAACCCAATGGTATAGTCCTTGAATGCGACAAGGAAAAAGGCCCCGTACGCCAGAATGCCCCAAATGAAGATATTGCCTACGATACGAGCAGAGAGTGCATCGCTGTGCACAGCACGCGCACCAACCCAGTACAACGCGACGAAGTTCCATGCAAGTGGACCGGACACGGTTCCGACGTGAATGGGCCGCGGCGTTGTGCTGTGCCTAAAGTACGCGAAGCTGAGGTTGAAAAAGTTGATGACGACGAGCAGCTCGGCAAGCCAGAAGTGGCTGCGCACCCAGAGGTGGATGAAGCCGAACAGAAGCAAGTTGGAGGCGATGTAGTGGGAGCCAATGTTGGCGGCGGCGTTGACGTAGACGACGTCCTTGGAGTAGAGAGACCAAGCGTAGACGAGCTGGAGGAGGAGAATGATGATCCTGTCTCCGGTTAGTTGGATCTAAGAATTGCAAAAAAAAAAGGAGGGGGGGGGGGGTTACCAGTAGATGGATGTCAGTATGCTGTTCTGTGCAAATGGAGTAGCGATGTTGTTGCCCCATATCGTCTTTCGCGGCTGGTGGCCTTCGTGGGGTACCTTGAAAGTGTAGTAGATGGCCGTGATGAGGAAGATGATGTAGGTGACGAGCGTGGTAATGCGGTGGATGATGAGTGCCTGGGAGGAGTACTCCTCGCGGCGAGAGAATGGATTCACTGAGACGGTTCTGTCAGCCATGCAGTCTCGGGGCAAATCACGTTGTACTCACGGCGGTGGCCGCTCGATGCAGATCCGTTCTCAGCCATTCTGGATTCTAGCACCGGAGTCTCGGGGGGAAAGCTGTCTAGATGAGGAGGCCCAGGGCGACGAGCGGTGGGTGTCGTGCTTTATTAAACACACGGCGTGCCTCTGCAAACAAGGTCCATTTAACGGTACGTCATTCCCTCCCCTGCAGAAACACAGCCCGGGACTCCAGGGTCCAAGCTCTTGCAGGCAGCCCCGCACATGGCGCCATGCTTGCACCACGTAAACCACACCCCATGACAGCGCCCCTCGACGACGACTGGACAATGCCCCGAATCGTATGCATGCCTTGTGACAGCGTACAGACGCGGGGAACTCGTCTTTCGGCGCTGCATCCGCGAGGCTGTTACACCGCACTTTACCCCAATGGCGTCGTCGGTCCTACAAGTCGTATTCGCTCTGCTACATCGTCGTCTATGCCTCTGTACAGTACATGTCCAGTCGTCCCGCCACTCGGCTCCCGTCCCTCACAGCAGCAGATCCTGATTACCATCGGCACCTCCCGGGCTCATCACAGCTTGTTGCGGCATGTTCTGATTCACCACCCACCCGCCTCCAAGCGACCCCTGCTCCGCCACGATTGGACTTCCACCAAACGTGCTCTGCCTGCCTACCCCCGCAAAATACAAATCAGCTTCGTGTGCTGCAGCCGTGAGGTTGCCGTTGGTAGGACTCAACGCGCCATTTCCATTGGTGTTCGTGGTGTCGAGTCTGGTGCGTTCCGCAGCCGCGCGTTCGCGTGCTTGCTGTGCTGCCTTCACCGTGGGCAGCTCGTGCCGCTGCAATGCAGGTGAATCCTGCAGCTTTCTTGGCCGTGCGGAGCGAAACACTTGATTCACGGGCTTGAGGTACACTGTGGCTAGCGTGCCCACGTTCAGACACATCTCCTCTAGCGTGCCCGGGTCCAGCTTCTCTGACTCTTCGGCTGTAATTGCTGGCTTCTCGCCCATGACGATCTTCTTGGCTTCTTCAGGCGCAGATGACAGTAGTCGCCAGTACATGTATCCCCGGTCACGAAGATCGGGGTTGTCCGTCTCTTCCGTCGCCCATTTAAGCACCTTGGGGACCAGTGTTGATCCGCGCGTAGGCCGCTGTATGAACAACTTGACGGTTGCCGTAAGCAATGCTAACTGTACCTCATGTGTCTCTTCGCTAAACGCATCCAAAAAGTCTTCCAACAATACATCGCTGTCCTCAATTCGATCGGCGTACTGTCCAATGACCCAGATCATGGCCGCCTTGGCTTCCGGTTCGTCTAAAGAATCGAGGTTCTCGCAGAGGGTAGAGATGATGGATTCGTATTGGTTGGGGTATTTCCGGAAGATGTTACGGATGACTACTGTCGCCTCCTGGACAATATATGACACCTTTGTACTGACTAGCGTGAGAAGGGTGGATATGCATAGTTGACTGGCGGGGGGTATCTTGATTGCAAGCTTTCCAATTGCGCGGACTGATTTGCGTACAAAGTCGACGTCGATCTCTGTGGCGTATCTATAAAGTTATTAGCCCAACTGGTTTTTGAGCAATCAACTTTGACCTACTCAGACAGCTCCGTCAAAACCTCTTTGATATTCTTCTCCGTTGCCAGCATGAATATAAGCTCTAATTTTGTGACTTTGACATATATAGGGTCGTTGTATTTACAGAAGAAGACGCGGATGTCGTTCCGCAAAACTTCCGGTCGCCGTTGTAGGATGAGAAGTGCGTTTCGCAGAGCGAGGTATTGAATCTCGGGTCCTTTAGAGAGCAGTGTGACAAGCGGAGGCGAGAGTTTGTTACATAATGATGTGACTACCTTTTGGTCGGAAATATAGTTCAGCAAGTATAAAATAACGCGGATGCAGGTCAGCACGACCGCCGAGTTAGAATGCGAAAGCCGTGGCGCTATACGCTCCGCAAGTAGCGCGGCTTCTGAGGTGTCTTGGGGAACATAGTTCATCAAAGCTTCCAAGATGTACGTCTGGCCCCACTCCGAGCACTGATGGAGAATCTGAACAATCTTGGACGCGCTCGCGTAGTCGATGGTTAGTTTAATGGTTTCCGACCGCTCCCAGATGTCCATCAATGCGGCCAGAGCACATGATACCACTGTAGGATTCTCGTCCCGCAGCATATTGTTCAACCTGTCAATGAGGTCCGAGGACTCCACCATAGCCTTGTCGTGGTCGTACAGCTTCGCAACGCAGATGGCGGCGGTTTTTCGCACGTATGGGTCATTATCCCGGAGAAGATTCTTGAGATGTGGTACTGTGGCTTCGACGTATTCGCGGACGTGGATATAGGACATGGTTCGAAGAGCGAGCGACCTCACAAGGGGATTATTGTCGTGCATGTCCTCTTGTATTATAGGCAGTGCCTTGAGGGCGATGTCTGGCTTTATTCTCGCATAGTTGACCAGGTACAAGAAACACCTGTCACGTCAGCCCGCACCTCAACACCTAGGTGATCATAAACACACATCTTCTTGATTTCCAAGCTCGGAATGTGCATGCAGCCAACAATATCGGGAAACAGAGCCACCATGTCGTTGTTGCTCATGGTCATGTTAGCGACGATTTTCTTCAAGGCCGTCTTCTTGGCGGTGAAGTTCTTGTCCTTCTTGCCGCCACTGTTGAGCTCGAGCCGTAACTCTGCTACTTTGCCCTGCGATGAACGAGCGGACTGTAAGCGTGCGCTTTCGAAGGCGTAGGGGAGGAACATGGCGGCGGCATGGTAGGAATGGCGGATGCAGCAGGATCACGCGAGATGGTTCTCGCAGATAGATAGAGCGACGACAATAGAGTAGTGGCGAGGAGAAACGAATGCAAAGAAATGTGTGCGGGCGTCTGGTCAAGAGCGGATGCAGAAGGGGAAGACAAAGAAGGTAGCTTACCCTCGCAAAGAGCTTCGCATCCTGGCCGCCGGCGCTCATAGTGGCTGTTATCTCGTGTTCGGTGGGTGTGCAGGCCCTCTATGCATGTGCCCAGCTGTAACACGATACAAGCAGCTCCCCCTCTCCTTGACCGTCTTAGCGGGCCGTCCTGGGGCGCCTGGCCTGCGCCTGCGTTGTCAGGGCTCTTGGGTAGACGTAGCGCCTCAGGCGGCGAGTGTCGCAATGCGCATGCCGGAAGCGCTGAGGGCTGTGCTACGAGGCGGTATTAAGAAGAGATTGGACGTGATCGAGGGCGAATTGAACCATGTACGCAGTGAGACATTCATTCGTAGGCCGTGGCGGCAGGCGGAAGGGACGTGCGTGCCAAGGCCGGGGCGGGTGGGACCGACATTCATTGCTCGTCGACATTGCTCGTCGACAATACACACCTGGCCGACCTCGCACGACCTCCCATGACAGCACACTCTGCGATGTCTGCACAGCCGCCCTTACCCCGCCCCCGCCCCGCAGTGGGTTCTTGATCTCAACTCGCCGCAGGCTTCGAAGCCCAAGACGAACATTGCAGACCCGCCCGGCTACACGGCCTCCCTCACGCGCAAAGATCGGGCGGCCGCGTCCAAGCAGGTGCGCAAGCAGCCGACGGGCGAAGAGATGGACACGCTCAAGATGAAGAAGGCATGGGAGGTCGCCATTGCCCCCGCGAAGCAGTTACCCATGAACGCCATCGGTATGCTGCGCCACTGCTCCTCCCCCAACCACACGCTCTATATCCATCATTCAGGCTGACAGCAACAGGCATGTACATGACGGGCAACACGCTCCAAATCTTCTCCATCTTCATGGTCTTCACCCTCTTCAAGACACCTGTTCTCGCCGCTCTCAATATTCAAAAGACGTTCGCGCCTTTCGAAGCTCCCGGGACCTCAAGCCGCCTGATCGCTGTGAAAATCGTATACCTACTGACCAACATGCTGATGCTGGGTCTGGGTATATGGAAGGTCAATGCTATGGGTTTGCTTCCGACAACAAGATCAGACTGGCTGGCATGGGAAGCGGAGCGCACTTGGACAGAAAGGGCTGTACCCAGGGAGTGGCTGTGAAATAATCATACTGGCGATATTATGACCATCACGTTGTACAATGGTACGAACGATTGGATATCAAGGTCTAGCTCTTTTGTTCCAAAGCGTCGTGAGTGCCCTCTAACTCATACGCCCAACCCGATGGGGAAGCCGTGTCGCCAACGTCAACCCAGGATCCAAATCTCGTTTTCATATCACCCAAATAGCCTCCTGTCCATCCATCGCGCTTCCCGCTCTTCGCCATTCTGATCATCGACTGCTACTCATCCTCAATGCCCCACATGTCTGCGAAATCTTGCCTCAGTGTCTCAAACTTCAGGACTAGTAATCCGCACTTCCCATTCCTCTCCCTCAACGCCACGGGCATCCTCGTACTCCTCGCCCACTCCCTATATTCGCCAATCTTTTCTCCAAAACTCCCCAATACTAACACCGGTTGGGTGACCTTCTCGAGCTCCTCTTCTGTCACAAGATCGTCATGCGCAGTCCCTCTGATCCATTCCGGACAGGTCTGCGGTCCTTTGTCTCTCTGCACCACCGCAATACCTCCCCACATCTTCAAATCGAAATGCGCTAGCTGCGCTAGGGGTGCATTGAGGAAGGACTTGAGTGCAGATGCGAGCGAGAAAAGAGGGTCAGACTTCTGCATCTCTGCGTCGCAGAAGTCCATCAGCAGGGCGGCGTCGCTCCACCGGAGAAACACGTCGTCGTGTACAAGCACAATCATGTTCTTCATATCCTTTTGCGCGCTCTTCTGGCTTACCTCTATCTCTCCTGCCTCGAATCCCGTCAACACGACAGTAGGGTAGTCGCGGAAGTGTTGTTTACTTCGGGGCGCATAACAGTTCAATATAACATTCGTACGGTGAATATCGCCATGTGTGATTCCGGCGCCATGCACAAACTCCAGCGCCGACAGCAAGCCGAGGAAGATATGCCAAACAAAATACGTCGGGACCCGGCTCGCATTCGAAACTCCTGAACAGGCTTGTCCAAATTCCTCCAGTGTCTTGCTAAAGACCGGCCGTAGACACAACCAACTCGATTCTTTCAGCCCCGTGATCTGCACTTTCAATATGCACGCACCGATGAAGCTCTCGCTACCGTCCTGCTTATGCAGAAGCTCTAGTATGTCAGACTCGTTGCGTAGGATCTTGATGTTATTGTACGTCTTTACAACACAGAGCTGCCGCAGCTTCCTGAGATCTTCTTTGCTGAGGCTCGTAAAGCGACCAGAGAGGCGGTTTGCTTTGAAGGGCTCGTGGAGAGCAGTGTCGAGAGGCTCATCCCGGTCAAGGCTATCAGTGACGGATCCATTCTCGAGAGATGTGCCAAGGTGGCGTGGGGTACAAAGATATAAGGCGCTGTCTTCAGTGACGTGTAGTTCCTTGACGATCTTGAAGGTGGCGGTCGAGGGAGTTAAATCACCTGTTCATGCGTTAGGCTTCGTACATCAGGCTCCAGATCGGGACAACGATAGTTGTACCGTACAGACTGCTATATTACTTACCCATGGATGTGGCAGTAGTAGTGTGATGTGAGATCTAACCGGAAGTTGTGTGGGTTTGGTAGTGACATAACGGTGGAGCTTCGTAGCGGCTTTATATGCGCAATTGCTCCCTATGTCGGGGCTGACGTAACTTTGTGTCCTAGTGCAGAGACGGTGAATATGAAAGGTAAGAGGTTTGGCGGTTACCTGAGGTTAGGTAATCGCTCTCCATTAACGTAGTATTATATAGGGTTATCACTTACGTAGTGGTTCCGTGAGGTAGTATTACATAGGGTTCCTGTAATAAGGACATCGTGAAGTTGCTATGGTGTTGAGGCATACTGCGCTAGGACCAATAGGGTCTATTATGCCAAGAAGGCTAAGTAAGTAAGCTATATAAAACCTACGCTACGCGTATACTTTAGAAAAGTTAAATATTATCTACTTAATATAATTAGAGGGCCGTACTAGTTTCCTTAAAATAGTATTAATTATCTTTTTAAAATCTTTTAAATCCTTTTATATTTAATATTAATATAGACTTTATTAATAATTACTTTAATCTAGCGACTAAATCTAGTCTATATAGCTATCTACTACGTAATAGCTTAAGCTTCTCTTACTTATATATTATAAATAAAATAATATACTATAAGCTCTATATCTAAAAAAAAAAGTTTACTTATTTTATATATAGTAATTTAGATCTCTATTATCTTATTACTATTCTTTATACTATATACTTAAGTTAATCTTACTCGGTAGTATTCTAGTATTCTAGTATCCTCCCTTTTAGGGTAACGCTAGATAACGCTGGCGTGGGACGTACCGCGCCCGTATGAGGTAAATAATCAAATTCGGTTGAGATATATAGTCTTAGCTTAGCGAGGTCTATTTCATTACTATATATATATTAGATTACGTATGGCGTGTATTCTAGTTGGACGCTATTATTATATAATTAAGTTTTACTTTCGTTCCTTACTTATTATAAGATATTATTAATATACGCGTTTCGTGTTATTATTTATCACGGTCGCGATAGATATATATTACCTAGGTAATCTATTATCGTACCGCGTCGTATTATTAGGTATAAAGCCATGTTATATATCCTAAAATATTTTTTATTAATTATATCTTACGCTCGTCGCTTTTATAATAACTATTATTCTTATAATTCTATCTACTTTATAGAATACGCCTACTGGCGTATATATTAAAGCTATTATTCTAGGTATTAATATTCTTATTACTCTTTTTATTAGAAATAGTTTTTAGTTATAATGAGGGATATTATTATTACTATTTTAGCTATATCCCTTACGATTTTACTCGCGCTATTTACGATATTATAAAAGAGTATTAATTTTAGAAATATTAACTTTATATATTATTAGACTCTTATTCTTACTTTAATTATATAATGGGTATATATAATATATACTTTATACTTTTTAATAATAAGCTCTACCTTATCGACATCCGCCTTAGCGATTCTATATAATATTATAATAATAATATATAATTTAAGATCCTTTTATTATATAATTATTTCGTCTAGATTATTACCCTTTATTATAATAGAAAACTAGAGAAATTACTTTAGCTAAAAATCTAAAGACTCTTTATTAGAGACTCCTTTTAGTATTATAATTTATATTTAGATTTTAGTATTTTGAGAGATATCTTTATATAGCTTCTTATATTCTATATCCGTTAATTAGTCTAATTCTAGACTAGATTAAAGATTATAATCTAATCTTTTAATCTATTATAAAGAAGGAGAGAAAAGAATATATATTTAAATAAGACGTTTTATAGGAAGACGTCTTAGTTAGATACGGAACCGCGCGTTTTTAATTATTAAATAGATATATAACGCCGTATTCATTTTTAGGGACTAAGTAATATAGAGGCTCCTAATTTAAATAGGAAAAAGAATGGCTTTATTTAATTTATTATTATTTATATAGGTTATTTTTCTTTTAAGTAGGATCGCTATAGTTTATCTAGGGTAGATATAATATACCTTAATAATTCGTTATCTAGTAGTATTAGAATTAATTAAAAGACTAAGAGGTCTAAGATATCCTTATTTATATTATCCTAGGGTTCTAATATTTCTAAGGCTAAGACTATTATCCTTCCTTAGAATTAACGTTTTAAAATTTTAGCTATTAAGGTTAGAAATTTAATTATACGTTTATACTAGAGGATTATTACATTAAGTAGAAATTAATAAAGATTAAATTTAATTATATATATATTACTAAGCATCGAAAGATTGTACGTAGTTTTAAAAGATAGTAAACTAAAAAGATAGCAGCAGTTCCTCCTACTTATTAATATAAAAGGCGTGTTAAAGGTAATAATAATAAAGGTGTTACGCTTCCGCCAAGCTAATTAGATTATTAAGTAAGGCTTGGCGCACGCTCTAATCGAAAGTTATTCAACTTAAATAAAGAGAAAGGACACGGTATATATACCGTCCGTTAAGGATAGGCCTATTATAGTAGTAGCTATATTAAGTTGCAGTCCTCCCTTCGTCAATAAATTATCGTAAATAGCAATCTCTCTACCTTACTAAAATGTTCTCCTTCTTCTCCACCAGGCCAGGTACGCCGCGCGAGCTATGTAATCTTATATTAACAACTACCATTTATATATTATCTAGCTTCTACTTTACCTATAAAAAATATATATGTTAAAATTAACTTACCGCCCAACTATCTACTACTGCCAGTCCTGCTGTCTTTCCTACGGATGATAACGTGTACGTTAAAGCCCTTATAGATTCCGTATAATACGCACATAGAGTCTGGTTAGAAATAGCTATATTATATAAAGACTATAGGATTATCCGCCTAGTCCGCGAAATGATTAAAAGGCAGTATAAAGGAGGGTAGTAGAAGACCCTATACTTAAATATAGAGTAGGCGCTCAAGGTGTATAAGCTAGGGTAGATGGTAATAGTAAACCTAAAGAACGTAAACGTAATTACCCCTAATAGATACGTAGCGCCGCTATAGAGATAGGAGCTTTAGGGTATTATACGCCAGGTGAGTGCTAAAGGTGCCGTTCTAGTAATGGGAAATAATGACTAGGAGTTCATCTATAAGTTATTAGGTGATGAGAGCGTCACCTAGATATATGAGATCCTCCTTAGCGCAGCGAGGTTGGACTAGGCGCGCTACTCAAATGGCGACGGCGATAAGGCGGTGGACATCTAGGTTACTATATATAGAATAAGTAAACTTTTTTTTTAGGCGTAGAGCTTATAGTAGTTTTATATATTTTTGGGTTGCGAAGGCGCTTAAGTAAGCGAAGCTTAAGCTATTATAAGGTTGAGTAGCTATATAGACTAGATTTAGTCACTAGGTTAGAGTGACTATTAATAAAGTCTACGCCAACATCAAATGTAAAAGGATTCAGAAGATTTTAAAAAAGGTGACCAACACTGTTCCAAGGGAACTAGTGTAAATTTAATTATATTTATCATTATTATCTATTTAGCTTATAAAGTACTCTATATTATTTATATTAATATTAAGTATCTCCATTCTATTAATTTCCGTGAATAGTAGTTTAGTAACTTTATGGAAAATATAATTTTATTAAATTAATTAATATCTACTCTATTATATAGTTGTGGGTTCATATTACTAAGATATATATATAACTTTAACCAGTCTTTTTATATACATTTTTCTAACGTATTTATCCGTTATACTAAATACTTTCTAGTATCCTAGTATCTATTTATAGTATTTAAATATATCTCTATCTATTAAAGGAACGTCGTCTATAATAATATATTTATAGTTATTTATAATAAGTTTTACGTTTCACTACCCATTTATATATATATAGGGTTAATAACCTTTATTTATATTATTTTAAATAGCCTCATTTCTTTAAAAAGATAAAGTATTATTAGCTAATATAGAGGAATAAGTGAGCTAAAAATCATTATAATTTAGTAAGCGAATTAATTAGATTACTATATAAGAAAAGATTATCTACCTAGCTAGTATATATATAAGAGCTTAAAATAAAATATTTTAAGCTCTATATAATACTTTAGAAGCTTAGGGTCATGGGTTTTATAATCTAAAAAATGACACTTAGTCTATAATACTTAATAGAGCCTCATTTCTTAATATACCCCCTAGATAAGCTATCATTAGTAGCTTATCTATAAG
This sequence comes from Kalmusia sp. IMI 367209, assembly GCA_027946365.1. Classification (NCBI taxonomy): domain Eukaryota; kingdom Fungi; phylum Ascomycota; class Dothideomycetes; order Pleosporales; family Didymosphaeriaceae; genus Kalmusia; species Kalmusia sp. IMI 367209. The sequence continues at coordinate 1,506,425 of JAPEUQ010000011.1, forward strand.
TAATAAGGCTCTTTTCCATCTACCGTATAAGTTATTTACGCGAAATAAGGGATTTACTATATATACTTATAATAGATCACGCAGGGTAACCTATAAATACTTACTTACTAATAGCTCTCTTACCTATTATTTATTTAACTAGCTATAATATACTATTAATATAACTTACCACTTTTACTATCACTCACGTAAAGGTGGTGACGTACTACCCTTAGTTCTTAAACTTAACTTTACTTTAAGTTTCTCTTACTAGATACCTTATCTATTATTTATAATAATTCTCTATTTTTTTTTAACTTATTTTTACTATTTTACTTACTAATTAATAGACTTTTTAGTCTCCTAACTTTACTCCTACTTATCTTCAAATTAGAATATCTAAAGCTAAGAAATATATTAACTATTTTAGAAAGACTACTCCACCTTTTAAAGAGACTATTTCTAAGACTTTATATTACTTAACCTATTATACTTTTTAGATCCACCTACTTAAGAGTCTACTTTAAAGCCTAAGTGATAGATAGGTCCTATATATATAATTAGCTATATTCCCTATATTAGAAGCGTGCTTTAGGTAAATTAGATAGAGTCTATTATAATAATAAGGCTAGTAGATCGCTATTATAAATATATATCTAGGTATACCTACGCTTAGCTATAAATTCTAATCTAAGCTATCTAAGTTTTATTAACTAATAGAATATATAGCCTAATAGGTCTTTACGCTCTAGCTATATAATTTATATAGGCTAAAGTTAAGAAGAAATCTATAAATATTCTAGTAGTCTACTTTTTAAGGTCCTTAATTAACTATATATAGGAGTTGACTCCTTAAACCTCTACGTAGTAAACTACGTAAGTATTTAATATAGCTTAATAAGTAGTTACTATTAAGATCTCTACTTAGTCTAGTATTTATTAAAGTTTATTAGTTAATCCTATTAATAAGTAGGATACTTAGCTTTAGGCCGCTGAGCTAGTTAGTATATTTAATAATAGAATACTCTTCTAGGTTTTAAATATTTTTATTTATATTCCCTAACTCCTTTGCTAGAAAAATAAGCTTCAAAAGATACCCATTAATCTTTAGAAAGACTTAATATATATAATTTAGAATCTAAGATAGACTAGTAGAAAGATAACTAAATACTTATAGTAAAATAAAGAAATTTAGAACCTAATTATTATACTATAGATGAATGATCTACCTAAATATCTAGAGTCTGTCTAAGTATTAGGCGTAGTGGGTTTAATATCTTTAATAATAAAGCTATTAAGATTAAAGCATATCGTTAGGAATTTAAGATTACTTAAATCTATATAATACTCTTATCTACTAATTAAGGATAATCTATTTAAAAAATGTCGGCGTATTTATAAACTACTTAATAAAGTTATTAGACTTATTCTTATAATAAGTTAGTTAGTTATACTACTTATTCTTATCACTTAGAGATCCTATTCTCTAAGCTACTATAATTTTAAGGTTATTCTTACGTAGATAATTACTTATTTAGAGCTTTTAATTAAATATTTTACTTTTACTTTTATTCCTTTGCTTAGTAATTAGTATACTTATATCCTATAGATTTAATAGTTCTATAAAGCGTGTAAACTACTACTAAGTTAACGATTTTATAAGTCTATCTACTAGTATATTATTAGTTTATAAGTACGCTATTTTGAAAGATCCCTTTATATACTTCTAGTATAGTCATATATTCTAAATATCTATATAGCGTAGATAAGTGATAATTTATTTATTTTTTTTTTTTTAATAACTAGTCTAATTATTTATTAATTATCATAGAAGATTTACTAGAGAGCTCCTAAGTTAAGGGTAAGCTCTTAAAAGAATTACTTTAGCGTTATTACTTTATTTATATACTCTATGCTAGTAGCTCTACTTTAATTATTAAAGTAGTAATTATACTCTATTAAGTTATTTTTATAAGATTACGCCTCTAAAGAACATTATAATATAACTATAAAAAGATCTCTTTATCTTAGAATTATCTATAAAAGAGATATCTCTATAAATTATTAGATTAGGTTTATTGAAACCGTTATATTAAATTAATTTCTAGCGTTCTATATAAATAAATAATTATTTAATCTATAGCTATAAAGTGCTTTAGTCTAGAGTTTATTAAAAGTAGGAGAGCTTAAGACTATAAATATATTATTTAGGCGTAGTATAATTACTATATAAAGTACTAATCCTACGTATTCTTAATAAATCTTAATCTCTTATTTTAAAGCTTCTTCCGTATATATTATAAGCTCTTCTAAGGGTAGAGGTATTATAGGGAAGCTTCTAATATCTTTTAGTTTAAACCTTATTATAATCTTATTAATATATATATTATAGACTAGCGTAATCGTTCTGAGTTCGTAATCTCTAACTATATATATATCTATAAACTACTCTACTGGCCTACGCTCTATATCTTATATTTTAATATAATCTAAATCTATAACTTTAGAGCTTCCTACTCATTTTAGTTATAGAAGAGTAGTAGTATATTATTATATAGAAAATAACTAGGATACTACGCTTATTATTAAAGAATAAGTATAGTTCTTTCTTTAAGGCACTAAGCCCTATTGCTTTAAGTAAGTTTAAGAACTCCTTATACTATAGGAGTAGTAAGTCTCTTAATCTATAGAGAGCTCTATTAAGTTTTATATACTTTCTAGCTTTCTTAAATTCATCTAGGAGCTTATAAAGGACTAGGTTTTTAACTATAATATATACGTTTAGAAACGCGCCTACTATATTATATTATAAGATTTTAAAGTTAAACTCTACTACTATTACTATAGTTATTTAAAAGGAATAAGCTACCAGCATAGCTACGTAGGTTAAATTAAGTAAATCCTTATTTTAAAGATTTCTCCTTACTATAATTTAAGCTTTATACTTAAAAAAGTAACTATCTTAATTATTCTTATATATTTATATCTATTTAAGTAGAGTAGACGATTAGTTACTTCTTTATATAGAATTTTTATCTATATACCTATTTTCTAAAGCGTTGTAATCTCTTTATAAATAGCTTATTTAAAGAGCTTTCTAAATAAATAAATATTAAGTTTTTTTAAGTAGTTGGCTCTAGAGGAAGCTCGTCCCTATATAGATAAATAAGAGGTAGTATATTATATAACCTATTAAGTATTACTAATATAACTATAATATTAATAGTTATAAACGTTTAATACTTATCCTAGGCCTCTACTACTCTAGGTAAAAACGTACTAGTAAAGTCTTATAATTAATCTTCCTTCTAAGATAGATTTATAATTAATACTTATATAAACCTTTTATCTTACCCTCTAATTAATTATTTAGATTTATCTCCTTTATCTACGCTAATAAAGTGGTAGGTATCTATTTACTTAATTATATTTAGAAGTATCCCCTATAATCATCTACTTAAATAAGATATAAGAGTCTAGATATACTATTATTTTTAATATACTAGATGGTTCTCTACTTCAGCTAGGCTTATAGAAGCGGCGTTCCTAGGTTAAGAGATAGTAATAGAACTTTTTAAGCTCTAGTAAAAGTAGGTATTATACTTTTAGGATTAGATATTCTAGCTCTACTAGGTTAGTATATACCCTAGTGGGCGCCTATCTTCCCTATAATCTCTTAATAGATTATATTCTATTATGCCTAGTTCTAGCGTTTATCTAGAGGTTATAAGTCCTAAGAGCTCTCCCTATCTATATATAAGTTCTCAACTACTTACTAGCTATACTTACAGCTCACGTAGAGTCAGCGCTTAAAACTTCTTAATTAAGTAGCTAGTTAACTATAATTTCAGTCAGCTTAATTATTTACCCCTAAGTTATTACTTAGTAGTAGATTTAAGTTTAGAATTTACTAGCTCTAATAGTTTAGATTAAAGCTTAGAAATATTATAAGTTTTTCTAGATTAGTGATTTCTCCTTTATAAAGAATTTTAATAACTTTTACTACTTCTTCTTTAGAAATTTCTTAATTAGCCTTTCCTTTATAGTAAAATATCTTATTAAAAGTTACGTTTTATATTATAATTACCTAATTAAGTATAGAAATCCATATCCTATAGATATTAGAAGCTTAATAGCCTACTAAATATCTAATATAAGCTCTAGGATTTACTTTAAACTCGTTTATCACGCCTCAGCTATACGCTCCCTATTTAAGGGGTAAGCTTAATAGTTATAGACATAGATCCTACTTAGTCTAGACGTAGATCCGCTATAGTTATCTTATAGTTATAGGCTTATAGTATTAAAAATACTATTAAAACTAGCTATTAAGGATTTTATAAGTGATTATAAATATAGATAGTAGAAGGGCTTATTTTATAAAGTTATATTACTATATTTATAATTTTAGGCTAGAGCTTAATAGGAGATTTATACTAATTCTCATTTTTATAGCTTTTATAATAATCTCTTATCCTACTTACTCTAACGCTCTGTTTGGCTTATGCGTATATAGTAGTGGCGTAATAATCTTAATCCCTTTTAATCTATCTATTCTTTATATCTTAATTATCCTTTTAAGAGAGCGTTATAGTATTATTATCTTATTAAATTATTATAATCTTAAGCTTATACTTTATTACTATATACTGTGTAAAGCTCTTAATGACTAGTATAATTTTAAAATTATCTTTCCTTAGAGATTATTATTATAGATCTTTCTACTAAAATTTTCTTTTTTATAATTAGTGCCTATTCTTTACTTAGATATCTAGTGGGCATATTAAAAGATCCTATAAAATTTAATAGAAGGGTCTAGGTAATCTTTCCTTTAGTCGTTATAAAATTACCTACGTAGTATATATTATTATATAGTACTTATAATATCTATAAGGTATCTTATTTATATATACGTTACGCGTATTATATATAAGAGCTCGTAGCGTCTTTAAACCTAGGTATCCTAAGCGTTAGTACTAGAGCTCCTTACTATTAGTCCTAGAATTATTTTACTAGAATAGGCGCTTCGTAGTATTAATCATATTTATAACTAATAGATAGTAGGGATTAGCTTATATTTTAAGAACGTAAGGTTATATTTATAAATTAGCTTAGTAAGTATAATGCTCCTTTCTAACGTTCTTAGATATAGTATATTATCTAGACTAAGGTACTAGATTTTAACCTTCTTTAAATGAGCTTCTAAGATAATATTAATATAAAAACCTTTAATAACTTTTATATTTATAAGTAATAAATCTTTAGAGTACTTATTTTTCTCTTTATTTAAAACGCCTTTGAGTAGGCGATCTCCTATACCTAAAACTAAAAATATTTATATTCCTATTTCTACGCTTTTTATAGAGCTTATTTTCTTAAAGAATCTTAAAATAAGTAGCTCTAATTATTAACTAAATAGATAGTAGTATCTCTATTTAGGATTATACTCTCTAAGAAAGGGTGTGCTCTAAATATTATAGTAGAGTAGACTCTAGACTATATATTTTAAACTATATAAATTCTAAAGGGTCTATTAGCATCACTACTATACTTCCTAGGTATTTAATAGATAAGCTTATCTTATTAGACTTTATTTAACCTACCTTTATAATCTTTCGTATGAGCTTATTCTATTCTAGCTAAGCTAAAAATCTAGAATTATTTTATTCTCTATATATTATTTTTATAGGCTAAGCTCCTTTAGGTAAAAGCTAGTTACTATAAGTTAAAGCTAAGATAGCTTAGTAGATCCTACTTATACTTCTAGATCCTATAGGGGCAGTTCTTTCCTTAATTATTCTTTTAAGATCTAGTTTATTTTGAATCTAAGCTTTTGCCTATATAAAGTAGAAACACCCTATAGTCTTTCTACTATTAGAGCGTAGTACGTATTCTTATAAAAGTATTAAAAATACTTTTCTAACTTAATAGAGCTTAAGAACTATATTTCTTAGTACTATATCTTATAGGATTCGCTAGTTTATTAATTACGTCTAGTTAAGTGAGCTTTAGTACTAGCGTATTTAGAAAGGATTATATACTATAAACTCTTCTTTAATATTAGTAATTTTATAAGTCTTTACTTTATTATAAATAAGCTACTAGTCTTTATACTAAGCCTTAGGACTTTATCTACTATACTTAGCCTTATTTAGGTAAGCTTAGTACTATACTTATATAAGGTTTTTAGTGTTAGCTTTAGTTGGCGCGAGGTCTTGTTTTAAAGCTTAGATAAGATCTTAAAGGATTATCTTTTTTTTACTAACTAGTTTAATTATTATAGATACTAGAAGATTAGGTAATATCGTTATATATACCTAGTTCTATATATTTTAAATCTTTAAGGACTGTATTAACTATTCTACTATAAGCCCTCTATATTCTATGAGCTTATGTTATATATTCTAAGCTAGCCTTCTATTACGTTAAGAATCTTATTATTAATACCCGCTAAATAATTAAATTACTTTAACTAAGTATTATTAATTGACTTAGCGTCTTTGGCGTTAGGGTCGATTTTTTTCTAGATTCCCTATAGATGGCATAGAATTAAAGCTATATAAACTAGTATAGCTAGCTTACCTAATTTATAAGCTAGTATTAACCCACTAGAATTATTAAATTAAATATAGATATGCTCGTTTATATAAATTAAGGATTAGATAAAGTGACTAAATCAGTAATTCTAGTGTTAAAAGTATATAGGAGAACTTTCCTATATTCTAAAGCGCCGGGCTCATAACTATAAAGAAATAAATAAGCTAGAAATTACTATAATTTAGTAAGCGAATTGATTAGATACTATATAAAAAAGGTTACCTGCCTAGCTAGTATATATATGAGAGCTTAGAATAAAATATTCTAAGCTTTATATAATGCTTTTAGAAGCTCAGGGGTCACGGGTTTCGTAATTCAAAAAATGACGCTCAGTTCATAGTACTCAATAGAGCCTCATTTCCTTAATAGCTAATCTTTAATTAGATCTAGTTTTAAATTAGCTTTATAATTATAGTGAGGGGATCTCTAGGGCCAGCTAGGAGGTTGGCCTAAGGTGGAAAAGGGATCTACTAAGTAGAGATGTAAGTATTTTAGTAGAGACCTAAGTTTAAACTATTTCCTTAGATTCTTCTAAAGGGAGGGTCGTTTTATTAACTTATTTAGTATATTATATAAGTACTAATCCTTTATCTCTTTAGGGATGACTTAGATCCCCTCTAGTTAAGGCTCTATATATTTCTTTTCTTTATCCTTAAATGTGTCTTTTATATATACCCTAACGTTATTATAATATAGGATATATTCCTTTAGTACCTCTTTTTTAAACGTCTCTATAAATATAATCTTATTTTTTATATTAATAACGTTAGTTTAAAAGTCTTTTTTAATTTTTTATTTAACTGCTTTCAGCATTGCCATATCCCCCCCTATATAAATAGCCCCTTTCTTATTAAGATACCTCTAGGTAGTAATCTTTACGTAGGTCCACTAGATATTTAGGTAGTACTTCTTAATATTAAATATCTTTAGTAATTTAATATTCCCTTCTTATCCTATTTACTAAGGATATGAAGTGTGGTATACCATCCTTATACTATTTCTAGACGGCGTAGTACTCCTTAAAGCCGAATTTTTTAACTCCTTTAATAAATTTATCTAGATCTAGTATATATTTAAGATAGATTAGAAATATAGATTTTACCGCTAGCTAAAAGGACGTATTAGGTCTAACTAGGATTTCCTTCTACCCCTTATTTAGGTTTCTGTTTTCATCTAGTTCGTGCGGCGTAGACGGCGCTAGTAGTATAGTTTATTAATACTCTTTAGGTATTACCGGCCATGAGGAGGTAATAAAGAGAGGAGTTTCTATAATTTAGGTATATTACTAGCTACTATATAGAACCTAAATAGGTGGGCTACTACCTAGAGTAGATTACGCAGGGTGTATAAATAACATGGCGCCATATATAGTTTAAAAGTAGTCGGTGAGACCCATTAGATTAGGAATATCACATAAATAGGTGTAGTGTCCTATGTTTATGTTTAATATGGAAAGAAGGTAATCTATAGAGTAAAGACGGAGGATACTACCTGAGATATTTAATATTACTATCTTACTACCTTACTATTTTTAGTAATTAAAATCCAAAATTTAAAATAGTTATATAATTTCTTAAGGTTTTTATCTTATAGTATTATCTTTATATACTATAAACGTTATAGTTAATAATAGTAGAAATATAGATAAAAGATATAAATTTACTAGTAATAATTTATTATATAAAGTTTTACTTTATAGATAAAGTTATTTCTACTCTTATATCTATATACTATAGTTTTTTTAAACTTTAAGTTTATAGAACTAGTGAAAAATACTTTATAAACTATTATAATTACTATATAAAATAGGTTTTTTTAACTAGTTATAAGTAATACTAATACTAAAAATCGAAAAATACTATTTATAAAGTCTAATATAAATATATTAATTAAATTAACTACTATAATTAAAAATATAATCTAAACCTATCTTAGTATAATTAAAATTATTTAAAATCCTAAATTAGATATTTTAGAAATAATTTATTGAAAACCTACTTTTCTATAACTAGCTATAAGTATTTAAGAAGCGTAGTTAATACTTCTGATAGAAAATACTAGCTATACTAATTATTTATAATATTATAATTATAGTAATAACTAAAAGTAGTAAAATTTTATATAACTATAATAATTAAATTATAATTACTAAAATTACTTAATTAAGTAATAAGAAATTTTTTTTTTTAAAATATCAATTTTGATAACTAGTCATAAGCGTAGTTAATAACTTTAAGAAATGAAAAATACCTACTATAAAATCTAATATAAATAGTATAACTTAACTATTTTATATTACTAACGTAATACTTTAGTATAACCTTAATATAGTTGAAATTATTTAGATTATATAATCTACTAACTAGAAAATAATTTTTTAAAAACTAAAATTTTTAACTACCTCTATAAGTAGCTTGGTAGTTGACTTTTTAAAAAAGAATAACTAGACTAGTTTAAGTTATAAAAGATTATAAAACCTAAATACTTTATATTTATATATAATAAAAATAGAAAATAGATTTTTATATACTAAGAAACCCATATAAGATTAGATGAAAAATATGAAAAAACTAAAATATAGTATCCTCATCTAAATTCATTTTAACTTCTTCCTCTTTTTCTTTTATATTTTACTAAAATCCTCTTTAGTATTTTCTTTTATATTAATAGAATCTCTATCTTTTTATCCTTATAAAGTCTAACCTCTTCTAGTAAATAATAGTCTTTATTTAGAAAATTAATAGTATTAAGAAAATAAAGATCCTCTTTTAAGAAGAAATCTTTATTATTTTTATAGTCCTCTTTATTAAAGACTTTATCTTTAATAAAGACGACCTCTTTATTATTAATTATATTCTTAGCCTTAAAGCTATTAATTAAATCTAGAGGACATTAGTATATATAAAATATAATAAAGTAATACTTACTATAATCTTTAAATAAAATACTTAAATAGAGTAAATAAGTATTTATTCTTTTAGAATAGCTCGTTCTTTAGTATTAGGAGTATATAATAGATCTTTATAGTCTAGATCTATTTTATTCTCCATAATAAGGTCTAGAAATATATTAGTTAGTAATTAATTTATAAAAAGATAAAAACTTACTTAAAGTAATTTTAAACTTATTAATATTATAGTACTTAAGCCGTTTTAAATAGTAAACTATTCTTAAAATATTTAAATATTCTATAATAGTACTATTAGAGCTATCCTTTTTAAATTTATTAATTAGAGCTTTTTATAGTAGAATCTATTTTAGTAGATTTAACTACTAAACTTCTATTAATAGAAGTTCGAATAATATCTTGCGTAGTAAGGCTAGACATAGTAATAAATAGTAGATAACGTAGTAAATAACGTAGTAGATAGTATAATAGATAAAATACTAAGTAACTTAATAAGTTAAGTATAAAAATAATATAGATAATAATAAAGAATTTATATACTACTTCTATTTTTTTAAAGATTATTAATTATAAATTGAAAATGGATTTAAACTATAGTAAAGTCCGTATGATTAATAAGAAATGGATTGAAACTATAGTAAAGTCCGTATAATTAATAAGAAATGGATTTAAACTATAGTTAAGTCCGTGTATTTAATAAGAAATGGATTTAAACTATAGTAAAGTCCGTATAATTAATAAGAAATAGATTTAAACTATAGTTAAGTCCGTGTATTTAATTTAAAACGATTTAAACTATACTAAAGTCCGTAATAAATTTATAATAAAGACTTTAAACTTTTTTAAGTTAAGAATATAAATATAATACTTATAACTAGTAAAAGTAAAAGTAAAAGTCTTTTAAATTATTTACTATACTATCTATCTATCTTTATCTATCTTTTTTTTTATAACATGGGTTCTAAAATTAATTTTACTAAAAAGGATTTAAAAAGTCTAATTTAGAATTACCTCCTATAACTAAATTAGCTAAGGTTTTTAGTACTAAACAATTTAAATTAGAAGTTCTACCTTATATAGATAATGAAACTAGAAAGTTTAGAGCTAGTTGTAATTTATGTAAATATAAAAAAATTAGTACTTGGCCTTTTAATACTACTAATTTATATAGTCATTTTAAATATAAACATTTTACTTATTTAGAATCTAATTTAGATGAAAATAGTTCTAATTTAGATGATAATAGTAGTATAAATACTATTAATAATTATTTTAGTAATTCTAGTAGTAGTAATCTTATAAGAAAAAGACCTAGTTTTATACTATTTAATAAAGAAGAATATAAAAACTACTTATTACAATTTATTATTAATAATAATTTACCTTTTAGTTTAATAGATAGTCCTAGTTTTAAAAATTTATTAAAATATATAAAAGACGATTTACCTACTATTAGTAGAGAAACTATAAGAAATGAATTAACTATTTTATATAATAGAGAAACTGCTAAACTAAAGAATAAAATTAAAAGTAATAATAGTAAATTTTCTATTACATTAGATGAATGGAAATCTAGTAATAATTTAGATTTTCTAGCTATTACTCTACATTTTTATAATAATAAATTTCAACTAGAAACTTATTTAATAGGATTTGAGGATTTAAATAATCTAGATAGTTATAATAGTAGTAATCTTTATTCTATTTTAGAAAGGTCTTATTAAATTATAAATTAAGTGATGAATTATTAGGAGTAACTAGAGATAATGCTACTCTATTAATAGTACTATAGAACTTTTAAAAGACAATTTTAGATTTAAATTTAATAATAATATAGTAGATATTAAATGTTTCGCCCATATTTTAAATTTAATTAGTAATACCTTTTAGATTATATATTTTTAATATAAATACTACTAAGAAGTTTAATACTAATATTAATAATATAATAGAAATTTACGAAATAAGAAGAACTAATTTAAATATTAATAAAATACTAGAAGATACTAAAGCTATACCTATAACTATAAGAAATTATATAACTAAATTTAAAAATAATCACTATCTTAAGAATAATTTTAGAACTACAGTAAAGAAAAAAATAGTAATACTAATAATAAAGGAGTAGAAAACTTAATAAAGGATAATTTAACTAGATGGTTATCTACTTATAATATGATAGAAAGATTTCTTTATTTTAAAGATGAAATTACTACTATTACTAATAAAGTTAATAATTTAGATAATATTAGAAAGAAAAATATAAATTTAGAGCCTAAAATACTAGAAAAGGATTAGGTTTATTTAGAACAAATTAGAACTATTTTAGAAATTTTTAGAAAGCCTACTATAAAGCTACAAACTATAAATTATTCTAATAACTATTTTACTATTATTTATATTACTAAATTATATAATAGTCTAGAGTCATTCTATTTAAAAACTTATAATAATCCTTTTATTAACGCCGGTTTAAAAGAAGCTAAAAAGAAACTTTTAGAATACTATTCTATTTTAGATAATAATATAGATAAACTAAAAGACTTATATTTAATAACTATCTTAAATCCACAATTTAAATTAGATATATTTAAAAATTTGAATTATAGTAATGAAATTATAAGTAGTATAAAAGATTATTTTATAGAAATTTATAATGAATATAAAGATATTTATAAAGATAATATTATAGATACTACTTTTAATAATACTACTATTAATTTAGATATAAATAATAGTAGTAGTGATGATGAATTATATATAACTAGTAATAATATTAATACTTTAGTAATAGAAAACGAGCTAGAATTATATTTAAATGAGGCTAGAGTACCTAAAGATATTAATATAGAAGACTATTATAATTCTAATAAAACTAGATTTATAATATATAGAATAGCTAAAGACTACTTAGCTATTCTATCTACTTCTAATGCTAGTGAATCTACTTTTTTCTAAAGTAGGTGATATAGTTACTAAAAAAGAAATAGACTATTACCTAGTACTATTAAAAACTTATAATTTTAAAAGATAGAAATATAGTAGAAGATGAAGAAGAAGAGATTAACGATAATAAATTACTAAGTAAAAAAATAATAGATCTAGAAATAAAGGTAAACAAAGGGCTACTAGTAATAATACTATAATAGATTTAGAAGAAGTAGAATTAGAAGATAGAACTACTACTAGTATTACTAGTTATAGTAGTATTAGTAGTGGTAGTAACTATAGTATATAGTTTAGAAATTATCTTAAGTTTTTTTATATTTTAAAGTTAACGATTCCCTAGATTATAACATATAGTAAAAATTCTACTTTTAAAAAAATTAATTATAGCTTACCTAATTGAGTACTTAATATAATTCTTATATAATATAAGTCGTATTAAGAACCTTATTATTTTCAATCTACTAGCGTACTTTTAGTAATCCAATTACGACTTTTAATTAATAGTTTTCGATATATTTTAGAAAGTGTCTTAAAGTAGCCTTTAGAAGATACTTACTAAAGTAGTCTTTTAATTATATTAAGTTTCTAGCTAACTAGTTATACTATTATACTAATTCTAATAGATTATAGCTTAATCTAAAGTATTATTTTAGATATATAAAATAGATTTATCATTTTATCTATAATACTAGTTTTAGTATATACTTTTTTATAAAAGTATTCTACGTCCTTTAGAGTTATTTATAAAAGTAGTAGTTTTAAAAAAATTAAAATAACTTAATATCTAAATAAATAACTACTATAATTTAAATTATATTTTAACTATATAAAAGTACTTTATAACTTTTATATTTTAGATATAGTATATTATTATAGAATCTATTTATAAACTATACTTTTATTAAAAATCTTAGCCTCTTAGAACTTTATAATAGAAATCTATCTTATTACTCTATTATTTATAATATTTCTACTAAATATAGTAATAATAATAATTATTGACTTATTAAAAAGTATAATCCTAGTAAATATATTTAGAAAAGATAAATAGAATAATCTAAAAACTTCTTTTAATTATTTTCAACTAGACTTTAATAATTATAAGCTATAAACTTTATAGTCGAGAAAGATAGTACTATACTATAATAATTATAAAAGAAATCTAATAATTCTCGAATTTCTAGACTTAATTACTAATTTAGTAATTTAGTAATTACTATATAATTACTAAATTTTCATTTAGTAATTAGTTTTAGTAATTAGTAATTAAGAATTTAGTAATTAGTAATTAGTAATTAGTATTTGCTTATAATACTATTTAGTAATACTAAGTAATACTAAGTAATATTTAATTACTAAATTTTGCAACACTGAGATAGAGTAAATAAGTATTTATTCTTTTAAGAATAGCTCATTCTTTAGTATTAGGAGTATATAATAGATCTTTATAGTCTAGATCTATTTTATTCTCCTTAATAAGATCTAGTAATATAGTTAGTAATTTATTTATAAAATAAATAAAAACTTACTTAAAGTAATCTTAAATTTATTAATATTATAATACTTAAGCCGTTTTAAATAGTAAACTATTCTTAAAATATTTAAATATTCTATAATAGTACTATTAGAGCTATCCTTTTAAATTTATTAATTAGAGCTTTATAGTAGAATCTATTTTAGTAGATTTAACTACTATACTTCTATTAATAGAAGTTCGAATAATATCTTGCGTAGTAAGGCTAGATATAGTAATAAATAGTAGATAATATAGTAGATAACGTAGTAGATAGTATAGTAGATAAAATACTAAGTAACTTAATAAGTTAACTTTATAAAAATAATATAGAAAATAATAAAGAATTATATACTACTTCTACTTTTTAAAAATTAATAATTATAAATTTAAAAAAGGATTTAAACGATAGTAAGGTCCGTATTATTAATAAAAAGGATTTAAACTATAGTAAAGTCCATATAATTAATAAAAGAATAAATTTAAACTATAGTAAAGTCCGTATAATTAATAAAAGAATAGATTTAAACTATAGTAAAGTCCGTATAGTTAATAAAAATAGATTTAAACTATAGTAAAGTCCGTAATAGATTTATAATAAAGACTATTAAATTTTTAAGTTAAGAGTATAAGTAGTAGATGTGTTTTTATTTATTAAAAATTAAATACAACTTTTTAAACTATTAGGTTTACTATTTATTATACTATTATCTTATCTTTACCCTTATATATTATGTCTTCTAAGGTTTACTTTACTAAGGAAGATTTAACTAGTCCTAATTTAGAGATACCTAGTATTTCTAAACTAGCTCCTATTTTTAGTACTAGAAAGTTTAAATTAGATATTTTACCTTATAAAGAAAATGAAGCTAGAAAATTTAAAGCTAGTTATAATTTATATAAATATTATAAAATTAATAATTAGCCTTTTAATACTACGAATTTAAATAATTATTTTAAAAATAAGCACTTTACTTATTTAGATAATACTATAGAGGAAAATAGTTCTAATTTAGATGATAATAGTAGTATAAATACTATAAATAATTATTTTAGTAATTCTAGTAGTAATAATTTAATAAGAAAAAGACCTAGTTTTATTTTATTTAGTAAAGAAGAATATAAAAACTTATTATTAAAATTTATTATAAATAATAATTTATCTTTAGTTTAATAGATAGTACTAGTTTTAAAAAATCTATTAAAATATTTAAAAGATGATTTACCTACTATTAGTAGAGAAACAATTAGAAATGAATTAACTAGCTTATATAATATAGAAAAAACTAAATTAATAAATAAAATAAATATTAATAATAGTAAATTTTCTATTACTTTAAATAAATGAAAGTCTAGTAGTAATTTAGACTTTTTAGCTATTACTTTACATTTTATAATAATAAATTTATGTTAAAAAGCTATTTAATAGGATTTAAAGATCTTAATAATTTAGATAATTATAGTAGTATTAATATTTATCCTATTATAGAAAAGGTTTTAATAGATTATAATATAAATAGTAAATTATTAGATATAACTAGAGATAACGCTACATCTATTAATAGTACTATAGATTTATTAAAAAATAATTTTAGTTATAAATATAATAATAATATAATAGATATAAAATATTTGCCCATATTTTAAATTTAGTTAGTAATAGCTTTTAGATTATATATTTTTAATATAAATACTACTAAAAAGTTTAATAATAATATTAAAAGCCGCACTAGTTCCTTAAAATAGTATTAATTACCTTTTTAAAATCTTCTAAATCCTTTTATATTTAATATTAATATAGACTTATAGAGTTAATATTAGATTACTATTTTTAGTGAGCGAATTAATCAGATTACTATATAAGAAATATAAGCCGGATAGGCAGAATTTATAGATTATAAGATCTTCTACTTATAAAACTCTAAGTATTTAGTATTTAGATTATTAGAATCCTTTGGATTGTAATCATTCCATTACTTAAAGCTTAACCTAGAGCCTTATATTTATAATATACCCCTAGACGAGCTTCGTTAGTAGTAAGTCTATAAGGAGTCTATAATAGTAAGCCTATAATCTAGTGGTAGTAGTAAGCCTATAAGTATATAAAACTCTATTATAATAATTATAATTAGTTATACATAAGCTCTTTATTAGTTACCTCTAGTAATTATATACTTTTCTTTAAATACTTCTAACCGCCTCGTATGTAATCACGTAAATGGGTGACTAGGATAATAAACTTATTATAATTTTATACTCTTACCTTCTCTATTCTCTTTAATCTCTCTTTTAATTATTATATTAGATCTTTATTTTTATATTCTTTTAGTTTTATTTTATTTTCGCTCACGCTCTTTAAGATTTTAATTATAGTATATAGCTATCTCTAGACTTCTTATTTTATTAATCTTTTTATCTAGATAACTTTATAGTAAACGCGCAGTCATCCTTATAAGTCTATAGTAATCCTATCCCTATTATACTTATTATCTAGTTCTAAGGAAGGTCTTTATAGTTTCTAAGATTCTTAAGTTAATCTAATCCTTATACCTTATTATACTATTAAAAAGGAGCTCTAAATTAGAAAAATGGCGAAGATACTCCTTTATTAATTAAGAATAAAAGTAATTCTATATAAAGAAAGGTACTAAGAAGCGCGTTTATAGTACTCCTTATAAAGAGTCTTATTAGGGATATATATAAAGCGCGATCTCTAGTTAATCTAATAATATCTATTTTAATCTTATTAATAGTTCTACTTATTATTATAATTACTCTTTAGATTATAGTTATATTAAAGTATAAGTTTCCCTTTTAAGATTATATAGTTTCTTCCGCTAATCATCTAGTAGCCCTAAGAATCTTAAGCCTTACGTAGCTAAATATCTTTAAGCTTATTAAGAGGGTTAGACTATAAGTTATTTAAATCTCTAGTTTTATTTATTAGGCTAATAGATCTTAGAATAAGGACGTTAAAGAGCTATATAATCCTATAAAATTACCTTTAACTATATTTATTATAGTCTTTCATATAAGGTTCCTAGCTTTTATCTAGTAATATTAAAAGCTTTAGTTAGATTAAGATTTCCTTTACTTCTAAGGGCTCACTATAATTAAAGATTTCTCCTTATATTAAAATTTCTCTTAAGTTTTAAGTTATACTGCGATCTAAATCGCTCATAATAAAACTAAGGATATAATTATAATTAGTAATAAAGATAAGTTAAGTAAAGAAAGTAATTATAAGACTACCCTAGTTCTAGTTATTAAAAGAGTTATAAGCGTAATCCTACTTCTAACGCTAATAAGGCTTATTCTACTATTAAGAAAACTTATAAAAATACTTCTAAAGGTTAATTTAAACCTTCTAGAGGAGCTCTTTAGTAATTAAATTATAAAACCTAAGATTACTAAAAAGTAGCTAGAGGCTATTCATATAGCACTTTTAGAGCTAAAAAATAAATAAGGGGATATTCTTATCTTTACTTTAATTACCGTTAAGACTCCGCTAATAGCCATCTTTAACATAATCTTAGTAACGTTTAAAAATCTAAGCTTAGAGTTCCCTATTATTAAGTAGTCTATTAAATCTAATAATTAATTCTATACTTCTAATAATAAGCTTCTATTTAGGAATCCTTCTACTATTCTAGTTAAAGCTTACTCTTTAATAAATCTTTTTTTTATATAAATTGGCTTTATCGCTTCTAACTACTCTAAGCTAGAGTGTTCCTTTTTCCCATAGTACTTAGATAATCTATAGTAGTCTTATAGGCGTATAGAAGTATACTAAGGCCTATATACTACTTAATAAGTTCTTAAATCTTTTAAATAGTTAAATAGAAGCTTTCACTCTTCTTTAACTTTAGTTAATAGACTTTTTATACTCTTATAATATTATATTGCCCTTAAGCTACATTAGTAGATAATATTCTATAGAGGCTTAGCTTCTTTTATAATAATTTAATTATAGTTTCTTTATTAATCTTTCTACTATATAGTAATTAAATCTTATAGATTTAGAAGCTTTATAAAATATATAAACTACTATTTTATTAATAGTTTAGTAAGCCTATCTACTAATATATTACTTATAGATAGATAGAAAACTTTAAAAGATCCCTTCACGTACTCTTATTATAGTCATATATTCTAAATATTAATATAGCGTAGACGCGTAGTTATACACTCATTTTTCCTATAATAAGCCTAATTATCTACTTATTATTATAGAAAATTCACTATATATCTCTTAAGTCTAAGGTAAGCTTATAAAAGAGGCGCTTTAGAGTTACTTCCTTACTTATATACTTTAAAGCTAGAAACTCTACTTCTATTATAGATATTATTATTATACTTTAGTAAACTACTTTCCATAAGATTAGTCCTCTAAATAATATAATAATATATTTATAAGAAAGATCGTCTAGTCTCTAGATTATCTATAAATAAGATATCTTTATAAATTAGTAGATTAGGTTATTATACCCTCTATATTAAATGGATTTCTAGTGTATTCTATATAGAAAAGTAATTATATAATCTACTATTATAAGGTGTTCTAGGCCTAGATTTATAAGAAAGTATAAGAGTTTTAATACTATAAAAGTAACGTCTAGTCATATTATAATTACTATATAAAGTACTAATCTAATATATTCTTAATAAATCTTAATATCTCTCTTTATTACTTTCCTAGAATATTTTCCAAGCTCTTCTAATAGTAAGGGTATAGCTAAAAAGCTTCTATTAGTATCTAATTTAAACCGTTTTATAATCTTATTAATATAGATATTATATATTAAGGTAATCATCCTATATTCTCAATCTCTTATAACGCGCACCCCTAAAAACTACTTAATAGATCCTTATTACTCTATCTTATATTTTCTATAATCTAATCCTATATTACTTAAGCTTCTTACTTATATCTTTTTTAAAAAATAAGAAGAATATTATTTATATAGAAGATTACTAAAATCCTTGTTCCTTATTAAAGAATAAGTATAGTTCTTCTTTTAATACGCTAAGCCTTCTAGCTTTAAGTATACCTAAGAACTCCTCATACTAAAGGAGTAGTAAATCTCTTAAGCTATATAGAGCTTTATTAAGTTTTATATTTTCTAGCTTTCTTAAAACTATCTAGGAGCTTATAAAGTACTAGATTTTCTACTATAATATAGATATTTAGAAATACATCTACTATATTATACTAAAGAATCTCTAGATTAAATTCTATTATAATTACTATAGCTATTCTAAAAGAATAGGCTGCTAGAGTAGCTACGTATATTAAACTAAGTATATCTTTCTTTAAAAATCTCCTCTTATAACGATATAAGCTTTATACTTAAAAAGTATCTATTTTAATTATATTTATATATCTAAATCTATTTTTAGTAAGTAGATATTTAGAAACTTCATCTTATTAAATTTCTAATTATATCCCTTTCTTTTAAAGTATGTTAATTTCTTTATAAAGGCTTTTTTAAAGCTTCTTAAGTAGATATATACTTAACTACTTCTAATTTAGAGGTTCTTTTGGAGGCTTATTTTATATAGATAAATAGGAGGTACGCCAACTATAGCTTTAAGAGCATAGTTAACTCTATAACTAAGTTAATTATAATAAAGGGTTATTACTCATCCTAGACCTTTATTATTCTAGGAAAGAATATATTTATAAAGTTTTACTAAGGATCGTTAGATAGATCTATAATTAGTATATAAATACTTTAGTTTATCTTACTCCATAACTAATTACTAGATCTAGATCTTCTACTCCTCTATTATCTAAAGTAATAGTATCTATATACTAATTATCTATAGAAGTATTTCCCTATAGTCTTATATTTATATAAGTAGTATAATTACTAACGCGCCTTTATCTTTAGTATACTAATGGGTTTACTACTTTATCTAGGACTATAGGATCTTCTAATCTAGTTTAAGAGATAGACGTTAAGCTCTTGAGGCATATACAAAGGGGTATCTTTACTCTCTGAGGCGGCGTTCCAGTCCTTATAAGGTCTAGTTATAGACAATAGTATATACTTCACACTAGGATTAATAGTAAAAGGATGACTCTAGTTATATTAAGTAAATAATACTTAACTTCCCTAAAGAAAAATATAGTATAGATTTTACGCAGCTCGTTCGCTTAGCTTCCTTAGCATACTAGACCCTATTAATTCTAGTATAATACCTTAATACTATAATAACTTTATAATATCCTCGTTATAGAATCTCCCCTCTAGCTATAGTCCCTTATAGCTGTTATAGCCTTAATAAAAACCTCACTCTATAGGAAAGAAAAGAGTGTTTATAGTATTAACGTTTCCCATACGTACTATAGATACGTAGTATATATACGGTATTTATAATAGATATAGTATACGCGTTATTATACTAAGATTCTATACCTTCCATTTTTTAAGATCTTACCTACGTAGCGGTAAGTCTATAATATAAATAAATAATTTCTTTATTTTAATCTTATTATAATACTATATTAATCTTCTTATTTTTAATACTATATATGACACTACTTTAGCGTATACAAAGCGTATATGATTCGTTTATCTAAATTAATTATTATAGTCCATTGCCTACTCCTAAGTATATTAAGAAGACTATACTATATAATATATATGATTTCGCGTAGAGTACTACTACTAAGCGTACTAATCAAGTCACTCTTATTATAACTTATATGTATTATATATAGAGTCTAGTTAAGCTACTAGGTAATTATAAGAAATCTAAGAAGCGCTATTACGAAAGATTATAAGAATAGTAATTAGAGGTAACTATATCTTAATAGAGAAATTATATGATCATTGCGTTATATATACACTTGTAGCTAATATTATTTATAGGTACTAGTAGTAATAAATAATAATTATTTAAATTATCTTTATAAGCTTTATAACTAGTACCGCATCATGTTACTAATATCTAGCTATAGCTACTTATAGGACCAATCAGAGATCTAGACTTAAGGTATAAAATTTACACAGGCCTAGAAATAGTTTAACTTAGAGCTAGTAAATCATAGCGTTATAGTATATTCTAGAACTCTAATAGGTTTAACTACCTAAGTTCCTACTATAAGTCTTTAATTTTTCAGCTAATTCTTTAGAAGTAGCGCTATATCACTACTACCCTTAAGACTCTAGTAAGTCTTATTCTATTATATAAGATTAGTATATTCACATCTTAAATATACTTAAAGCGTATACTAATATCTTTTAAACTAATATCTTAGTCTAGGCCCTTTAGGCTACTTAGGTAAGAGGATAGTGGCTAAGGTGACTCCGACGACAGCGATAACGATAGTAAGATTAATTTACTTAAATAATTAATTAAAGGAGATGATTATAGATATGATTAATAAGGTGACGGTTAATAATAATAGTAATAATAAGTAAGACAGCTTAGCGTATATAGGGCGTGGATCCTAGTAAGCTTATCTTCCTCTTTTTCTACCTTCTAGTATTTATATTTTAAGTAGATACCCTATGGATCGTATAGTCCCTAAATAATCCTATTTAATAGTTATACCTATATATACCTTTTATACTCTTAACTCTTTCTTACGGGTGAAGATCCTTTCCCTATTTAAAAGTCTATACTAGTTCATCTATATTTTTAAAATCTAATTCTAGAGTCTAGATATTCTAAGATTTATTATAGTTTTTCTAATAGAATAGATATTATTATTATTCTTTTTTATCCTTCTTACTAGGATTTTCTACTTTCTAGATTTCTTCTCCTTTAGGTATAACCTCTAGTAGTAGGGTATTATCTTCTTATCCTTGCTTTAACTTTTAACGTTTAAGAGGAGTAAAATATAGAAGACGTTATAAATATAATAGTTAGATAGAAGGAGTAAGTAATATACCTACATTCTAACTATATCTTATACTTAAAAGGTTTAATAAACTTACTAGAAAGCTTTTACTAAGTTAATAGAATATATAAATATATTTTATGCTTAGTAATACTAGGTTTCTTTATGGAAGGACTCTAGTTTATACTTCTTATTATAGTACTAACTCTAATACTTTAAACTATTTAGAGGTATTCCTATAAGCAATACTCTTATATTATATATATATTTTACTTTATTAACTTACATCTAGTATTTCCCCCTCTTGCCTACTATCCGTAGGAGATGTTATAGAGGATAGGGTACTTTCTATATATAGCGTAGAATGGCGTTATCTTTATAGATTCGTGTATAGAGTTATTATAAGCAAATTAAGCTATTAATAGTAATATAATCTAGTTCTCTATAAAGTTAATATAAATATCTATAGATACTATTCTAAGGTCTAATTCTAGTATTCTATTTACCTATCTATTTATGGGTAGAAGATGATGCTTAACCTACGCTTTATCTATAGTTAGTAGTATATTTCTATCTAAAATATAGAGGTAAAGATAGATCCTCTATCTAATATAATACCTTTCTATATACTAAACTTTAGGATAACCTTCTTAAAGTAGGTATTAGTAAATTATCTTACATCCTATAACTTTAGTGCTAGGATATAGATAGCTATCTTAAAGAAGTAGTATATAATTACTAGAATTATATTAAAGATATAGCCTATATAATCCTTAATTAGAGATAATTCTATAATAAAGTCTAGTAAGACTTCCTTAAAGATATCCCCTAGAACTAGTAAAGATACTAGCTTATTATATTTATTATACCTTAGAGCTTTACTCCTTTAGTAAATAGTATATATTCTTATATACTTCTAAACGTCTTAATTTATACTAGGCTAATAGTAGATTCTCTTAATAAGTTTAGCGTATTTTATATACGTTAAAATAATCTACTATACGCGTATTATAGTTCTGAAATAAAATCTCTTATCTAATAACTAGTTTATTTAAAATATATAATCTATTATTATATCTTAGGACTTCTACTTTTTATTAAGGCGCTAAACGTATATCTTTCTATATTTCCCCAAGTACTATCCTCACTCGCTAAACGGGTAATATACTTAATAGTAAGGTATCCTCTACTAGAGATATCTTATCTTAGTAAATAGATTAGATTCTACTATTATAGGTTCGCTACTAACCAACACCCTAGCTAGTAAGTATAGTACGCATGGCGTGCACACTATAGCACTAGCAGTAGGGCCCTTCACAGATTTATAAATATTAGTTACGTACATCTTATACGTATCTAATAAGCTGAGCTTATTCATAGATCCTCTCACTCCACTATACTTATCCCTTAACAGTAACTTATTCTGCAGGGTAGGCAATAAATGGGTCAGTAATAGGTTCTCCTATATATAATCTACCCTTCTTAATGGCCCGTCCATAGGATTTGTTTTTCCTAGGCGGTGTTCTACCTTAAAATTAAAAGCTACTAGATATATTACCTAATGCGCTTATTGTGGGCTTAGCCTCTATACAGCGCGTATCTGCTAAATAGGTTATTATAATTGCTCAGTACCTGTAAATAGTATACTATATACTATCTAAATAATTCTCTACTATTTAAAATAATAGATAATATTAAAGCTTAAGGTTATAAACTTTATAATTAAGCTCTACGGCTTAAAGTTTCTTAAGTAAAAGTAACTGAGATACCATTTTCTAATCTTTAAATAGTTATAATAGAATGTTAGAGATTATAAAAGTAGATATATCTATTCACTAAATAGTAGCGTAGGGTTAAGTAGTATAAAATAGATATACTTAAAAATACTCTTTAAGCCTTTTTAAAGATACTCTCAACTTTTATATTTTAAATTCTTATTCTTTCTTTAGTAGATTTAATAGAGAACTGGTTTCTTTTATATAATCTTTAATAAAATATTAATAAAAATTTATAAATTCTAGAAACGACTAGAGTTCTTTAATATTTATTAACTATAGTTATTTAGTTATTATCTCCGTGCACGTAGGATATAAGATGCCTTATTGCAATTAATAATAATAAAGTTAAGGAAATACATACTCAAGTAAGCGATGTACTTCTAAATTAATAAAGCTTAGCTTTTCATAATAATTTAAGAGTATAAGAGTATATAGTATACTAGTAAAATATATAATATCTTACTATAAATCAGTGTTATAAATTTATTAATTAAATATTACTAGTATTACTTAGTATTACTAAATAATTATTATAAGTAATATAAGTACTTATTACTAATTACTATTCTTAATTACTAATTACTAAAACTAGTACTAAATAGAGAATTTAGTAATTATATAGTAATTACTAACAAATTA